>JAGFNQ010004737.1:261898-377850 GCA_024364735.1 Boesenbergia rotunda | reverse complement strand
CTAGTGGGAGTACGTTCGATCTTGAAGAACTTCAAGATATGGACCAAAGCACTGAGGCCTTGATGGAGGTTGAACAGGAACCACAAAGTGTTGTGGATCATGAGATTGTTACACAAGGAGTTATGGAACAACATCCTGTTCAAGTAGACCTACCTCTTCGCAGGTCTGGTAGGGTAGTCATCAGCCTGAGAGATATTCATTTCTCTTGTCTGATGACAATGACGTTGTGCTCATTGAGAATGAGCCTACAACCTATCAGGAAGCTGTGATGAGCCCAGACTCTGAGAAATGGCTTGAGGCCATGAGATCCGAGATGGATTCCATGTACACCAACCAAGTTTGGACCTTGGTTGATCCACCTGAAGGGGTAAAACCCATTGGGTGTAAGTGGGTCTTTAAGAGAAAGACTGACATGGGAGGACTTACGCATACCTATAAGGGTAGACTGGTAGCAAAGGGTTTCAAACAAATTCATGGTATTGACTATGATGAAACTTTTTCTCCAGTAGCGATGTTCAAATCCATTCGGATCATGCTTGCTATTGCAGCATACACGATTATGAGATCTGGCAGATGGATGTCAAAACCGCGTTCCTGAATAGGAACCTACTCGAGGATGTGTACATGACACAACCTGAGGGTTTTGTAGATCCAAAGCATACTGGCAGAGTATGCAAGCTGCAAAGGTCCATTTATGGACTAAAGCAAGCTTCTCGGAGCTGGAATCTTCGATTCGATGATGCAATCAAACAGTTTGGTTTCATCAAGAATGAAGATGAACCCTGTGTCTACAAGAGGGTTTGAAGGAAACATAGTAGTTTTCCTCATATTGTATGTGGATGACATACTACTCATTGGGAATGATATTCCTATGCTTCAGTCTGTGAAGACTTGGCTGGGGAATTGTTTCTCAATGAAGGACTTAGGTGAAGCAGCCTGTATTTTAGGCATCAAGATCTATAGAGATAGATCTAAGAGATTGCTTGGCCTAAGTCAGAGTACATACATTGACAAGGTCTTACTTCGGTTTGCCATGCAGAATTCCAAGAAAGGATTTCTGCCTATGTCACATGGTATGAGTCTTTCGAAGACTCAAAGTCCCTCTTCTAGAGAGGAGAGAGACCGCATGGATCAGATCCCTTATGCCTCGGCCATAGGATCTATCATGTACGCCATGCTATGTACTCGTCCTGATGTCTCGTATGCTTTAAGTATGACGAGCAGATACCAGTCAGATCCAGGTGAGCGTCACTGGATAGCAGTCAAGAATATTCTTAAGTACTTGAGAAGGACTAAAGAATATTTCTTGATATATGGGGGCGATGAGGAGCTAACTGTAAAGGGTTACAGTGATGCCAGCTTCCAAACCGACCAGGATGATTATCGGTCGCAGTCAGGGTTCGTGTTTTGTCTGAATGGCGGCGCTGTGAGCTGGAAGAGTTCGAAGCAGGGACACAGTTCTGATTCTACAACAGAGGCTGAGTATATTGCTGCATCAGAAGCAGCAAAGGAGGCAGTTTGGATCCGCAAGTTCGTTGCAGAGCTTGGGGTGGTTCCTATCATTGCAGATCCCATAGAGCTCTATTGTGACAATAATGGGGCTATTGCGCAGGCTAAGGAACCTCGCTCACACCAGCGGACCAAACATATACTACGGCGCTTCCATCTCATTCGAGAGATCATCGATAGAGGAGATGTGAAGATATGCAGAGTACCCACAGAGGCGAATGTCGCAGATCCCCTGACCAAGGCTTTGGCACAGACAAAGGCATGATGGTCACACTAGATCATTGGGTATTAGATACTACAGTGATTGGCACTAGTGCTAGTGGGAGATTGTTGGTGAGAGCCCTAGAGCCGATCATGTAATGATTGTATGGACTAATTTGTATCATATTCCTATGTATAAATAAAGGCATGTTTTATGGTTATTATACTTACGTGTATTTGTGCCAATTAGCTAAGTATAATAATGTCCTTGAGTAGAAGGTTCTTATCTATATCAATCGATTGGTTGAATCGATAGTGAGATGATATAGAGAACACTACTCTAAATAATTCCTAGTCAAGTATTAACATTCAAGGACAATGTTAATACGTAGAGGCTAGCATGTAGGTCAACATGATGACTTGATCTCACAAGTCATAGATATAGAGATATCAAGTTGACACATGGGTATGCATTGGAGAATGTATACTGAATGACCCACCATGAGAAAGTATCATGGATCGTTATATGAGTGTCATATACTTTCTCATGTGGCTATTAGTATGACTATTAGTCCTTGGACCTGAAGTCACCATGGATTCCTACATAAGGAGTTACGTACTTTGGCTTCGTCAAACGTCACCCGTAAATGGGTGGACTATAAAGGCGATTACTGGGTATGTAACAAATTATGGAGAGGGATGTGAGTGATGTAGATGGGATCTATCCCTCCTATATGACGGGAGCGATATCGTATTCTTGATAGAGTGAGACCACAAAGTGCATGGCCATGCCCAAGTGAGTCAATATGAGATATTGAACTCATTTGATTAGTGTGAGTCTACTTGGAGTTCAAGATATAGATTGACTCGAGGATGACACGGTCTATGCCTCAATTGAGTCAATCTAGATATCATGGATAGAGAGACATTATCATATATTGTGAGAGTCAAATTATTAGTCACAAGGTGATGTTGGATCTCAACATTCTTGTAACTTGGGTAGCAATGATGTGTTGCTAGATACCGCTCATTGCTTATGTTTCTAAGAGGTTAGAAGCATTGCCAACGTTACAAGAACCTATAGGGTCACACGCAAAGAACAAATAGATGGAGAAAAATTGAAGTCAAGTTTGACTTGGCTAAATATGGAAAGTCCATAAAAGGCAAGTTTGACTTGACCTAAATCCAAATCAAGTTTGACTTGACTTGGTTCCACTTCAAGTTAGACTTGACATGGGAGAAGAAATGGAGTCAAGTTTGACTTGACTATTTATGGAAAGTCCATAAAAGGCAAGTTTGACTTGACCAAAACCCACCTCACCTTTGTTTGACCAAGTGATGACTTGGTTTCCCCCCCATTTGAATTTCGAATTCAAATTGAAAAGGGATATGGAAGGCCACCTAATGGCACTTAATAGCCATTATGGTCGGCCACCTAATGGCCATTAATAGCCATTAAGTGGCCGGCCACCATGAAGGAACAAAACCGATGTTTTGTTTCATTTTGTGTGGGTGAGGCTTTTCTTCTTCTCTCTTGATTTTTGGTTGGAGTGCTTCTTCGACCTCTCCTCTTGGCCGAAACCTATAGGGTGCTAGCACACCTAAGGTTTTGATTCATCTTCATTTGTTCGCGTGGATACGTATAGAGGAGTGTCTGCTTTGATACTCTACGAGATCCGGCGGCCTTTTGGACAAGCGGGAAAGCGAAGGGCTACGCGTCAAGGGTAATGATTCTTATCATGTAGATCTAATGTAGATTAAACTCGTACTCGTAATTTATTTTTATGTTCGCACGGATCCGTGGCCGAACTTCTGGGGTTTCCGCAACGCAAAAAGCGGTTTTTGCGGCCCAGAATTTCCAACAATAGGTTGCTCCTCCCAGATCTTTCATGGAGAAAGTTTTGGACAACCAAATTTTAACTGTTTGTAAGACTGATATATCGTTTCCTATATGTAAGATGTCATCGACATATAATACTAGGAATACGACTGCACTCCCACTAACCTTCTTGTACACACAAGGTTCGTCTGGATTTTGTGAGAAATCAAACTTTTTGATTGTCTCATCAAAATGGATGTTCCAGCTCCTAGATGCTTGCTTCAGTCCATATATGGATCGTCGAAGCTTGCATACTTTGGTTTTATCAACCGATGTGAAACCTTCAGGTTGTATCATGTATACATCCTCAAGCAGGTTTCCATTAAGGAAAGCTGTTTTCACATCCATTTGCCATATTTCATAATCATAATGAGCTGCTATGGCTAGGAGCATCCGAATGGATTTAAGCATAGCTACTGGCGAATAGGTTTCGTCATAATCAATTCCTTGTTTCTGACGATATCCCTTTGCCACTAATCTAGCCTTAAAGGTAACTACATTACCTTCCATGTCGGTTTTCTTCTTGAAAACCCACTTGCACCCTATGGGCTTAATCCCTTCAGGTGGGTTAACCAAGTCCCATACTTGGTTTTTGTACATGGAATCGATTTCCGACTTCATGGCCTCAAGCCATTTGTCCCTTTCTGAACTTTTCAGAACATCTTCATAACTGATAGGTTCGTCATCGCTTATGAGTAACACGTCGTTCGATTCACTTACGAGAAATCCGTATCTCTCTGGAATATTGCGTGTCCTATCAGACCTACGAAGAGGTGGTATTGTTTTAGGTTCAACTGATAGCTCATCATTATGAGGTATTGGTTGTGGGTCTAGACTAGGTGTCTCTGTAATGTCTATTGGAGTTTCTTGAACTTCATCAAGTTCAATGCCACTCCCACTATTTTCTTGTAAAAGAAATTCTTTTTCCAGAAATACAGCATGCCTTGAAACGAACACCTTTTGTTCCAAGGGATGATAGAATTGGTAACCCTTCGTTTCCTTAGGGTATCCAATAAATAGACATTTATCAGACTTTGCATCCAATTTGTCTGATATAATCCGCTTCACATAAGCAGGACAATCCCATATCTTAAGGTGAGTTAAGTGGGGTTTCTTACTATTCCATGTCTCATATGGAGTAGTAGAGACTACCTTGGTCGGGACTCTGTTTAGCAAGTAAACAGTTGTCTTAAGTGCATAGCCCCAAAAGGATTTTGGAAGAGTTGCATGATTCATCATTGACCAAACCATGTCCATCAAGGTTCGGTTGCGCCTCTCAGATACACCATTATGCTGTGGTGTATACGGCGGAGTCCATTGGGGCAATATCCCATTGTCCCTAAGATAATCTTGAAACTCTTGACTTAAGTATTCTCCACCCCGATCGAATCGAAGTATTTTAATACTTTTCCCAAACTGTTTCTCTACTTCATTTCTGAACTCTTTGAATTTCTCAAAGGCTTCAGATTTGTGTTTCATCAAGAACACGTACCCGAATCATGAGTGATCATCGATAAAGGTGATGAAGTAACTATAGCCTCCTTGTGCAAGAGTTGACATTGGTCCACATACATCAGTATGTATTAGACCAAGCAATTCTCCCACTGGATTACCTTTTCCGGGAAAGGGTAATTTGGTCATCTTGCCTTTTAAGCATGATTCGCATGTATCAAATGAACCGGGTTCAAATGATTCCAAAATTCCACATCGGTGTAATTCAGTCATGCGTTTCTTACTTACATGGCCGAGACGACAATGCCACGTGTAGGAGTCTATTCGATTATCTATTCGAGCATGTTTGTTGCTGACTTCGATATTGAAAACGTCACTGGATAAATCTAACGTGTAGATACCATTGCACAAAATTCCATTCCCATAAAGAACGCCATTTAAAGTTATGTAACAACAATTGTTACTAAAAGTTAAATGATAACCCTTTTCATTCAAACATGAAATAGATACAATGTTCTTTATTAACGAAGGAACAAAATAACAATTATCCAATTCTAAGACACGTCCTGTAGGGAGCTTTAGCAAATATGTTCCGATGGCAACAGCAGCAATCTTTGCTCCATTTCCAACTCGCAAATTCGCTTCTCCCTTGACGAGTTTTCTTCTATTCCTTAGCCCCTGTATGTCATTACATATATGTGAGCTACACCCTGTATCAAGTGCCGAGGTGTTTGAGGAAATAGAGTGACATTCAATAACGAAGATACTTGAAGAGGATAGAGCATCGGATGCCTTCTTTTTCAAGGACTCAAGATAAACCTTGCAGTTTCTTCGCCAGTGACCCTCCTTGCCATAGTGATGGCAAGTGCCTTTTAGGGTATTTTCAGTCTTTTTGGCCTTTTTCTTCTTTCCCTTATTCTGCTCTTTGGCCTTCCTCTTAGAACCTTTCTTCGAGGAACCAACTAACAGCACCGTCTTTTGATCCTGCTTCACAGAAGGCTCTACAGTCTTCAGCAGGTTGAGCAACTCAGGAAACTGGTCTGGAGTTGCTTTTTCAGGAGGATGGTTGGGAAGTTGATCTTCAAGGACATAAGCAAGCTTCTCTGCCTTGAGGACTATCCTCAGGTTTCGAAGCCAGTCCATGAAGTTTGGCCCAGTCAGTTTATTGGTGTCCAAAATGGAACACAAATTCAGAGAAGACATGATCGAGTGATTATCCTAGAAATACAAATTGAGCTTATGTGAGAAGAATGATTAAAGAATGTATCAACATACATTAATAAAATCCTATTTATTTTTCGAATTGAATAACCCTTTTTATCAATTCGGGAGATCGTAGGAACATCTCCAAATAGGATGATAACCAACCATAGATAAGAACCACCATGGCTGTGGCCATCAAGTTGTTCTTAGCTATGAAGGTAGGTAATTATACCGATTACATATCACATATATCTAACTATCACTTTATGCTATCAACTAATTGAATGTTTGCATAAATCATTGGGTTGCTAACTCATAAATAAGTATGCAACAATATACATAGCACCCAACTGCACCTCTCTTTACATCGACCTTGGCTGTGGCACAACAAATCGATGCTCCAAGCTTAAGGCTGACCCATTAATCAAGAAATAGTTTTAATATGGTTGGAGCTCATTCAATCGTTTAGTCAGGTTTGGATGTGTACAACAATCAAAACTAAGGATTGACCTCTGACTCCAACTATATTATTCATAAACTAATTCCATGGTTTGAACATGTTGAGGTTCAAGCCGGGCATGGATGTGTCCATCAACCCAAACGAGAAACAAAACTCCGATTCTAACCATATTAATGGAAGGTGTTGGCCTTAATATTTTGTAAGGGGTTTTGGGTCTCATCCTTTCTTTTCTAAGCACATTCATGACATATAATCATGTCATGACTAACGATTTCCTTAATAAAGTATGTATGTGACTTAATTTATCAAGTCTCATTAATTGAATTAGGAACCGGATTTCCTAATTCTAATTTCATACTTTATTAAAGGAATTGTTTTGTGAAACAATTTCCTAAATTGTCATAATCAATTTCGGAAATAATATGTTTAAGACTTTGATTTCTCTAAATCAAATCTTATTAAATTAAGAGACATGAGTCCTTAATTCAATCACATATTATTTTCATGAAAATCTCATTTAAGAAAGCTCTATAGGAAACCATTTTCCTAATTAATTTTGGAGACAACAATATGTAAGAGCATCACCTCTTAAATCATATTTTATTCATGGATTTAATTAATTACAACAAATCGTTTTCTAAGGGTGGCTCCCTGAGGCTCAGATACCCAAAGAAAAGTAATTTGTCGTAAATCCAATTTGGTCCGCTTCGAAAGCATAACCAAATTAAACATGACAATCTCATTTAAAATTGGTAAATTAAATTACAACAACTAACTTTAAATTGGACGGCTCCCCGAGGCTCAGTCCAAAATAAAGAATTTTGTTGTCAATTTAAAAACTAATTCAAATTTAATTGTCAATTAATTGTCCATAAATTTGTCTAGACTTTCTTGAAAGAAAGTGCCTAAAATTGCGAGATTTCATAATAGGTTTTCAGAATAATTGTAAGTTTCTGGTACAAAGAAAACTTACATATTTCCAAAATTGGAAAATTTCTAAAATAGAAAATTTTCCAAAATTGGAAAGTTTCCAAAGATGGGAAGTTTTCACAATTATTATAAAATTTCAGAAATTAGAAAATTTCAAAAGTTTGCGAAATTTCATGAGGATTTCCAAACTTAGAAATTCCTAAATCTAAAATTTATTATAATTTGAAAGTTTCCATAATTGAAAAGTTTTTCCAAAATTGAGATCATGACAAAGTTTTCTGCAAAACAATTATATGATTATGTCGAACACTAACCGGCTCTGATACCACTGTTGGGACCGGGTGCATGTTGACAAGGATACGGGTTCGTAAAATTTTAAATTTTTACGTGCAGCGGAAGAATTAGCATAAAATAATTTCACAAATTACTTTAACCACGTATCTAGCATGCAACCTTATGATGTGTTGACATGGTCATAAATTAAAATTTTGCGAAAAAGTAAACTAATTGACTAAGTACCTCGCGTAGCTCGAAGAAAGGGACGAGATATATCCAACTGTAGCGTCCCTTGGAAGCTCCGCCTCTATTCGCGCCCACGCCGAGTTCTCTTCGGGATGACTTCGCAAAGTCACGAGTTTTGTGCCGACGAGAACTACTAGATTCTCTAAAGGCACAACTAGAAGATCAAGAGAGAAAAAAGGAAACTAACCACCAAGTTAACATAATCAAAATTCCGGGAAAGGAAGGAAGGAGTCGTGATCCGCTTCTTCTTCTTCTTCGACACGAACTTGGTGGAGGAAACTCACGGGCACCCTAGGTGCTTGCGCCGGCCCTAGGGGATGAGAGAGAGCCGGCCCCTAGAGAGAGAAAGGGCGCCGGCCCTAGAGAGAGAGAGTTAGAGAGAGAGAGGGAGCAACTAATCTCTTGATTACTCAATTGGAATTAAGGGCTTGCCTTTTGTTCCTTTATATAGTAGCATCTCCCTTGCCAAGTCTCCTCTTAACGGAATTTTCATAACAAATTTATCCTATAAATTCTCTTATGAATTATTCCGTTTAAACCAAGTTTTATTATAACTAACTTTATAATAAAACAAATACTTCTCTCTTTTAATTATGGAATAAAATTTGTATAAAATTTTCTTATCATGGATAAATCAATTCATAATTGATTTTATAAATTAAAATCAAACCAATTCATGGTTCATTTTAATTTCCATAAAAAGAATGAATTTCTACAAATTTCTTTATAAATTTCTTTATATAAATTTCTTTATATATCAATTTATTTATCCATAATTTATAAAACAAATCGCGCTAGATTTATTTTATTAATTAAACCAATTAAATTGGTTTATCCCCTTATCAATGGCCGGCCACTACAAAGGGGTTTGGCACCCTCTTTGGCCGGCCAAACCGAGCCGAACCGATCGCGAATTAAACTCATTTAATTCGCCCAATAAGCCTTCAAAAAGGCTTAGCTATTTTAAGTTTCCGTTGCGCCTCTGATTAACTCAGATTCGACTTATTTCTCTTGATTGGAAAATCCAATTTTCAACTCGTTTTAAATCCCTCGGATTACTCATAGTGCGTGTGACTAAATAGGCTTTCGATTTATGTTGGCCGTCTATAATCAACTAATTATAGAACGATCATGAGTGGCACCTAGTAGTACATCATGACCCCCAATTAATCGAAAGATCAACGGTTGACCTCAGAAGTAATTCTGAAACCCTTCAGCAGCTCTAATGAATTGTGCCCCATTCCCTTCACCATCTTATACCCACTTGGTTCAGGACATGGTCTGTTTGTGTCAGCCCCCACTAGACTGACTACGTCACACCTAGCCCAAGTTGTGTCTTTCTCGTCCTTTGGATTTCAAATTACTCTCATGTATTTAAGAGACTCACACTCTAAACATGATATGCTCTGGCCAGAGGCTTTGAGTAACAATCCGACGATAGGCCTTGGTATACATCTCCTCGCAAGGAGTGGTGAATCCTTTGTAGGCTGTTCAAACATCTTCGAGCACTTCGGCTTATACCCAATCATCCTGGGTCCACACCTCCTTGGAGATGCTTGCTTAAGATGTTAAAGTATAAGTCTCCATGACCAAGATGACTTGAACACCGCAAGTCAAAGGAACATCGCACTTATGCTGCAGTAAGAACTTCATTGACATATCTTTATAGATAACCATATGAAGTTTTACAGCTAGTCACTCCAATGAACTAGTTCCCTTAACTAGCATCCATGTTTATCTCCGGACATCCCAATGTCACCAGCCAGTGAGAATCAGCTGATTAGAGAATAACCCATGCTAGTCTCAACAGAATTGATAGTGTCCGTTTTTATCAATTCATCGACTAGGGATATTTTCAATACTTCACAATTGCACATGTAGAGATAATCACTAGTTGTGATCCCATCACAAATTCTCTTATGCTGTGAATTATATTGCGGACATTCAGTAGATGAGTTTAAGATCCCAATGAAATACACAAACATGTATACTCAAATAGTGAATTATCATTTATTAAAATAAATATTTACAATCATAAGGCGATTGTCTTAGGACACTTTTCTCATATCACTAACAATACATATCTGAACTGGAACTGAAACTAACTAACATAAAACTAATTATTAAATTTACCACATGCTAATATGAATTTCTGAAAACTAAATACATATAGTAGGTGAAAGTAATAATCAACTGCTGTGGGCCTGACAATGTACCAACTGTGCGCTCATCCCTAATAAACCCGAGGTAGCAAATCCCGAATCCATTAGGGTTCTACTAGGTTATCTAAACCTAGGGGCAACTAGGAGCCCATCCCATACTAGGTTATCTAAACCTAGAGGCAACTTGGAGCCTATCCCTGGACCGAAGTCCGGTACAATGCCAACTGAAAATAAAATAGTCTTTTATACTTTTCTTTCCTTTTCTGATTCTTACTTTTACTAGGTTATCTAAACCTAGGGGTAACTAGGAGCCCATCCCATTGGACCTTGGTCCCAATCATAAACTGGAGCAAGAATTTCTATTCTTTAATGCTTTCTATAGCATTAACTGAACTGAACATTTTAACAAACACCTAATGTGCGTGCTTGTTCATAATTTACGATTTCTAATCGTAAAGCATAAATACAAGGAAATAAAGCATATGAAAAATCAACCGAAACTACTTATACTGCAGGTGAGGGATACTTACATCCTGCGCTAGATTTTCTTTCGAATAAAAATCTGAAATTCTTGAGGGAACGTCGAACTACAACGTTCTTCTTGCTTCTTGGCGTTCTCCTCGCGTCTACGAGGGTCCCCGTAGAGAATAGGGCCTCTTGAGACCTTCCCTTGGCTTCCCCTTTGACTTGGGCAGCAAGAGAAGAGGAGAAGAGGAAGAAAATGCAAGAGAGGAAGAGGAGAATAGGAGGGGGCGTCGGCGCACCTAGGACTCATGCAACCTCAAAACACCTCCTTTAATTCTTTAATTCCTTATTTATATTAAGTTATAAAATAAACCCTAAGTTAAATACTAACTTTACCTTATTTATCCTTCCCTCTATTTTATTTCAACGAAAATAGATTAGCCCACTTGGTAAGTCTATTCTCTTCTCATGTTATAGGTCTTGGGTTCAAACCCCACTTAAATTTTGTTACTGCGCATTCTATTTTTATTCATTTTTGCCTTATTTGTCCATGGAAAAATTCTATAAAAATATCCATAAATCCAGAATTAATTCTAGGATATTTCTAAAATTAAGTTTGAGAATTTTCGGGCGTTACACCCGAGGCCTATCGTCGAATTTTTACTTGAAGCCTCTGGCCAGAGCATGACATGTTCAGAGTATGAATCTCTTAAATACATGAGAGTAATTAGAATTCGTAGGACGAGAAAATGTTACTTGGGCTAGGTGTGATGTAGTCAGCCTAGTGGTGACTGACACACATAGACCATGTCCTGAACCAAGTGGGTATAAGATGGTGAAGGGAATGGGGCACGATTCATTATAGCTGCTGAAAGGTTTCAGAATTGTTACTGAGGTCAACTGTTGATCTTTTGATTAATTGGGGATCATGATGTACTACTAGGTGCCACTTATGATCGTTCTATAATTGATTAATTATAGACAGACAACATAAATCGAAAGCCTATTAGTCACACGCACTATGAGTAATCTGAGAGATTTAAAACGAGTTGAAAATTGGATTTTCCAATCAAGAGAGATTAAGTTTGGTTGAGCCAAACGATAAGTCGAATCTAAATTTTTTAGAGACACATCAGAAGCATAAAATGACTAAGTCTTTTGAAGACTTAATAGATGAATTAAATAAGTTTAATTCATTGGGGCTTGGCTTGGATGGGCTGGCCAAAGAGGGCCTCCATCCTCTTTGCTTGGCCGGCCACAACAAAGGGAGAGAACCAAGTTTTTGGTTCAATTTATAAAATAAACCAAGTGTGGTTTGTTTTATAAAATTATGGATGATATAAATTTTTTATATAATAAACCATGATTTGGTTTATTTTTCATGGAAATTAAAATGAACCATGGATTGGTTTATTTTACAAAATCAATCATGGATTGATTTACCATGATAAGGAAATTTATTCCATAAGAGAGAAGAGACTTGATTGATTTTTATCATGAATTAAAATATAATTTTAACCATGATATAAAATCAAACTTAGCATGGTGGAATAAGTTATTCCATATTTGAGAGGCTTGATGGTTGAGAGGCCACTATATAAAGGACCCAAGGCAAGGCTTGGGTGATAATCGTAGAGATGAAGGCATAGGCTCTCTCCCTCTCTTTCTCTCCTTCTCTTCTCCCCTTCTTGTCGTGCGCCAACCAGCCCCAAGAAGGAGCACCAGCTGACCATCCTTTTGTGGTTAGTCTTCCGACTTCTCTCTTGGTTTTTCTCGTCGCGTTCTCGGAGAATCTAGTAGTTCTCAAGAACACGAAACTCGTGGCTTTGCGAAGTCATCCCGAAGATACTCGGCGTGGACGCGAATAGAGGCGGAGCTTCCAAGGGACGCTTACGGTTGGATCTCATCCCTTTCTTCGAGTTACGCGAGGTAATATGTAAATTAGTTTACGTTTCTGCAAAAATTTTAAATATATGATCATGTCTACACTGTAAGACGGGTTTCTCCGCCTCTGAAAAGTCTGGAAAGGAGACCATTAGTGGATGGATGTTTCCGTGCTTAGGCCTTGGATGTACTGACCCTGGGGGTTGGGAACCAAGTAAATCCCGTGTGTACAAGTCTCGTTGTTTTCTTTGTTCTTTCTATTTTCCGTTGCACTAACTCTGAGTCTAGAACGAAGATCTGAAAGACAAATTTTTCTACGAAGTTTCCGCGAGATTTTTTACGGTCGATATTCACACCCCCCCCCCTCTATCGATGGCACCGGTCCAACAAGAAGTACCGGAGGTACACATGTGTGGTCTTGCCATTATAGATGAGTCACCAAGGGAGGTGACTAAGGCTAAAAGCTCAAGGGGGAGTTCTAGGAGTCAAAATGGGACCCATAGTCAATGGATCTCAAGAGGGTTTCTCCAAAAGGACTAGATGAATTGTGGAATGTGCCAAGGATTTAGAGACAAATTTGGATCTTAATCCTAGGGATTTGGCACATTAAAATCAAGGTATCATGCAAAAATATGATAATGGAGCTACATTGCATGAAAATTGATTCTTATTGTGGAGATGTCATATAAATCAATGCTAAGGTTGCATTAAAGTTGGGGATGAAAAGATACATCAAGGAGAGATCAAAATTAGGACTTTAGATCAAGGTTCAATTGAACCATTTAGATAGTTTTGAGTTTTGTGTCAATCTTGGGATTGGTAATAGATACATGGGTAAATGTATTTTTCCCAAGTAAACACAGGTACCACAAACCTCTCCACAAAATTTGAGAATTTTTAGAGATTGTGGAATTTCAAGTGCATTTCTGAAGTTGGGTCAGAAATGCTGAAATATCATGTATCAGTCAACTGATGCAGAGGCAATCGACTGGTCCAGTTCGAATCAGAAAATAGGATATTCAATACAGCAGTCGACTGATGCCCCAGTCGACTGATCTTTCTGTTTAGTTCATCAGTCGACTGACCCGACTGATGCAGGGAATCTTTTAAAAGAACAGTCATGTGAGGGGCGGCCGAACCTAGGGTTTCAGCACCACCCCTTGCAAGTTCTCTTCTCTCTCGACCTCCCCAACTGCTCTAAGCCCTCCCAAGATCCTGAAATCATATTTGTAGCCTTCCTCCACCTTAAATCCAAGTCTAGGGTAAGAAGAGCACTCTTTTTGAGTCAAAGTTGATCATCATTCATCATGCAACAAAGGGAGAAACGGTAATGAATCATTTGTTTTATTTTTCCTCATCTGGTTTGTGATTCACAACTAACTCTTCACTTTGTGCATGTTTACCTTGTTCTTGTCTTCTTGATTGGGTCATTGTTGGTACATGCATATGTGGGTTGCATTTAGGGCTAGGATAAAGAGAAGGGCTGGTGAGGGATCATCCCAATAGCAGTCCCTAGATCTTGAGGCACCTCGGTTCCGTTCCGAGGCTTGCCGACAGATATTTAACAATGCTGACTTCATTTTGATGAACTGTAGATATCTCAATCGAACATACTTCCAGGAGATCACTCATCACATTATTGAGATAATCACGCATTTTGGGTTAGAAAAACTAGTATACTGTTAGCGTTATGTCAATGTTGACCTATACAAGGAGTTTTATGTCAATCTTACATGTAGTAATCCCGATGACGGGACGTATGAGTCTATGGTATAGAGAGTTACCATTCCTTTCACATCTGCAGTATTAGGATCATTTTTAGGGTGTATGGTTTCCGATAATCCATTCACATGTTTCCCCTCGGTCACTGAGCCATTGACCTGTCCCAATGTCACCATTGATCAAATTTATCGTCATTATTTTGATAATCCTTGACCTCTTCTACAGCATATCTTCATAGTTAGGCGCATGAGTCCAGTTAGCAATGTCTTGTATAAAATAGTCCTAGACTGCATTCTACCCATTGTCACCAAGGGAAGGCCAAAGATCCGACTACCTCACTTGGTGATGATGTATGCATTAGAGAGGAGGTTAGACATTGACATTGGCCGCCATGTGTTTCATCTATTGTCCATTTTTTTGCATAGCGTCAATAGAAAGATCTACATGTCATTCGGTCATATTTTGACCGAATTCTTTTTATCTAGAGGTATTAGAACCACTGGGGGTCAGGTACATCAACTATCTAAGGACTATGACTAGATTGGCTCTCGGTAGCTCTCCTTGGCTGGGATCGAGAGACGGCAGGGAGTGCTGGTCTGGCACCGTCGTCATGATTCCTCCAGTTCTGATGATGATGAGGAGGCTGCTCCTGCTGCTGCACCTGCACCTGTTGTTGCTCCTGTTGGGACTGCAGAGGAGCAGCTCTCCCGACTAAAGACAGAGATGCATGGATTTAGGGAGGACTTTGAGAGTGTCCAGCAGCGGCAGATTGATATTCAGGGGGAGGTTCATGGTCTCACGGAGCACTTTCAGAGATTCCAGCAGGGTCATTCTCTCTCAAACACTTTATTTCATATTATATTATTTGAGGATTTCGAGGCTATGGCCCTTGATGTACTTATTTATGCTTTAGTATTGCTTATATGAACCTTCAATTCATGATTTGATATTGCTCATATGAAATGTTATTATCTTGCTATTATGAGTGTAAGGAAATTTTCAAATATATCTTCTATCAAGGGATTAGGATAAAAAGGGGGAGCTTCTATCACGTTTTATGTCTTGAGTATTCATACAAGGAAAAGGAGGAGGTTTGAAAACATTTCTGTGTTTTAAATAGTATAGAATAGACTTGGAAAACATTTGGTTTCAAATCTAGGAGGGAAAATTGATACAAAATGGGTTGTTTTTTCAAAGAATTAGAATTTGTGTCAAAAAGTCAAGCATATTTAGTATTTTCATGAAACTATATTTTTCTAGGATAGAATACATCATATAAAATATGTTTGCAAAATTTTAGAATTTTTCGAATTTTGTGAAATTTATTAGGGTTTCTAAATTTCGATTGGAAATTCAGATTTCTGTATATCAGTGGATTGCCCTTGGGGCAGTCGACTAATCTTTCTGTAGGTTTACGGTTGGCAGACCCCAGTCGACTGAGAACTGAGCAGTCGACTGGTGCTGCTATTTTCTGATTTCTGGAGGTTTTCAGAAATAGAAAGGTGTTCTCATTGATACTATAGAGTTAAGGTTGCTTGGGGCAATCTTTATAATGGTGTCAAAGGGGGAGAACTTGTGGTTTTAAGTTAGGTTTTAACTTAACTTGTGAAGTTAGTGTGTAACTTAACTTGTGGTTATGAAAAATTGAAAATTATGTAGAGGGCATAGGTTAAGGGGGAGAATGCATGGTTATGCTGCTTACTATGTCATTAATTTTCAATTATTATTGTTGTTTTTGCACCTAACTTAAACATGTTGCCACACATCAAAAAGGGAGAGATTATTGGGGGAATCGGCCCAAGTTTGATTGGGAAGATCATGGGTTTTGATGTGTGTGTTAATATGATTAAGTTAGGGTTTCATGTTGATCTAATATGTGTATGTGAGTGTGCAGGTTTGCAGGATACACATTGTCTTAGTTGGACGTCTTCGGGACCGGTGAAGGATGGCATGGGAGACAAGTCGTGGACTTGCATGCATCCGAGGGACTGTGGACAAAGCAGGGATGATGAGCTGAGGGAAGCGGACTTCAAGGCATACGCGAAGGATGGCATGGGAGACAAGTCGCGAGCTTGCATGCATCCGAGGGACGAGAACCAAAGTCGAAGAGAGCTTGAAGGCAACAGTTGAGGCTGCTGATTGAAGAGTCAACTAAGTCGTGAGGATTCGAGTGCTGAGGGAACTGTACTCAGGAAGGGAAATCCTAGGATTCGAGTGCTGAGAGAATTGTACTCGGGAAGGGAAACCTTAGGTGGCAGTCGACTGGTGCTTGATCAGTCGACTGAGGTAGAGCACAGAGAGATCAGTCGGCTGATGAATGATCAGTCGATTGATGCAGTCGACTGGTGTCAACCAGAATGTGATTCGTCAAGGCGGTGACATTTGAATTCGTGAAGGACCAGTCGACTGCCCCTGGGGAAGTCGACTGGTAACTGCAAAATAGGATCAAGCTCTATTTAAGAGAGCTCATGTTTGGCTACTTCTTCTTGGTGAAACAAGCTTGGTAAAAGCTTGTTAGTAGCCTACAAGTGCTCAGGTCATGTCAAAGTGTTGTGGTGAGGTTTATCCACCCACAAGGAGCGACAAGAGCTAGCCGAAGGTGCTCCGGGGAATCATCCACCGAAGGATCAGGATCATCCACCTTACGGATAACCGTGGAGTAGGAGTTTTATCTCCGAACCACGTAAATCAGTGTCTTTCTTTGTTGTTAGTTTTAGTTTTGTTATTCCGCTTGCGCACTAACAACTTGTAGGAAGAAAAATCGAGAAGAAGTTATTCACCCCCCCCCCCCTCTAGCTAAACGAAAAGGTCCCAACACTCAGCACCTCGACCAGGTCTACTCGTCTCGGGCATCCTCGGCACCACGAGACAGTAGGGATTTTAGCTGCTCTTGGACAGGCATCCTCGGCATCATGACCAGGTCCACTCATCTCGAGCATCCTCAGCACCACGAGATGGTAGAGTCCTCGAGATTTTATATCGAGTCTTGATGAGACATTTTTCTTGTTTCTTTCATTACTAAATTGTACAGCAATACAAACATGCATACAAATACATATATATTTCTCACATGGCTCACTGAGTATGATATGACTGGAGGTGATTTGCATGTCATGGCCTATATAGCTTTTTTCCTTCATCGTCTTGTAGATAATAACTACCTTCTGTGAGCTTTTTGACGATGATGTAAGGTTTGCTCTATTACGGCTCAAATTTTTCAAGGTCGCCAACCGGCTTGATTCTTTTCTAGACCTTATCTCCAACTTGGAAAGTTCAGGTGATCACTCGATGATTGTATGCTTACTGCATACGCTGCCGATATGCAACTAGTCGAGTAGCCGCTTTATCTCGCACCTCTGTGACTAGGTCCAGGTCGATCAGCCGTTCCTAATCATTGTCTTCTTTGTTGTAGTGTTGTCGCCGGACATACACCTGATTGAAAGGGCTCTGACATGTTCCTTCTTTGAGAGTCGTGCGGTACCACCATAGGATGCTCGGGAGTTCTTCGACCCAGCTTCCCCCGACGTGGTCCAGCTTTATCTTTAGCCCTCTAATAATCTCCCGGTTGACCACTTCGGCTTGGCCATTGCCTTGGGAATATGTGACTAATGTGAAGGCTTGGTGAATCCCCAGTCCTTCACACCACTCTCTGAGTTTGTGCTCTGCAAACTGTCTATCATTATCCGACACCAACTTTTAAGGAATGTCGTACCTGCAGACTATATCCTTCCACAGGATTTTCATCTTGGTAGCCTCCATGATATGTGCATGCGGTTCAGCTTCAACCCATTTGGAGAAGTATTCAACCAGCTGAGGCCCGATCAGAAAAGGACCCACAATGTCCATTCCCTACTGATCGAAGGGACAAGAAACAGTGGAGGCTCGAAGTAGTTCAGTTGGGTGATGCATGATATGCTGATGCTTTTGACAAGCCTTGCATTAGGCCACAAATTTTACGGCATCTGCTTGCAACGTGGGACAAAAATATCCGGTCACAATAATCTTCCTAGCCATGGATCTTCCCTCAATATGGCTTCCACATATGCCTTCGTGAATTTCTCACATGATGTAGTCGACTTCCCCTAGACCAATACACTTAAGCAAAAGTCGTGCGAAGGCTCTTTTATAAGCTACTCCCTAACCAGCATAAACCTGGCAGCCCTGCGACGGAAAAGCCGAACTTCCTTATCACCCGCCGGCATAGCTCCACTACATAAGAACTCCACATAGAGCTATCTCTAGTCAGGTAATGCAGTGTCAGCGACCTCTTCTTCGATCTGAGCCACTATTCCTTCTAGAGCACTGGGCTCTTCCAGCGTCCATAATATAATGGAGCTAGCCAATTTAGCTAGCTCATCCGCCTTGACATTATTAGCTCAGGGTATCTTCTGCAGAACAACCTCAGTAAAGGAAGACTTCAGTTTCTCATATATATACACATACCTCTACAAGCACTCATTCTTAATTTCGAACTGGCCTTTTATCTACTAAGCCACGAGCTAAGAGTCTGAGTGCAAGATAACCCGAGCAAATCCAACTTTCTTGGCTGCATGTAGCCCCACTAGGATCGCCTCATATTCGGCTTCGTTACTGGTGGCCCTGAAGTGGAGTCGGATATATAGTTGTAGTGCATCTCCCCTAAGAGAAATCATCAGAACTTTGACCTTGCTGTGCTTGTGGTTGGAGGAACCATCAACATAAATTTTCCAAACTCCATGAACTTCAGGTCCTGGGACAGCTTCGAGCATAAAATCAGCTAGAGCTTGAGCCTTGATAGAAGTACGGGGGTGGTACTCAATCCCATACTCGCTCAATTCTACCGTCCACTTGATCAGCCGTCCCGAAGCCTTTGGATTGGTGAGAACGCGCCCGAGCGGACTATTGGTGGGCACCACAATGGGATGCGCCACGAAATATAGTCTCAGTCTCGAGGCCATCAGTGATAGATCGAATTCGTTTGCTAGAGGGGGGTGAATAGCACTTTCTCGAATTCTTTTCTTCCTACACGGTTAGTTGCACAGCGGAATATACAATAAAAATAATTAAACAAACACTAACCAATGCTAACACGGAAGATTTACTTGGTATCCACCCCGGACGGGTGACTAATCGAAGAATCCGTCGGTGGATCACGCCCTGGATAACCTCCGGCTAACTCTGTCGCTCCTTGTGGGTGGAGAAATCTCACCACAACACTTCGGACGCTATCTGAGTACAAAAGACTACTAACTCACTTTACCCAAGCGAGTTTTGTCAAAAGATAGTAGCATGAAATGAGACCCTTTAAATAGGGCTTGAATCTGAAACAGGCGCTACCAGTCGACTGCCCCTGGGGCAGGCGACTGGTCCCACTCAGATTCGACCGTTACAGTACAACGTACGAATCTGCCAGCTTGTTCCAGCCTACACCAGTCGACTGCCCCTGGGCAGTCGACTAGTCCGAGCCTAAGCCTAGGGTTACACTCCCCGAGTACATGTCACTTCGCACTCGAACTCTCCAGGCTTAGCCCCTGAGTACAAACACACTTACTCAAACCCTCACAACCTGGTTGACTCTTCACCAGCAGCCTCGACTGTTGCTGTAACGACACGGTCCCTCAACCCAATGGCGGCCAAATCAACATTTGGCGGCCCAACAACTTGGCCCATAGGCCCAACAACCTGGCGGCCAAATCAACATTTGGCGGCCCAACTATGTCGTCGACCAACAACCGATGTCGACGACCAACAACCGTGTCGTTACTCACTAGGTCTTTCCACCCCTGGCCAGTGGATTTTTGCCTTCCTCAGGATTCGAACTCTAGACTTCCAGGATAAGTACTAGAGTTTATGAATCCTGATACCAATTGAGCTACAGCTCAATTGGTATCAGGATTCATAAACTCTAGTACTTATCCTGGAAGTCTAGAGTTCGAATCCTGAGGAAGGTAAAAATCCACTGGCCAGGGGTGGAAAGACCTAGTGAGTAACGACACGGTTGTTGGTCGTCGACATCGGTTGTTGGTCGACGACATAGTTGGGCCGCCAAATGTTGATTTGGCCGCCAGGTTGTTGGGCCAACGGGCCAGGTTGTTGGGCCTATGGGCCAAGTTGTTGGGCCGCCAAATGTTGATTTGGCCGCCAATGGGTTGAGGGACCGTGTCGTTACAATAAAAAGGCGCCTTTTTATTGTAACGACCCGGCCCCTTGGCCCCTTGGGCCGCCCAACTGGCGGCCCACTTGGCGGCCCAACTGGCGGTCCCTTGGGCGGCCCAACTGGCGGCCCACTTGGCGACCCCTTATGTCGTCAACCGACGACCGTTGGCCGTGTCGTTACTCACAAGTACTTTCCACCCCTGGCCAGTGGATTTTTGCCTTTTCCCAGGATTTGAACTCTAGACCTCCAGGCTAAGTACTAAAGTTTGTGAATCCTGGTACCAATTGAGAACGACCCGGCCCCTTGGCCCCTTGGGCCGCCCAACTGGCGGCCCACTTGGCGGCCCTCGGCCCCTTGGGCGGCCAAATCCCATTTGGCGGCCCCTTTGGCGACCTCTTGGGCGGTCGTTACTCACAAGTACTTCCCACCCCTGGCCAGTAGATTTTTGCCTTCCTCAGGATTCGAACTCTAGACCTCCAGGCTAAGAACTAAAGTTTATGAATCCTGATACCAATTGAGCTGTCAATTGGTATCAGGATTCATAAACTTTAGTTCTTAGCCTGGAGGTCTAGAGTTCGAATCCTGAGGAAGGCAAAAATCTACTGGCCAGGGGTGGGAAGTACTTGTGAGTAACGACCGCCCAAGAGGTCGCCAAAGGGGCCGCCAAATGGGATTTGGCCGCCCAAGGGGCCGAGGGCCGCCAAGTGGGCCGCCAGTTGGGCGGCCCAAGGGGCCAAGGGGCCGGGTCGTTACAATAAAAAGGCGCCTTTTATGTAGCGGCCCCGCCTCTATGGTCCCCGCAGGCAACCCTCTAGGCCGGCGACCCTACGGTCTTCCCACTCCTGGCAGTGGATTTTTGCCTTTCCCAGGATTCGAACTCTAGACCTCCAGGCTAAGTACTAAAGTTCCTGAATCCTGGTACCAATTAAGCTAATTGTAACGACCCGACCCCTTGGCCCCTTGGGCGGCCCAACTAGCGGCCCACTTGGCGGCCCTCGGCCCCTTGGGCGGCCAAATCCTATTTGGCGGCCCCTTCGGCGACCTCTTGGGCGGTCGTTACTCACAAGTACTTCCCACCCCTGGCCAGTGGATTTTTGCCTTTCTCAGGATTCGAACTCTAGACCTCCAGGATAAGTACTAGAGTTTATGAATCCTGATACCAATTGAGCTACAGCTCAATTGGTATCAGGATTCATAAACTCTAGTACTTATCCTGGAGGTCTAGAGTTCGAATCCTGAGAAAGGCAAAAATCCACTGGCCAGGGGTGGGAAGTACTTGTGAGTAACGACCGCCCAAGAGGTCGCCGAAGGGGCCGCCAAATAGGATTTGGCCGCCCAAGGGGCCGAGGGCCGCCAAGTGGGCCGCTAGTTGGGCCGCCCAAGGGGCCAAGGGGTCGGGTCGTTACAATAAAAAGGCGCCTTTTTATTGTAACGACACGGTCCCTCAACCCATTGGCGGCCAAATCAACATTTGGCGGCCCAACAACTTGGCCCATAGGCCTAACAACCTGGCCCGTTGGCCCAACAACCTGGCGGCCAAATCAACATTTGGCGGCCCAACTATGTCGTCGACCAACAACCGATGTCGACGACCAACAACCGTGTCGTTACTCACTAGGTCTTTCCACCCCTGGCCAGTGGATTTTTGCCTTCCTCAGGATTCGAACTCTAGACTTCCAGGATAAGTACTAGAGTTTATGAATCCTGATACCAATTGAGCTACAGCTCAATTGGTACTAGGATTCAGGAACTATTGTACTTGTCCTGGAGGTCAAGGGTTCGAATCCTAGGGAAGGCAAAAACCCACTGCCAGGGGTGGGAAGACCGTAGGGTCGCCGGCCTAGAGGGTTGCCTGCGGGCACCATAGAGGCGGGGCCGCTACATAAAAAGGCGCCTTTTTTATTGTAACGACACGGTCCCTCAACCCATTGGCGACCAAATCAACATTTGGTGGCCCAACAACTTGGCCCGTAGGCCCAACAACCTGGCGGCCAAATTAACATTTGGCGGCCCAACTATGTCGTCGACCAACAACCGATGTCGACGACTAACAACCGTGTCGTTACTCACTAGGACTTCCCACCCCTGGCCAGTGGATTTTTTTGCCTTTCTCAGGATTCGAACTCTAGACCTCCAGGATAAGTACTAGAGTTTATGAATCCTGATACCAATTGAGCTGTAGCTCAATTGGTATCAGGATTCATAAACTCTAGTACTTATCCTGGAGGTCTAGAGTTCGAATCCTGAGAAAGGCAAAAAAATCCACTGGCCAGGGGTGGGAAGTCCTAGTGAGTAACGACACGGTTGTTAGTCGTCAACATCGGTTGTTGGTCGACGACATAGTTGGGCCGCCAAATGTTAATTTGGCCGCCAGGTTGTTGGGCCTACGGGCCAAGTTGTTGGGCCACCAAATGTTGATTTGGTCGCCAATGGGTTGAGGGACCGTGTCGTTACAATAAAAAAGAAAATAAAGGTGCATGAGCCAAGCATTGAACCTTGGACCTCTTGTACAACCATGTAAGCCTTAACCAACTCACCTAGCAAGGGATTTCTTTTTTAACCTTGGACCTCTTGAACCTGGCCCGTAGGCCCAACAACCATGTAGCTCAATTGGTATCAGGATTCATAAACTCTAGTACTTATCCTGGAGGTCTAGAGTTCGAATCTTGAGGAAGGCAAAAATCCACTAGCCAGGGGTGGAAAGACCTAGTGAGTAACGACACGGTTGTTAGTCGTCGACATCGGTTGTTGGTCGACGACATAGTTGGGCCGCCAAATGTTGATTTGGCCGCTAGGTTGTTGGGCCCGAGGGGCCAGGTTGTTGGGCCTACGGGCCAGGTTGTTGGGCCTATGGGCCAAGTTGTTGGACCGTCAAATGTTGATTTGGCCGCCAATGGGTTGAGAGACCGTGTCGTTACAATAAAAAGGCGCCTTTTTATTGTAACGACCCGGCCCCTCGGCCCCTTGGGCGGCCCAACTGGCGGCCCACTTGGCGGCCCAACTGGCGGTCCCTTGGGCGGCCCAACTGGCGGCCCATTTGGCGACCCCTTATGTCGTCAACCGACGACCATTGGCCGTGCCGTTACTCACAAGTCCTTCCCACCCCTGGCCAGTGGATTTTTGCCTTCCTCAAGATTCGAACTCTAGACCTCCAGGCTAAGTACTAAAGTTTATGAATCCTGATACCAATTGAGCTATAGCTCAATTGGTATCAGGATTCATAAACTTTAGTACTTAGCCTGGAGGTCTAGAGTTCGAATCCTGAGAAAGGCAAAAATCCACTGGCCAGGGGTGGGAAGGACTTGTGAGTAACGACACGGCCAATGGTCGTCGGTTGACGACATAAGGGGTCGCCAAATGGGCCGCCAGTTGGGCCGCCCAAGGGACCGCCAGTTGGGCCGCCAAGTGGGCCGCCAGTTGGGCCGCCCAAGGGGCCGAGGGGCCGGGTCGTTACAGTTGCCTTCACGCCCTCTTCATCTTCGGCCCTCGTCCCTCGAATGCGCACGCAAGCCTCCAGCTTGCTTCCATGCCACCCTTCACGTATGCCTCGAAGTCCGCATCCCTCGGCTCATCGTCCCTGCTATCCACGGTCCCTCGGATGGGCACGCAAGCCTCCAGCTTGCCTCCATGCCATCCTTCACCTGAAGACATCAACCAAGTCCATGTGTACATGTACACCTGCATACTCATGTACACATATTAGTCCAACAATAAATCCTAACTTAACCATATTGACCGCACACATCAAAATCCCATGATCCTCCAGATCATCTCAGGGTTGATTGCCCCAACAATTAGTACCAAAGCATAGGCCAGCTTCTCCAGTTTTCTGCATCCTTAAGGAGATGTCCGAAGAAGTAAATGGGATACTAAGTTGTACCCGCTTCCCAAATAAGTGCATAACCCATGGCTTTCTCAACTACGGACAAGTAAACAAATAATATTTCTCCCTCCAGCGGCTTATATAAGATGGGGAGTTCAGAGAGATACGCTTTCAAATTTGTGAAAGCTTTCTTGCATTGGTCATCCCAATCGAACATGACAGCCTTCCTCAGAATTTTGAAAAATGGCAGGGTTCTATCAGTAGATTTGGAGATAAACTAGGACAGAGCTATAATTCTGTCATTTAGCCATTGTACGTCTTTGAAATTGCGAGGGAATGGCATGTTGAGAATGGCTTACACTTTCTCTGAATTAGCCTCAATCCCCCTTTCCATCACCATGTACCCGAGGAACCAACCACTCTTCCCCCCAAATAAATACTTAGCGAGGTCCAGTTTCAGCTTGTTGGCTCTTAAGGTGGCGAATGTTTTCTCCAGGTTAGCTATCATATCCTTCCCCTTCTCTGTCTTGACTAGAATATCATCTACATATACCTCAATGTTCCTCCCGATCTGGTGGCGAAAGACCTTATCCATCATTCGTTGATAGGTTGCCCTTGCATTGCGTAAACGAAACAGCATGACATTTTAGCAATAAGTACCATTTGCCGTCATGAAACTGACCTTCTCTTAGTCTTTCCAAGCGAGGGGAACCTGGTGGTACCCCTAATAAGCATCCAACATTGAAATGAAATCACAACCAGAGGTATAATCCACTAGCCGATCAATACGAGACAAGGGGTAACAGTCTTTAGGGAAAACTTTATTTAAATCACAGAAATCAATACAAACCTGTCATTTATTCCTGGGCTTAGGGACTAGTACAACATTCACCAGCCAGATCGGAAATTGAACTTCTCTTATATGTCCGGCCTTCAGTAACTTTGCAACTTCTTCACTGATAATCTTGTCATGCTCGAGTGCAAAGTGTCTTCGCTTCTGTTTCACCGGCTGGGCTCCCGAGGTTATGTGCAACCGATACGTGGCCAAGGCAGGGGGACTCCCTTGATCTATGCAGTAGCCCATGCAAACACGTCCCAATGGTCGATTAAGCAGCTGATCAGATGACTTTTCAGCTCTAGCATAAGATCAGTAGTAATTCTCGTGATTCCTGCAACTTGTTGAGGATAAATTTGGACCTCTTCGCTCTAGACCTCCCTGCGTTCTTCTTTAGGCCCTTCTTCTTCTCAAGGATTGGCCAGGTCGATTTGCAACGCTTCATGCGTCCTCGAGTTCTTGTGGGCTTTTGTTCTGACCTCCCCGTTGAAGCATCGCCGGGAAGCCAATTGATTTCCTTTGACTTCGGCCACCCGCTCGCCAACTGGGAACATAATCTTCTGGTGGTAGACTGAGATCACCGCCTGGATTAGGCTGAGCATCGGCCACCCCAGAATGGCATTGTAGGACGAGGGGGCATCCATGATCATGAAGGAAGTCCTCCTTGTCCTCTCGAGTGTGTCGTCCCCCAGCGACAGAGACAGGGAGATTTGTCCCATCGGCTATACTTGGTATCCGGTGAAGCTAAAGAGCAGGGTGGAGACAGGGTGCAACTCCTCGTCGATCTACATTTGGTCCAGAGCTGGCTTATACAGGATGTTGACAGAGCTACCTGTATCCACAAAGATGTGTTTAACCTCGTAATTAGCTATTCTGGCCAGAATTTGTTAGTGATATGAGAGAAGTGTCCTAAGGCAATCGCCTTATGATGTAAACATTTATTTTAATAAATGATAATTCACTATTTGAGTATACATGTTTTGTGTATTTGATTGGGATCTTAAACTCATATACTGAATGTCCGCAATACAACTCACAGCATAAGAGAATTTGTGATGGGATCACAACTAGTGATTATCTCTAATGTGCAATTGTGAAGTATTGAAATTATCCCTAGTCGATGAATTGATAAAAACGGACACTATCAATTCTGTTGAGACTAGCATGGGTTATTCTCTAATCAGCTGATTCTCACTGGCTGGTGACATTGGGATGTCCGGAGATAAACATGGATGCTAGTTAAGGGAACTAGTTCATTGGAGTGACTAGCTGTAAGACTTCATATGGGAATCTACATGTAGATATGTCAATGAAGATCTTACTGCGGCTTAAGTGCGATGTTCCTTTGACTTGCGGTGTTCAAGTCATCTTGGTCATGGAGACTTATACTTTGACATCTTAAGCAAGCATCTCCAAGGAGGTGTGGACCCAGGATGATCGGGTATAAGCCGAAGTGCCCGAAGATGTTTGAACAGCCTACAAAGGATTCACCACTCCTTGCGAGGAGATGTATACCCAGGCCTATCGTCGGATTGTTACTCAAAGCCTCTGGCCAGAGCATATCATGTTAAGAGTGCGAGTCTCTTAAATACATGAGAGTAATTAGAAATCCAAAGGACGAGGAAGACACTACTTGGGCTAGGTGTGACGTAGTCAGCCTAGTGGGGACTGACACCATAGACCGTGTCCTGAACCAAGTGGGTATAAGGTGGTGAAGGGAATGAGGCACGATTCATTAGAGCTGCTGAAGGGTTTCAGAATAATTTCTTCTGGGGTCAAACCGTTGATCTTTCGATTAATTGGGGATCATGATGTACTACTAGGTGCCACTCATGATCGTTCTATAATTAATGGGTTAATTATAGACGGCCAACATAAATCGAAAGCCTATTTAGTCACACGCAATACGAGTAATCCGAGGGATTTAAAACGAGTTGAAAATTGGATTTTCCGATCAAGAGAAATAAGTCGAATCTGAGTTGGTCAGAGGCGCAATGGAAGCTGAAAATGGCTAAGTCTTTTGAAGGCTTTTTGGGCGAATTAAATGAGTTTAATTCGCGACGGTTCGGGTCGGTTTGGGCCGGCCAAAGAGGGTGGGTGGCCGGCCAATAAAGGAGAATAAACCAAGTTTATTTTGGTTTAATTAATAAAATAAATCTAGTGTGATTTGTTTTATAAATTATGGATAAATAAATTTGTATAAGGAATTTATATAAATAAAATTTATAGAAATTTATTCTTTTATGGAAGATTAAAATAATCCATGAATTGGTTTATTTTAATTTTATAAAATCAATTATGAATTGATTTTTCCATAATAAGAAAGTTTATAAATTTCTTATAAAATTTATTCCATAATTTAAAGAGAAGAAGAATTAGTTTTATTATAAATTAGTTTATAATAAAACTTGGTTTAAACGGAATAATTAGTTAAGAAAATTTATAGGATAAATTTCTTATAACTAATTCCGTTTAGAGGGAGACTTAGCAAAGAGTTGCTACTATATAAAGGACCCAAAGGCTAGCCTTTTAGTGACATCAATCAATTAATCAATTGTTGATTAAGATCTCTCTCTCTCTCTTAATCTCTTCTCCTCTCTCCCTCTCTTGCCTAGGGCCGGCGCCCACCCTATAGGATTAGGGCCGGCTCACAAAGCTCTCCCCTTTTGAAGTTGGCGTGAGCAAGAAGAAGAAGGAGAACCCGAACACGACGAAGAAGAAGCGGATAGCGACTCCTCTTCTCCTTCCCTTCTCCCCACCTAGGGCCGGCGCCCATTGGAGTCCTAGGGCCGGCGCCCCTTCCTCCATCTAGGGCCGGCTCAATTCCTCCAAGGCAAGGTGTTGCCGTGAGCTTCAAGGAGAAGAAGAAACCAACCAAGAAGAAGAAGAAGCGGATCACATCTCCCTCTCTCTCGGAATTCGATTCCGTTCTTGGTGGTTAGTTTCCTAACTCCTCTCTTGATATTCTTAGTTGTGTCTTTCGAGAATCTAGTAGTTCTCGTCGGCACAAAACTCGTGACTTTGCGAAGTCATCCCGAAGAGAACTCGGCGTGGACGCGAATAGAGGCGGAGCTTCCAAGGGACGCTACGGTTGGATCTCGTCCCTTACTTCGAGTTACGAGAGGTACTTGGTAAATTTGTTTACTTTTCCACAAAGTTTTATTTTATGATTATGTCAACACACCATAAGATTGCATGCTAGATACGAAGTTAAAATAATTTAGGAAATTATTTTATGCAAACTCTTCCGCTGCACGTAAAAATTTTAAATTTTACGAACTCGTATCCTTGTCGACATGCACCCGGTCCCAACAGAATTACTATTGCATCTTCATGGGGGGCCTCCACGTCCTCCAGATCATCGGGGTCGAATGAAATAACCGGGCCCTAACACTTGTCTTTGCTCATCCCAATGGCGTAGTTCTCGAGCCGTCGGGTATGGGCCTTTCTTGCCCGATGAGAATTTCCTCTTGTCGACCCTCCTGAGATTATACTCCCACATGGTCTGATGGAGGTTCGCGCGCTAGAGATTTACCTTTCTTGGGGTCCCTTTCAGGGGAGATAGATTGGTGGGGCATTATCTCCCAACTTCTTCCCCTCGAACGTGACAGGGATCGACGCCTGGATTTGTCCACCCCTAATTGTCATCGATGAGGGGAAGGGCTTCAGCGAGGAGACCGTTGTCGATACCTTGCTTTGTTCCACTGTTTACAGGGCTTGGCATCTGCGTCCTTAGACCTCCTTTTCTTCAGGGTATAACACTCCTCTGTAGAGTGTGTTGTACTACCATGGAAGTCGCAGTACTTCTTTGGTGGTTCGAGTTCCACGGTGTTGACCGTCTCCACCAACCACTTCTTACCGGCCCAGTGATCCTTCCCGGAACGAGGATCATTTGCCTGAGCTGGTGTAGGTGGTTCTCTCCTCTTGGATCATACCGAGATCTGGATAGGGACTCCCGCCAGATCTTTACGATGGGTGTGCTGTACCTCTTCGACATTGACGTGCTTGACTAAGCACCCTAATAAGTCATCGAAGCTAGCTGGTGACTTCTTCATTAGTGACTGAAAAAATCGGCTTCATAGAGTCCTTGCGTGAATGCGCTGATAAGTATCTCCGAAGTAGTGGTTGACACGTCTTGAGCCACCCTATTGAACCATTGGATATAGTCCTTCAGCGGTTCTTTGGCCTTCTATTTGAGGGCGAACAGATTCAACATCGTCTTCTGGTATCACTGGCTGCTGGCGAAGTGGAGTAAGAAGACAGTTCTAAACTCCAAGAAAGAATTTATCGAATTTTGGGGCAGCCTCTAGAACCATCCCTGAGCGGCCCCTGATAGGGTGTTCAAGAACACACGGCACTTCACACCATCTGTGTGTTGGTGTAAGAGAGCCACGTTCTCGAATTTACAGATGTGGTCCTCCGGATCCGTCTTCCCATTGTAGTCAGCAATTCCTGGACCACGAAATTACTTGGGCATGAGATCCGCTATGATGTCCGGAGAAAAAGGGAGACTTCAAGAGGTATTTTGGGGCCTCGATCTTCCCCGGCCCCTCCTCCTGCCGTAAAATGCTGGAGGTGACAGAATGTGCCCTCTCTATATCTCCCAAGGAATCTCGTCGGGGCACTGGAGCTATCATTGCTAGTCCCGCCGGTGGCGAGACGGTTCTTCGATTTCAGTGATACGAGGCAGACATTCTTGGAATTTCGTCCTGCACCGAAGCCACTCGTCGCGAGGCTGCTTGCTCAATCTGATGTTGTTCCAGCGCTTCTTTGATGGCGTTGGCCACTAAACGATCAAATTCCTTCCGCGTCAGAATGATGGGTTGTCCCTCTGGATCAACCATCACAGTGTTCCTTCTGGTGCTTTGAAGTTTCCCACAAACGGCGCCAAACTTGTTCCGGAAGCGAACGACAGGGATGGCGAGTCACCAACATGTAGCCCATGATGACGGTGATGGGAAGAAGATGTTCACGCCCTGCGACATTAACACGAGCGTTAAAGGGACGCACCAGAAAATTTTTCGGTGGAACCCACTCCGACGCTCAAGTCAGGGATCTTATCTCTTTTTCAGATGACAACGAGGAATCAAAGTTTCTCTTAGTTCGGAAAGTTTACCCCCTTACCTAGAGGTCGAGACATCTTATATACCTGAAGTCTTGGTCACACGTGTCCCCACGTTCTCCTCCACGTCCCTTAATCATCGATTACTTGATAGATATCCCATCTTTTGGTAATGACCGCTGCGATCATTAAAGTCTTAATTACCGTGCTTTGCGGACAATAATTATCCGATGATTTTTATGTTCTGGAAAGAGGAACGACTACTTAAAGTCAGGCTTTCTGACTCCTATATTGATTTTTGGGCTCCACTCTCCCGAGTCAGTCTCGGAGTCTCATCTTCCGAACTGACCTCAGGACCTTCATTCATTTTACTGATATAGTCTCGGGAGTCCGATTCTCGATTTAACCGTGGGGCTTACTTCCATTCTTCCGAGGTAGTCTCGGGAGTCCGATTCTCGATTTGACCTCGGGGCTCTAATCCATTTTCTCAATATAGTCTCGGTCTAACCTCGGAGCTCTGGTTCGGCGGGCCCTGCCACGTAGCTTCTCCGTGCCACTTGTCCACCCCTAGATGTTCATCCCTACCAATTTCAATACGTACATAGTTACACATAGAGATTCCTACTAATTGTAAATCAATCATAATTTTTCTCATGTATGTATTATGGACTTCAGTAATTAAATTTAAGATCAATATCATATACATAATAAGTCTACCTCCAAATACTAAATTTTATTTATCCAATAAAAGACACAATATCTAATACGATTATCTTAGGACACTATCAAATATAACAATATGGTCCATCGAAAATCCTCATCCTAGATACAGTTAACTGTTAAGATACGTAAGAGTTATTCCATCTCCAATACATGCTCACATGTTCAGGATTACTAAGCTCCCTGGTTTGCATATACTGGCTGCAACCCCAATGTTTGAGAAAGAAAATCCAACTATATATTTTTATTTTACTCCCATCTACCCATCTACTATGCTAGAAATAGACTAAGTCCCAATCATTTAAACCTTTCAATATTCCATTATGGTCAAAATATCATACCTACCAAATGCCCCTTCGAATAGTGGATCAAGAGCTATTTAGAGTTACCATCTCCCATCCTTTAGGTGTAAAATAAGCTATCTCAACAATATATCTCCAAGGTGATTGGATGCATGTCAAGTAATTCCACCGTCATTTGCACAAGGACATATAAAATTTATGTCTATAATGATTTGAAGATGTAATATAAATTTATTTACTTTAATAATTATTTAATATTTTAAAAAATTATAATTCATTTGGAAGTTTTGACCAAAAATGTGAATTACAGAAGTTAATTTGATTTTTAAAAAATTGAAATAAGATGATAAATTAAAAAGAGATGCTCCTTTAATAATTTTTTTAAATAGTGATTTCTTTTAGTTTGTTTTTGCTAAAATTAATGTGTCCGTGAATTGACTACTCCGCTTGCTATGGAACCGCCCACCTTAAGTGCACCACCACACCTTTGATCTGCTAGCTCATGCCGTGATGGGATGGATCATCATCTCCAAATTACTCACTAGTTTTCAGAACATCAATAGCTGACCTTGACTTTCTTTTTCTTTCAACTCTGTGGAATTAGTTCCATATACGTACAACTAGAAACCATAAATCTTCTAAATTGAATTAAAAGACATGGGCAAACGAATATATAAATTAATTGTTTTAAGTTTTTTCAGCGTGTGTGTAACTCATTTTATATCTCCAACTCTATCAATCATACCATACATCACAATTCACAAAATGAAAGAGAGAATTCTAGAAGCAACTAACTATATCATGTATAAAATCATCTAAGTACCAAAAAAAAAAAAAAAATAAATAAATAAAATGTGTTAAAAATAATAGAAAATATGAGCGGGTATATGCGTAATTTCCCTCGGGTGCATAAGTCCTTTTATGGCGCAGTTCCAGAAACCAAAGAAAAGGAATATCTTTTTTTTCCCCAGTGGACCAGCGTATTCTCGCAACCACTATCACATTTTCCTTTCATTGAAGCGTCCACTAAGGGCTTACCGTGGCATGTGATTGGACCACTATCAAAACTAAAGCTGGACCTGCCATTATATAACCAATAGAAAGCGAGGTAGTTAATTGGGCGACGCAGTTGTGTACCGTTGATGTTTATTTAGATTATATTTCGGATCTAATATTCCAATTAATAAACAGAAAATCAGATTAACAAAAATAAATAAATAATTAATTAAAAAAACAGTTTTTACAGGGATCGAGAGCGTCGCCAAGAAAGTGTCCGAGCAAGAGAAGGAAGCCTGCGAAGCCGCCAACACCGCGCACCTATTTGTTTCCGCAGCTCACGGCGGCGGCGTCGACCTCCCCACTCCAGCCGCTCGAGCCTGCTTCCGCCGGAAATCTGCCATGCGCATCCGTAAATGTGCCTCCCAGCTTCTGGGCACCGTCTCCGCCTCCTCCTCGTCCTCCCCTCGTTCGCTGCCGCGGGCGCCGTCGCAGCAGTCATTGGAATCGAATGTTGCCTTCCCTCCCGACGTAGCCGCGATTCTGTGCGAGTTGAACCGCTCCCCCTGGGACGACCTGATGTGCCTGGACCTCATACCGGCTTTCGATCAGGTACGACCCATCCCATCTATCCGCACTAGTAGCAGTCCTCTTCGTTTTCCCTTCCTTTTGTTTCTGAATCAGTTCGGGAGTTCTAAATTCCAATTATTTTGGCTCTATTTAGCTCCTCGTAGCTTAAATATCGCCTCCTCCAACAGTTAGGGTTTTCTATTCGTTGCTCCTAACTTTCTCCTAAAGCTGGGATTGGTTAAACCCTAATGTCGAGGTCAGCAGAGGAGTCGATTCCCCGAAGAGAATCCACTCCTCTCTCCGCATACACTGCGCGACTAATTACTTGCGGTTCCTTGGCATTTATGGATTCGATGAAGAAAACCCTAGTTGCTTCTGATCGATCTCAATAGTACCGAGAACGCGCGCAGCTTTTCCAATCTTGTACCTGAGACGTTCTCTCTCTCTGCTTCTTTGTGGATCTCTGCCGCTGGTTCGATGCGGAGCCGATTCGATTTGACCTAAAATAATCCGAGTGTTGGCAGGAGGAAGAAGACGGCGAGGGCATTATGGGTAATGCAGTGAAAGCGGAAGCGGGAGAGGACAGGGGCATTACCGGAAATCGCTTCAAAAACGATGGCCCTGAGGCCACTGCCACTGCTGAACGGTATGCTTCGCAGTTCGCCCTGACCTAACCCTCGACCTCTCTTCTTCCTCTTCTCCGAAAGCAATTTTTTTCCTCTTTTTTTTCTCTTGCAGCGAGGAATCAAGGAAGAAGACCGGGAAGATTAGAAAGAAGAAGAAGAAAAGAAAAGAATAAGAAGGAGAATTTAATTGCGGTAATTAAGGAGGAGGAAGGGGAGGAGGGGACTGGTGGGAGCTGCAAGAAGAGCGACGGAAGGGGGTGGCGCTGTAAGCGACTGGCGGAGCACCCGCATTCCCTCTGCAGTTACCATCTCGCGCAGCTCCGATCATACAATGCCAGCAAGGTCGCAGCAGAGGCAAGCAGGGAAGGGCACGCTGGGACTGGGAGAAAGAAGAAGACCGACGTATCCGATGCCGCCGCCACCGATGACTCTGACTTCTACTATTACTATTCCGGATTCGGCCCTTGGCGCGGGAAGACTAGAAGCAGCAGCCGAAGTAGCGATATCATTGGTGGCGCTCGTGCTTTTGCTCTCGATAAAAACGACCAGAACAGCCAAGATGGAGAGGATAACAGGATTGTGTACGACGTCTCGACTGTGACGATTGCTGGCGAGGATGAAGAGGAGGACAGCGATGACGGCGTGGACAACGTAGAAGGAGGTAACGCATCGAGGAACACCAATAATCGCGGCAATTATAAGAGCTACAGGAAGAGAGGTAGGAAGAGGATGAAAGCTCGATCGCTCAAGTCTTTGCTTTGATCGATCATGGTGTGCGTGCTGCTCGATTTTGCAGTCGTTTGTGTCTTGTATTCTGCTAAAGTGGGCATGCATATATAACTAGTTGCGTGCGTAAAAATATATGCTTGCATGTGTTCCAAACTGCTTATTGTGTAAGCTGGTTTTGCACCTGGGATTGATTAGCTATTGTTCGAGTTCAACCCTTCATGGGCCAGGCCCAGAGAAGGCTGTAAGATTGAACTATAGCAGAGCCCATGGATCGCTGAATATCAAAACCTGCTCATATAAATTAGGTTTGTATTTTCGAGTAATCTTCATATAAATAGATATCTTCTTTGCTCGCAGTGAGATAGATAGGATTGAGACCAACCAGACTCAGGTTTCTATCACTTCAGTACACAACATGATTTTAGATAATAAAAGGAACTCTTAAAAAGGTTTACATTAATATCATGTCATATGTACAAACAATATCAGACGAATTGCTTTCCCGCTGGAGGGAGCTCTTAAAAGCATTTTGTTCAACAGATTCAACTATCACTTGAAATCAGACTTCCTTTTGGTTTCTTCTTAAATCAATCACGATTACGTCATGGACGCTAGCTATTCCGTGCCAATGCAAGCCTTGCCAAAAGTGCAGCTGCGAGAGAGCATCGTGCATGCGTCTGATTCTTCTTAATTTGTTCTCTACACTGGATGGCTGCTCATAACCTTTGCCAGATCAGCTTCTGCCAGACACCGTCGAGCCACATTGCATGCCACCTCATGTTCAGCAGTTGTATCCGACAGACAGACCCCTCCCTGGTTACGACATCACAAAGGCTATCAGGTACTTGTCTCCTAATGCAACAATTTAAAACATCAAGGAAATTGATGAAATGAGTTAAAACAGGCAGTCATCGTGTGAATAATTTACACAAGTTCACATGTGATGCAGGTAAATTTGTATTGATGCATTAACAAAACGATTAAAATCCATTGCATTCCAGATCTCTCAAAACTGAAACTGAGTACAGCAAAGCAAGTAGAGCCTAAGCTCTTGAGATTGGGTTTGCTGAGCCAAATCTAATATCAAGCTCGGTTATAGCTAATTGTTGTTGGGTTCACTGAGAAAAATCTAATGAAATAAATTTGAGTTTAGGATTTTAAAGGTGAATTTTCATAATTTCAATATTGTAATGGCTGAAATTACATGACATTAGGAATTTTTCACCAGTTGTACTTTTCGGAGCTCAAAAGATGCTATGGGGTATGTTTGAACACTATGAAAAACGTTTTAATGTCTAAGAAGTACGAGAGATGAGTTTTTTTTCTTTTTCTATCAATATTGAATATGATCACCGCATTTGTTCCTCTCATATACTATATACTTGAATTCTCTGTGATTGTAAATTTATGTCAAACTATATTAATTACCTTTTATCTTTTGTTACATTTGGACTATTCTACCATGAGAAATGAAAATTCCATTGTATAAACTTGTGGTAGAGATTATTCTACATCCTAGAGATACTAAATTTGGATCTACATGTCTAGAAATAGGACAATAGCACCTAGAAACTAAATGCTAAATCAGCCTTCAAACCCATCTAGAGGTATTAGAAGCCCTTGTGCAATTAGAGATTAAAAATGATAGGGAGAAAACGTAGGCAAAAAAAAGTTAGTACCAGTTAGTACCATCAGATTAAGGCTTAGGAATAATGTTGTGCATACTGTGGTCAATAAGATTTTACATTTGCAAAAACGTTGAAGGCAATCTCACATGGTGGCAACTTAATTAATTAGATTCATCTAAGAGGCACCTATAAAGTTATGGATGGTATACTTAAAAGGAAAATATAAGCATATTCTAAAGTCTTGTGCTATTTGATGTATTTGATGCTTTTGTGGAGACTTCTAATTGGTAGAGGTGAATTCACTCCTCGGGGTATGTTTGCTCTATAAAAAGATTGTTATTTTAAATTCACGTGTGCACTAATTACATAGCGTAAGTTGAAAGGAACAGTCATGGGGGCCAAGATCATCACAGTACAAATCTTAATACAAGTCTAATTATTTAAAGGATAGTAATTGCTACAATTTGAAAACATACAATGACATCATAAGATATTATCTACAAAATAAGATAGACAATTAGGCAATGTATTGACAATCGAAGTCCAAGTACACTAAAAATAAATTACTTTTAGTAATGCCACATTTTAGCTTAACTTATAATTGAAATTTATTATTAAAGGTCACCTACAATCGACTAATGGTCATAAGGTTGTATCGATGTTAGGAGTTTAACGTTGAAAAATAGTGCCAAGCATCTAGTGGTTCACAACACCCCTAACTTCATAGGATAGGTAGTACCTCAGACACCACCATCTTATATGGTACAAGCCTATACCAGGGTTCTACTATTGCATCATTGACTCCACTATTGATGGTTACACTAAGCATTGTATAGGTTGCCACCTCCACATCACTACAAGCATCTTTCGAGAAGTTGCAGGCATACCGAACAACCAGCGACATGTTAGTAGTCTTTAGCAAAGTATATGGATTTTATGAAACAACTCGTGATTGTGAATGGATCAAGGTATAAAAAACATATCCCACAAACTCCATAACCTTTTGTGCTAGACCTAATCAAATCAGCTTTAGCTATTGGTGAGCCTATGATTTCCATAAATATCAATCCCTCCACCTAGTAAATTGACAAGGTAGAGACCTAGAGTCTTGGACCAATTTTTGTATGTTCTATTATTCCTTTATTATATTCGTAAGGACTAACATCTACAATATGCACTATTATTTTTTTCTGTTGATGATATTATGTGATTGTGTTGTAGATACGTGTTATTATTGCGATGCGATGTGGATGTTATTATGTATGTTCAATATATTTGTGGATATTGATCATATTTTAAAATTATAATTGTAGTTTTTGTTCTTGTGTGTGTGTTCCGAAAGACGAAGCGCAACACAGACAACCCACTGGTGATGATGGACTGACCTTTGACTTTGATGTTGCTGCCTGAAAAGATGGAAAACTGGAGAAACAGTGTTAGAATGACACCGGGAGGGTCCCGACGATTGTCACTCCGACGCTGAAAGTCAGAATATCCGAAATGGACTTAAGGTAAAACTGAAAGAGAAAGAAGAAAGAGAGTTAATTGTATTTTTTTTTCCAGAACCTCCGCCTCTTGTCGTTGCTTCCACCCTTTATTCTCTTCCTTCTGACTGTTTCTCTTTCCGAACATTAATGACTAATGCGTCAAAGCCGTCATTATGATAATCATTAATGGCAATTATTAACATACATTTCAATCATTCGATTATTAAAGGTTCCTTTACTATTACGGTGCTCCTCATGCACATTTATTGTCTTTAATAACGTATATAATTTGATTTTACTTAGGATAAGAGTTACTGGCTCGGGGGAGGTTACCCAGTCGGGAGGAACCACCCGCTCGGGAAGGTTCTCTAAGGGAAGTCCTTAAACGCATTATAATTGTCATCAACTGACCATGCTTAGAGGAGCCCCGCTCAGGAAAGGACTTTCTTGAGCGGGGAGTCTTTCTATAAGCCATGTAAGCTACGCCCTTGACTTATCTCTCCCTTTTCGAGGCCATGTGGGCCTATTTTAACTTACCTCATCACAAGACCCCTTTCCAATTCCAATCTATATTTTTGCGATTTGAGAGATAATGTCTTAATGAGGCATGTGGCATAATTAATGTCCATGTCAGACCATTAATGCAATGTTTTCATGACTCGCATGACGCGTGGCACCACCTCTATGGTGTCAGCACAGCGCTGGCGTCAGTGCGCAGCTTTAGCATGATTCCCCGAAGTATTATTTTCCGAGGTATAAAATTGAAACGACTTCTACCTCATTTCCCACGTTCATCTGACGCTCAGGACATCCTTGGGTTATGCGCCCTTAAATCAAACGACTTAGATCTTTCAAGCGAAGTTGTATAGAGACAGAATGGGCCGCCGAAGAGCTATCGTATTGCTTTGCTTGTTTCCGCCGCCTCTCGACTTTGAGCTTGCTACTTCCCCTTCCGTGTCTTCTATTTTACAACCGATTACCTTTCCTGCATAAGTTCATCACTTCCCACCTTTGTTTCCTTCTTCGATGGACCAAACCTCCTTGGCCCCTTGGTACGAGTGTACCCAATCCACCGTGACCAAGGCATAGTGTGCTGAAACATGCCTTAAGGACGACATTTCACCGAACTACAAGGTCAGGATCCTAAAGTATGACCAAGCTCCTTGCTCGCCTCTTCCAAATTATTATACCTTCTTCCTAGGTCAAGTATTTGCTTCAGTTGGCGGTTAGTCCTTCTGGAACATCCTCGCTCTGATACCACTTGTTGGGATCGTACGATCGGCAAGAATGAGTGAATTGCCCCTGAAAATAAAACTGATCTTTTGTTTTGCTTAACAACTCCGCCTGTGACGACCTAGTTATGGCCGGTCCCAAGCCCGGATAAAGGAGGAGGGTTGCGTTAGGTTGCCAGCCAGCGTAAAAAAACTATGGCAAATACTCAATGAATGGATCCATTAAAGTATTATGCTAATGCTAGAATGTTCCCCGGAAGGAACGCGTTGCAGGGTCCGACTGTAACGTCTCGGCAAGGACCGCTACATCTCCAGAACCCGGGTGTAGTGCTAAATATGCAAGGGTTCGCGTTGCAGGGTCCGACTGTAACGTCTCGGCAAGGACCGCTACATCTCCATGAGAACTTGGGTGTAGTGTTAAATAGGCAAGAGTTCTCACACCATAGGTGGACTAAGAATAAACATTATAAGAAAAGTAATAGTCTCAGATTTGGAACATGGAATATAGGAACTCTCACTGGTAAAACAATGGAGGTAGTAGATACAATGATTAGGAGAAAAATTAGTATTTTGTGTGTGCAAGAGACAAAATGGGTAGGTGAGAAGGCAAAAATGATAGAGAACTCGGGTTTTAAGTTATGGTATACAGGAAAGAGTAAAACAAGAAATGGAGTGGGTATTTTTGTAGATAGTTCTTTAAAAGATGAAGTTGTTGGTGTAGTTAGAAAGGGGGATAGAATTATAGCTCTCAAGATAGTAGTGGCGAAAGAAGTTGTGAACGTAATTAGCATATATGCACCTCAAGTAGGATTAGATGAAGAAACTAAATCAAGATTTTGGAGCGATTTAGATGAGGTATTACAAAACATTCCGCCAAATGAAATGATTTTAATAGGAGGCGATCTAAATGGACATGTCGGAGCGAAAAATGAAGAATATGAGAGAGTAAATGGGGGTTATGGGTTTGGAACAAGAAATGAAGAAGGAAAAACTATATTGGATTTTGCGATAGCATATGACCTTATACTAGCTAATACATTTTTTAAGAAAAAAGAAGAACACTTGATCACATTCAAAAGTGGGAATAATAAATCACAAATTGATTATTTTATGGTTAGGAAGAGAGATAGGAAGATTTGTAAAGATTGTAAGGTTATCCCTGGAGAAAGCTTAACTACCCAACATAGATTAGTAGTGTTAGATATACGCCTTAGTTATAATATCAATAGAGGAAAAATATACACGACTCCTAGAATTAAGTGGTGGAAGTTAAAGGATGGGAAGCAAAACATATTGAAGGAGAAGGTAGGAATACAAGCATTAGATGAAATATATAGCGACTCTAATACGACATGGGATAAGATGGTATCAAAGTTGAAAATAGTAGCTAAGGATGTACTCGGTGAGTCAAAGGGGCATGCACCACCAAGGAAGGAATCTTGGTGGTGGAATGAGAAAGTACAAGAGAAAGTGAAAGAAAAACGAATAGCTTATAAGGAATTATATATTTGTAAGAACGAGGAAAACTTAAAAAAATATACAATAGCCAAGAAAGAGGCTAAGAAAGCAGTGAATGAAGTAAAAAATAAAACTTTTGAACGATTATATCAAAATTTAGATACAAAAGAAGGGGAAAGAGACATTTATAAAATAGCTAAAGCAAGAGAAAGGAAAACAAGAGACCTTAGTCAAATAAGATGTATTAAAGATGAATGCGATAGAGTACTAGTAAATGATAGCGAAATAAAAGAGCGGTGGAAGATTTACTTTCATCAACTTTTTAATGAAAGTTTAGGGGACCAACTTGACTTAGGCAATTTAAGTATTTCAAATGAGTATAGAAATTTTAATTTTCATCGGAGAATTCAAACTTCAGAAGTAGAACAAGCTTTGAAAGGGATGCAAAATGGAAAGGCCGTGGGACCGGATGATATCCCAATAGAGGTATGGAAATGTTTAGGGAAAAAAGGTATTGAATGGCTTACAAAATTATTTAATTTAATATTGAAAACAAAAAAAATGCCTAATCAATGGAGGGTAAGTAGTCTAGTTCCCTTATATAAGAACAAAGGAGACATACAAAATTGTGCAAACTATAGGGGTATTAAATTAATGAGTCATACCATGAAACTTTGGGAAAGAGTAATAGAAAAAAGATTGAGGAAGGAGACCACGGTAACCGAAAATCAATTTGGGTTCATGCCTGGAAGGTCGACAATAGAAGCTATACATCTTCTTAGGCAATTAATTGAAAAATATCGGGAGCAAAAGAAAGATCTACACATGGTATTTATTGATTTAGAAAAAGCTTATGATAGGGTACCAAGAGAAATTATATGGAGAATTCTAGAAAAGAGAGGCGTTAGCGTAACATATATTGACCTAATTAAAGATATGTATGAAGATGTAACGACTAGAGTGAAGACTTCAGGTGGATTGACTGAAGCATTTCCAATAAGGATAGGGTTACATCAAGGATCAGCTTTAAGTCCCTATCTTTTTACACTAATCATGGATGAACTCACTAGGCACATTCAAGATACAGTGCCATGGTGCATGTTGTTTGCAGATGATATTGTTTTGATAGATGAGACACGTGAAGGAGTAAATGCTAAACTAGAATCTTGGCGGGAAACTCTAGAAATGAAAGGTTTTAGGCTTAGTAGAGTAAAGACTGAATATATGGAATTTAAGTTTAGCAATGCTAGACGTAGTGAAACAATTGTTAAGATAGGAGATGATGAGTTGTCTAAAATCGAGAACTTTAAGTATTTAGGATCGTTCTTGCAAAGTGATGGAGGAATTGAGAGAGATGTCTTACATAGAATACAAGCAGGATGGTTGAAATGGAGATTAGCATCGGGTGTCTTATGTGATCGTAAAGTACCTCTAAAACTTAAAGGGAAGTTCTACAAAACGGCAGTTAGACCTGCTATGTTATATGGTGCTGAATGTTGGGCTATGACTCGAGCACATGAGCAAAAGATGAAAGTTGCAGAGATGAGGATGTTAAGGTGGATGTGTGGACATACGAGGATGGATAGAATAAGGAATGAGAGTATTAGAGAGAAAGTCGGAGTTGCATCTATTGAAGAAAAACTTCGGGAGACACGTTTGAGATGGTACGGACATGTACTTAGAAGACCAATAAATGCCCCTGTTAGACGATGTGAAACTATGATAAATACGCACATTAAAAGAGGGAGAGGAAGACCAAAAAAGACTTGGTTGGCAACAATAAAACAAGATAAATTTTATTTAAATCTAGATGATGATATAGTAGGGGATAGAACTCAATGGCGTAAAAGGATCCATATAGCCGACCCCACCTAGTGGGATAAGGCTTTGTTGTTGTTGTTGTTGTTGTTGTTTTGCTTAACAAAGATAAAAGTTAGTTCACAAGCAAAACAATAACATAAAAATGAAATAACTAAAAAGACAGACGCACCAACGAATTGCTTGGTTTGCAACCAGGAAGGTTGCTAATCCAAGGCAAATGTAGCACTATCTCCAGCATACTCCTTATGGGCAGAGAAGCCTCTTATACAATAAAACTCAGAGAAAATGAAAGAACAGTAGAAGTTTTCGATTACAATCGAATTGTTGAAATGAACTGAGTTCAGGGGTCTATTTATAACCCCTATGAATGTTTATCGCAATGCTAACGTAGCGCTTCTCAGGCGCCCGAATACATACGGGTGCTTGACACATGGTCAATGTTTAACCACATTGTAACGACCGCGAAACAGCTACTTTCTGGATAGAGTATGGTCACACGAGCGCCCGAGTCATTTCGGGCGCCCGGGAGCACGGGGCGCCTAAGTGAATGGGAGCGCCCCCATACACGAGCACCCGAATTTGACTCGAGCGCCCAGGTTGATTGGTCAACCGCTCGTGGACTAGTCTTCAGCGTTGGGCTTCTAGGTGATCCCGAGCCTTCTAGAGTTGGCTCACCCGAACCCTTCTCCGGCCTTCTCCTCGAGCGTGTTTCCTCCCGGCTTCTTGTACCTCGGACGTCATGCGCATCCTTCTCGCTCCATCAGCGTACTCTTCCATAGACCTTCGCGTCCCTCAGATACACCGAACTCGTCAGCTCCCTTCCCATGCCATCCTTTTCGACTGCTGCATCTTCCGTTCGACTTATTATGCTCCTAAGCTCCTACACACTTAGACACAAGGATCAAATACTAACATGACCTAATATTGACTCAGTTGACCACATCAAAACTTACCAAGAGTACTTACACTAAAGAATGTCCTCTACAATAGATTTCCTAATTATAAATGTCCCTAGAGTTAGAATAGCAACAAGACAAATATTAGTGGGTACCGTGAGTCTACCCAGTCCACTATAAATATCCATTAAATGAGCTTGGAAAAGTTTGCAAAAAATAATAAATACCCATGATAGGCGTGGGACAAGCTTAAGTTTCGGACAGGTTGAGTTTTATTAAGAGGATTAGGTAATAGAGTTATTACTGTAGAGGATTTAGGATTAAGTCTCACATTACTATATAGGTTTAGTGCTTCTACATTCCTCTATATACTTGTAATCATTTCTTTATAATATATGCAATAGAATAATTCCTATTGACAAATTTGACATGGTATCAAATCCCCCTTTCATGATTTAAAGGTTTACAAGAATGATCCAATTTGTGGGAGGTTGTAAGGCTTTGTCTTGAAGGTAGTCTTCCCGTGTATTCTAAAAGTCTTTAGTCTCTAAGTATTTCCTATAAGTTTCATATAGGTGTTAAACAACAATGTGGATTCTACAAAGGCATTCAAGTCTCAATCAATTTTGTTTTAGCAACTAGTCTTTTGCGGCTCATTAGGAGTGTTGAAAAAAAGGAATGGAGACTTCAAAAGTAGCTTAATAAGAAGCAATTCTCCGATACTACTTAATCCAAGGTGGCAAAGGCGATTTGCTCGCCCCAAGCATCCCCGCCAACCCGTCCCAGGACCAACATAGAGGAGGTAAATCACGGGAACTACTAGCCCGGATGCTGTGGCTAGTGCATGGGGAGGGCGAGCCTTTGTCAAGTTTTGACCCCCAGACCTCAAGGTGGCGACACCCATGCACTAACCATCAGTATATCTTGTGGGAACGATATGTTAAACAACTAATTGTTCTTGCCATTTAAAGAATTAAATAAACAATAGCTCACATCTTAAAAATAATTATAATATCAATTTTGCTGATAATTATTTATTTAATTTTCAAATATATTTAAAATTTAGAGTCGTATTCTGATGTGTCGATATGATTTCGATATTTTTAATATAAAATATATTAATAAAAAAATTAATTTAAATATTTAAAAAAATAAAAATACGTATGATAAATAAATAAATTTTATTATATATTTTTTAAATTAAAATCAATAATATATATATATTAAATTAATATGATAATTTTATTAGAGTTTAATAAAGCTTATTTAGATTATCCCTGCTATAGTCAGGGGTTAATTGAAATTATTAAAGCTAAGTTTTAATTAAAATCAAAGACACGTGCATAACCCAGCTCACGTGACTAACACAATTGATTGAATGGTTGAATGCCTCTTTCTCTAATAATCTCCCTTTAAATAAGAAATCTTGTACAACCTATTTTAGACAAGAAAATATTTACATCAACACTAATTACTGCTAGTCAATTTAGGTAATATACAACTAATATTATTCGAATTACTACTAATCTACTTTAGGTAAGAATATATATAGCTAATATACAAATTATGGTAAATCAGATCTTAAAATCTCAACCATAATTTCTACCATGATTTTTGCATGATCTTATTAATTGACAACCCACAACCTCTGCCATTGATATCCCCCCTCAAATTGATGCTCAATGATCAGAAAGAATCAATTTGGTAACTAGAAAATGATGTCGTTGTCGTGAGAGAGGTTTAGTAAATAAATCAACAGTTTATTGATCAGTGGTGATGTGAGGCAGAGAAATGACATGAGCATCATATGCTTCACGAATAGAGTGACAATCCACTTCTATGTGCTTGGTGCGCTCGTGAAACACTGGGTTAGCTGTAATTTGGATAGCAATAGTATTGTTCGCGTGAACCGGAGTAGGTTCTATTTGAGGAAACCCAAGCTCACTCAACAATCCTCGAAGCCAAACAATCTTAGAACATGCAGAGGACATAGCACAATATTCAGACTCAGTGGAGGATTTTGACACCTGATCTTGCTTCTTGCTTTTCCATGAGACAAGAGAGTTGACAATGAACATGCATCAACTAGTAATGGAACATCAAGTATCCGGACAACCAGCCCAGTCAGCATCACTATATGCAACCAAGTGAATAGGAGAATCCACAGGAAAGAAAAGACCTCTACTACAAGTGTTTTGCAAATAGCAAACAATGCGACGAACAACAGCCAAGTGAAGGTGTCATGCGGCCTACGTAAATTAAATAACTTGTTGGACAGCAAAAGAAATGTCAGGCCGAGTAATAGTCAGATAATTCAAGCTCCCCACTAAACATCTATATAAGGAGGGATCAGTGAGAAAATCACCCTCATCACGACGATATTTAACATTCACTTCTATGAGAGTATCAACAAAGCGACCATCTTGAAGACCAGCAAGTGTAATTTTCTCCTGAATGTATTGATGTTGATTTAAAAAAATACCAGCCGTTGTAGAGTTCACTTCAAGGCCTAAAAAATAGCGTAACGAATCCAAGTCCTTCATATGAAAACAGTCTTGAAGGTGCTATTGAAGCTAAAAAATCAGTTCAAGGTCAGTCCCTATAATAATGATATCATCAACATATAGTAGGAGCAAAACAATTCCTTTAACAGTCTTGCAAAGAAACAAAGAAGAATCATATTGACTCTGGACAAAAGAGAAGAGAATAAGCGTGGATCGAAACTTATCAAACTAAACACGGAGAGCTTGTTTTAAATCATAGAGTGACTTTTTTAGTTTACAAACATCAAAGGAGGGTGTAGAAAATAATCCCGATGGTGGTGTCATATAAATTTCTTCCCTTGAGCAGCATAAGCAACATTAGCAACCTCAAATATCTCCTTGGATGAACCTAGAATAGCTTGTGTAGTCATTCTTTGTTCTTCACGCAACAATTCTCCAAGATATATATCCAAGGGACAGGATTTCAATTCAATAATCCAGCTCATGCAACTTCAAATTCTGGCCTTACTTTTATCGAAAACTGATCACGTCTACTATCTTCATGAATTGCTTGAAGGATAAATAAGACTTCTTTAGGCACCTTGGAATAGATAAGACCAGAATATTCGCTCCATAGATTAATAAATGCAAAATAATACTACTCAATAGGGAGATTACTTTGACTAAAGTTATCAATCTCAAATTCCAGTTGAAATCGACTTGCAATGTTATCTTGATGGTATATGCCTTATAGATAATCCCACATCTCCTTAGCTATGCTAAAGGAAGTAAATTGTTCACCATATGAGGTACAATTAAACCTAAAACCCAAGAGATGATTCGAACATCCTTTGCCTCCCATTGGCTACATTCTGTACCTTCTTTAGGAGCAGGAGTAGACCCGTCAATGTGATTCCAAAGCTTCTTCCCTTTCAAAAATATTCTGAACTGAAATTCCCATACTAAAGTTCCTTCTCTTTCAAAAATATTCTGAACTGAAATTCCCATACTGCATAATTCTTTCTGTAAATTCGATAGCCAAAGTCTCTGTAAACATTCTTCAAAGAAAATTCTTAGCAGTCATTCTCTAAAAAAAAAATGAAATCTCAAAGCTAAAGTGGATGATCAGAAATTAATCAACCCAAAAAAAAAACAAACCAGAAAACAGAAGTAAAAAGAAACTGACAGAGATTCGAAGATGCAGACAGGCTCTGATACCATAACACAATTGATGAAATGGCTGAATGTCTCTTTCTTTGATGATTTTCCTTTAAATAAGAAGTCTTGTACAACCTTTTTAGACAAGAAAATATTTACAGCAACACTAATTACTGCTAGTCTACTTTAGGTAATATACAGCTAATATTACTCGAATTACTACAAATCTACTTTAGGTAAGAATATATACAGCTAATACACATTATGATAAATCAGATCTTGAAATCTCAGTCATAATTTCTTCCATGATTTCTGCCATGATCTTATTAATTGACAGCCCACAACCTTTGCCATTGATAGTGACCCCCTCGACCACATCAGAGGAGTCACGTGACCCCTCCGACACGGTCGTTGGTGTCGCACGACCCCTTCGGTGCTACCGTAGATGTCGTAAGTCCGGCGCAGCTGAGGGGGTCACGTAATGCCTCCGCAGGGCATACCGGTCCATACTATCGATGAGCAAAACGAAATGCTTCACTTGTACTGCCTAGTACGGTACGAGATTGTAAACCATGATTAGACCAAGTTCACATCTTATTTGTATTTACTTTGTGATGTGATCAATGGTCAAATTCCAATTTGAGAAGAAGTCACAAATCATAAAACTGTGTGTTTATCCTAGGGAATATATTATTCCAGATTTTAAAAGCTCTTAAAGTATCTTTACCTTTTAGGTACTTGGGGTTGCTTTCTTTAAACCAAGCTGGTGCCAGACCACAAACAAAACAAACCCTGAGACAACATAAACCATAAATTTTTGTCTTTTGTAGTTGGTACATAAGTTTTTTTTATATAGATTTTATCCAAAACAACAACATCAATCCAAGTCATAATCCTATTAAGTGGGATCGGCTATAGATCCTCATACACCATTGGGGTTGATCCCCTACTAACAACTAAACCTTATCTCACAGGTGGGGTTAGCTATATAAATCTTTCTACGTCATTGGGCTTAATCCCCTACTATATCATTATTTATATCTAAATAAATTTTATACTGTTTTATCATTACTAACCAAATTTTTGTTTGGTCTTCTTCTTCCTCATTTAATGTGTATTTATCATAATTTGATATCGTCTAACTGAATCATTTATTAGAAATCTAAGTGCATGTTCATACCATCTTAAATATATCTCTCTGAATTTTCCCTTAATAGGTGCAACCCCAACTTTCTCTTTAATGTTCTCACTTCTTATCCTATTCATCCTTATATGCGCGCATGTATATCTTAAAATCCTACTCTCTATGACACTCATCTTCTTCTCGTGTGCTCAAATCATAGTCCAACATTCAATTTAATAACACAAGTCTAGTCGTTATTTTGTAAAACTTCCCTTTAAGTTTTAGAGATACTTTACAGTCATAAAGAACAAATAACACTTCCTCCATTTTAATCATCTTACTTTTATTCTATGTAAAACATCTCTCACCATCCATCTTGTTGTAAAATTTATTCTAAATACCTAAAGTTCTCAATTATAGATAATTCGTTATCTCATATCTTAACAATTGTCTTATTACGTCTAATATTATAAACTTAAATTTCATATACTTTTTATTCTACTAAGCATAAAACCTTTTACTTCCAATATTTTTCGCCCAGATTCAAGTTTTTGTGTCTTATCTACCAAAAAAAATATCATTTACAAACAATATGCACTATGATAATCTTTATACGAAATGCATCTAGTGAATTCATCTATGATTAGTGTAAATAGATAGTGATTTAGAGTTGATCCTTGATATCTTTATAGGAAATATTTCAGTTAATCTACTTGGAGTTTGACTACTGTCAATACATAATCATATATATTTTTAATTATTTCAATATATGTTATGTCAACACCTTTCTTTTTCTATAATTATACTCATTTCTCTCAAAATTCTTTAATAAGTTTTGTCTAAGTCAACAAATACCATGTATAAGTCTTACTTCTTTTCTTAATATTTTTCAATTAATTGTTTGAGAGAATATATTACTTCTATTGTCGACCTTTCATATAGTAACCCAAATTAATTTTCGATCACCGTAGTTCTCTTCTTTAGTCTTTTTTTTATTATACTTTTCCAAAGTTTCATAATATGACTCAGTTTAATATCCTTATAATTCACATAATTTTATATGTCTCCTTTATTTTTGTATAGGCAGTAGAGTACTTACCCTCCATGTTAGATTTTTTCTATATCAGATTGAATTACTTTGTAAGTCATTCAATGATTGCTTCCCTAGACACTTCCATATCTCTATTGGAATATCTGGTCCAACTACTTCTCCATTTTGTATCTCATTTAAAATTGTTTTACTAAAATTTGAATTCTACGATAAAATTATAATTTCAATAGTTCTCTGACCTACTTAAATTACCTAAGTTAAGTTAGTCAGCTACACTTTTATTAACAAGTTAATGAAAATATCTTTTTCATTACTCTTTTATTTCTTGATCATTCACTAATACCTTATTGTATTCATTTTTAATGTATTTTATTTGGATAAGATCTCTTACTTTAGCTATTCTATAGATATCCCTTTCTTTTCTTTTGTATCTAGTTATCGATACAAACATTTAAAAGTTCCATTCCTTGCTTCACTCACCACTTTGTTGACCTATTTCTTAGCTACTACATATTTTTTTAAAGTTGTTTTCATTATTACAATTGTATAACTTATAGGTCATTCATTTTTTCTTTATTTGCTTGTGTACTTTCTTGTTCGACTATCAAAATTATTTAGTTGGTGGTACACGTCTTTTTGAATCACCGAATACGCTCTTAGCTATCATTTTCAACTTTAATGTCATCTTATCCTATGTTGTATTTGAGTTGCTATGTATTTCTCCTAATAATTATACTTCTAGCCCTTTCTTAAATATATTTTGTTTCTCATCATTTAATTTCCACCACGTGGGCGTATATCAAACACTCGTATGTTGAGTAATTAAGTTTTCTTGAGAGATGATGTTAGAATTTATACAAATTTTTCTATTATTAATCTTAATCATAAGAAAATCAATTTATGACTTATTGTTTTCACTTTTGAACATTTCCAAGTTCACTTTTTTAGAAAAAAATGTATTAGCTATTAAAAGTTTATACACTATAGCAAAATTTAATATAGTTTTTCCTTCTTACCCCATGCCCTTTATCATGTTCCTCATTTCTTATTTTACATGTCCATTTAGATCTCCTATTAAAATCATTTCATATGATGAAATTTTTTATACTATCTCATCTACATCTTCTCAAAAGTGCATATATGCTAATTACATTAATAATTTTTTTGCTACCACTATCTTGAGTGTTATAATTATATCCTCTTTCTAACTCCAATTTCATACTTCAATAAATTATCTATAACAATACTTAGTTCATTTCTTATTTTACTCTTTCCTGTGTATCATAATTTAAAATCTGAGTTCTCTAACATCTTTATCTTTTCTCCTACCCAATTCATTTCTTGTAAATATAAAATATTAATTCTTCTACAAATCATTATATCTATTATCACCGGTGCTTTATGAGTGAGTGTTCCTATATTTCATATTCAAATCTAAAACAATCAATATTACTATAATGTTTGTTCTTATCTAATCTATGGTGTAAAACTTTTAACATATAACACTACACTAAAGTTTTGATGGAGATTTAACGATCCTTACCAAGACGTTATAGTCAAATCCTACAACGCATTCATTCCGAGAAACAACCTAACATGAGTATAATAGTTTGATGGATTCATTGATAGAACTTTCGTTTGTGTTTGGCATTGGCTAACAATCTAACACAACCCTTAATTTTTTTCATCTGGGCTTAGGACCAACATTAGTGGTTTTTTATATCCTCATTCATATTTAAATAAATTTTATCTTATTTTATTGTTGCTAACCAAGTTATTTTTGGTCTCTCTCTTCCTCGATTAATATGTATATTTGTCAGGATCTCATTCACCTAGCGAGGTCATTTATTGGACTCGTAATCATATGCTCATATCATCTGAAACATGTCTCTCAAAGTTTTTCCTTAATTGGCGCAACCCCAACTTTCACTCTAATATTCTTATTTTTTATTCTGTCCATTCTCGTATACCCACACATCTACCTTAATATCCTCATTCTTATCTTTTGTTTGCGTGCTCATTTTATATAACATAATAGGTCTAACTATTTTTTTATAAAACTTCCCTTTTAGCTTTAGTACAATCACAAAGAACACTTAACACCCTCCTTCATTTCAACTATCATACTTGTATCTTATATAAAACATCTCTATTAACTCCTCTATCCTTCTGCAAAAACAATCCAATATACTTAAAGCTCTTAGCTACATGTAACTCATCCTCTCATAACTTAGCAATTTGTCTTGTTATTTTTAATACTACTAAACTTAAATTGCATATTCTGTCTTTACTTTAAACCTAAAAGTTTTTACCCACCAAGATTCAAGCGTACCATCTATTCTTTCATGTGTCCCATCTAGGGGTGTCAAAAATCAACACAACCCGACGACCCAACCCAAATCGACCCGAAAAAAATCGGGTTTGGGTTGAAAATTTTCGGGTTCGGATCGGGTTCGGGTTGGAAGATTTCGGGTTGAAAATTTCCGGGTCGGGTTCGGGTTGATTCGAATTTAATGTTTAGTGATTTTTTGAGATTAAATCAAATTTTATTTTAAAAATTAAGATATTTTTATGTATATTAATATCAATATTAGTATGATCATGATAGAGTATTGAGATAAAAGTGAAGAATTATAAGGAAAATAGCGAAAAAATATGTTTTGAATCGATTTTTTTGGATTATCCGGGTCGGGTTCGGGTTGATCGGGTTGGTCGGGTTCAGGTTCGGGTTTGGGCGTTTCGGGTTGAATTCGGGTTCGGGTCGAGTTCGGGTTGGGAGTTAAAAAAAAATTTCCAACCCGACCCACCTGAATTGACACCCCTAGTCCCATTGATCAAAATAATGTCATCTATAAACAACATGCATCATGGTAACACGTCCTAGTATTTTATCCTAAATAAAGAAAAAATAGATTTTATTCTCTTAAGGCACTATGCCCACGTAGTGGGATAAAATTTGATTGTTGTTGTAACACACCGCAAGATTCTACTGCATATAAATTTCGTAACAAATTCTACAACAAAAAAGATCACATCAACTGACTATTGTGTAACATTATTCTCTCTTGAAATTTAGAATTGTTTTAATTTAGTAGTCAATTAATTAACATGCATCATCTATTTTCTTCACATAACATTTATTTCTATCAATTTTTTATTTTATTTAGTTTCTTGTATGTTTCATCATTATTTTCTATCATGTTTGTTTATGTAGTTTATTTCATCATTATTTTCTACGTTCTTATTTCCTTGGATTAGTGTTGATTTTTATAATTCTGATTTCTTATTGAAAATTCACATCAGTCATGAAAAGAGGTAGATACTTGATATGAGTTGGTGGAGGACAAGCTTAAGACCCTCCAATATAATCTACAATGAAAGACCTAAAATAATTTAAAGCTTATGTTGCTATCATAATCAACAAGCTGGTGAAGAACATGAATCTCGAGCACACATACCTCACCAATCACATAAGCATCATTCACAGGGAACTATCTGCATGTTCTTGATGAAGAGCAAAAGAAAAGAGGGCATTAGTGATGCGGATTTACAGTCTTCTTTTATATCAACAATCATCTCGAGATTTACATGCAATAGTGATGCGGATTGGACAAGCTCTCCTGAAGACAGACGCTCTATCAGTGGATATACAATATTTCTTAAACGAAATCTTATCTCATGGAATTTGAAAAAGTAACATACAGTATCTCGTTCAAGCACTGAGGTTGAATATAAAGTATAGTAAATGTACCATCTGAAATTATTTGGCTTCAATCACTTCTCTCTGAACTTCATCTTGCATCAAATATTGCACTAAAAATTTGGTGTGATAATATTAGAGCCACATATCTCACAGCAAATCCAGTCTTTCATGCTCGTACAAAACATGTGAAAATTGATTTTTATTTTGTTCGAAAGCGTGTAGCGACTCAACAATTATCGGTTTCTTATATTTCTGCAGAGGATCAAATTGTTGATATCTTCACTAAGGCATTATCCAGACAGCATTTCAACAAGCTAACAAGCAAATTCAACGTCGAAAATCTCCAGTTGAATTTGTCGGAGGGTAAAAGAGAATAATTATTTAATAAGATTTTTGACCGAGTCAAATCAAATTTATATATATTAATTATTAGATTAAACATTTTCTTTATTAATCTGTTAATTGACAGTTTCTTTATGAATCTGTTAATTAATAATTTTTTTATTAATTTTTTATTTGACTAAGCATCCTAAAACCTCTATAAATTGTATATCTCATGGACGAGTTATTCAATCAATAAAAATTATTTTGTTATCTCTTTTTCTTTCTCTGTTTCTATTCTCTTTACAAAGAGGCCTCTTCTTGAACACTCAAACTCAACTGAGGGCTAGTCTAAAAACTATACCAAACATGGATACTATCCACCAAGTCAAATTGGATGCCTCTAATTTTGATGACCAGCTAAACCAAAATACTTTCCTCGACTCCTTGACAGGGTCACCAAGATTGATTAGCATTGTATGACTGAAACTAAAGAAGCATGATTTGTAAAAACCAAGTTTATAGGTACGTTTGGCAAAACAAAAAAAATTATTAGCAGTCTCTAATATTAATGTCACAAATGAGGAAAAACAAATTACACACTTGGTAGAGATTAAATAAATATTGAATAAAAAATACATCACAATGTGCTTCAGAAATTAACAATCTAAAACAATTGAATATTGAATATCTAAGAAAATTTTAAAACTTAGTATTCTATGTAATCCAAAACTAAATCCTAGGAAACCCCTAATTCACATCATTAATGAACTAAGGCCTAAAATTTGACAAGTTAAATTATCTGTCAAACCTCGATTAAAGAGGTTTGCTTAAAGGTTGAAGAGATTGAGTAATTTGTAAGAGCTTATATCTTCTAACCATCACGTCCCTCAGCTATTAGCGCTCTTACTTATCGAGTGTCATTGTAAGCAAATGAATTCATTTATTAGACTAACCTGATATTCAGGTCTTTTAGAAAACAAAAAACTCCAACCTTAGTATTCAATATTACAATTATCGTGTTAAGGGCCTATAGCATCCAAGTGCTTTCATAGTCTATTTACCTTAGAAGAGAAACACAACCCTAAAGATGAAATGACCTACTTTCTGACTCCGAGTAGTGATTGAGGGAACCAAAAGGACACCGCAGGACTTAATATATGTCGTGTATCCTTTCCATGCTCATGTCAAATGATATAGGGAAACACATTATCTATGAGTATCCCGAATTGATTTTGATATGATCAACCGAGTCAAATTAGATCCTGTTGTGTTTGATACCTTGTGTCTAAGTGTGTAGGAGCTTAGGAACACAAGAAGTCGAGCGGATGACGTAGCCAGTGAGAAGGACGGCATGGGAAGGGAGTCGACGGATTAGGTGCATCCACGGGACGAGAAGCTACGGAAAAGTATACCAGTGGACGAGAAGAGCGCGCGCGACATCGAAGGGACGAGAAACTGGGGAGGAAGTCTGCTCGAGTAGAAGGTCGGAGTTGGATTCGAGTGAGCTCAACTCTGAACGACTGAAAGAACGTCAGAGTTGACTTTAGAGCACTCAAAGTCCGAGGTGCCTCGAATGCCTTTGGAGACGTCTCAGATGAGCAGATTGAATCTGCAAAGTTTTGGAATTGAAGCACCTCAGTTAAGACCCAAGCCGCCTCAAGTCGGAACTGAGGCGCCTTAGGTCGGAACTGAGACGCCTCGGATAAAAATTTCTGTTAATGAACCGTTGGCTGCGTGGATAATATTTTATCCAACTGAGGCACCTCGGGTCTCAACTAAGACGCCCTAGATGCCACGTCATCAAACAAGTCACCGTTGGACTATAAATAACCCCATAGAGCTAGGAATCAAGAACAATAATTGTAATTTATCTTTCCCACTCTTTAGTGAGCTTTTAAAGATGGTAAGAGGCTTCTCCACCTTCAACAAAGGAGAATTTTAATGTGCTTTTCGTCGCCTTGGATTAGCAACCTTTCTGGTTGCAACCAAGTAATTTCTGATCTCTTACTTAATTTAGTTTGTTGTTTATGTTTATCTTTCCTGTTGAATTAATTGTGCATCCTTGCTAAGTTCGAAAAGAAAGAGATTTGGCTAACAGACTTGCAGGATTATTCAACCCCCCCTTCTAGCCAGCTGACACACCGGTCCTACAAGTGACATCAGAGCCCAACCGCTTTAGAAGAACTAACCGCCACCTAAAGCAACAAGATAACCGGATCGAGCATTCACCCACCGAAGTTCGCCGGAGATTTCGCGACATGGAAAAAGAAAATAGAGGTATTCTTTAAACTGACTTTGATATTTTACTAACCATTAAATATGGCTTTGCCCAGAGATCCACAAGGAGAGGAAAAGAGGAACATTTCTAAAGCAAAAAGGAGCAAGCCAACTTCGTGGCCAAGGAAAAAGCAGAATTCCATCTGCTAACCGTGTTACCACCTCAAGTCAACCGCGTCTGCAGCTACCACTCGGCCAAATAACTCTTGGAGAAGTTCCTGGAGCTTCACGAAGAAACATTGGAGACCAAGCTTGCAAGGCGGGACATCCAGTGAAATCAACTGACAAACCTCCGATGAAACAATGAGAAACGATAGCTCAACTATACACAAAGATCAAGGAGCTAATCACCGAACTCACCAACCTCGAAGAAACGGTAATCAATCGGGACTCAATCTGATATGCACTCAACGCCTTTCCGAGAACACAAGAGTGAACATCAATAGTAGATGTCTAATACATCTCAAAGACTCAAAGGTAAGTACTTTAGAAGATTTATTTTCAATATTAGAATTACACGAGTCTCGATGTATAGGATCAAGTAAGAAAAATGATCGAACCACAATTTAGCACTACAAGCTGTAAAGAACAGACTCATAAGACGACGAAGATGAAAGAGCTTATGTGGTAAGAAAATTAAATAAAATTTTCAAAACTAATAAATTTAATAAGACGCAAGCTAAGAAGAATATATCAGGAAAAAGAAAAAGTATATGCTACAATTGTCAAGAAGAAGGGAACAACAATGACAACTGCCTGAAACTGAACAACGAGGAAAAAGACAAAGGGCCAAGACGATCGAAGCACAAGAACCTGAAAGCTTCATGGACGAGTCGTCATCAAAATCTGAGATCGAGACCTATGTCGGACTTACACTAATGGCAAGTTATTAAGAAGACGACGACGACAAAAGCTCATCCAAGATGAGTATAGATGAAGGGGGAGCTACATCAGAAGAATGCAGCGATGAAGGGGGAGTATCCAGCTTCGATCGACCATGATAAGTGAGGTATGTTTTCTACCTCATGATAAGTTTTATCATAATATTAAATTAATAACTAGATTGTTATGCAAGTTAAACTCTAAGTATGCGAATCTAAAAGGAAGTTGTTTAGATCTTAAAAATAAGTTAGCAACTACATGTCTAAAATATAAATTTGAAACAACAAATAAAATTGTTGAAAAAGAATCATGCATGCTCAAATATTTTAAATAACCCAAAAGAAAGAATGGAGATAATAGAGGGCTTAATTGATATTTTAAGAACCATAGGGGTCAAATTATAAAAATACTAAGAAGTTATATTCCACCAAAATTTTTGGTAAATCCAATTAGTAGAGATTTATTTTGGGTTCCCAAATATGTTTTAAATTGTTAGATTTTTTTTTCATGCTAAAATTTAGTATTTAATTTGCAAGGATTCAATTAATTGCTTTAGAATTTCATGTTTACTTGACCAATCCTTTCGTTGGTTTGTTTGAGCGATAGACACTGATGTTATCGACTCGCAAAAATTTTTCGATCGTTAGACGAATTTTTGTGAATTTTTTTTATCGAAAATCAAATTTTTAAATTTAAAAATACTTTGAAGATTATTTTTGAAAACCCTGTTTTTTTGGAAATTTTCGTTATATTTTGACTATTGAGAAAAATTAGCAAGATTTTATGAAGTCGAAATCTAATTTTATAAATTGTTTCCCAAAAAAATCCTTAGTTCTGATAACAAAAATCATTTTTTTACATAGAAAATTTATTTTCTCATTAAAAATTTTACAGAGTTAAGTTGACTATTTAGAGACTTTGACAAAAATTTTGAAATTTTCTAACTGATACATAATTTTCTACAAATTTCTTTTAGAAAAATGAATTTTAAATATTAAAATTTTTCAGAGACGGATTTTTACGACGCAAATTTTTTGGTGAATATATATTAAATTGTCTATATTCAGAAAAATCAGCAATTAATTTTATTGAAAAATCTATTTGTAAGGATTTCTTTTCGAAAAATAACTATTTTTGCTAAAGTATAATTATTTTGTGAAAAAGAAAATTATGTTTTTAGTAAAAAATATTCTTTTGACCAGCAAAATATTTCTTAAATTGTGACAAAAATATTTTCAATATTTTTTTTTTGACAAGTATAAAGAATTAAATCTTAGAAATTGTTTAGGTTCCACAATTTTTTTTTCAAAAATTTCCAAAATCTTAGATCGAGTTTGTATTACCCCATGGAAATTTTCTTAAATTTTTCCTAACTTTTTGCAATTTTTGTTAACCGATCAAAGGAGGAGATGTATGAGGATTAAGTTAAGGGGGAGGTTTATTTCAAAATTTATTCTTGTAAATTATTGCAAAATGTTTGATGTACTAAATTGCAAAATCCTTTTTTATTGTTTTCATAAAAAATTTAATTTTTGTTTTGGTTTACCCTTAAGTTGATGCACATTAAAAAGGGAGAGATTGTAAGTACCCCGGGTTGATTTTGATGTGGTCAACAGATTCAAGTTAGGTCATGTTGTGTTTGATACCTTGTGTCTAAGTGTGCATGAGCTTAGGAGCATAAGAAGCCGAGCGGAAGATGCGGCGAGTGAGAAGGATGGCACAAGAAGGGAGTCAACAGGCTCAGTGCATCCGTGGGACGAGAAGCTACAGAAGAGTACATCGGTGAATGAGAAAGACATGTGCAACGTTAGAGGGACGAGAAGACGGAAGGAAATCTGCTCGAGGTGAAGGTCAGAGTTGGGTTCGGGTGAGTTCAACTCTAGACGGCTAAAAATCACCCAAGCAATCGAGTCCGAAGAACGTCAACTCGAGAGTTGACTTTAGAGCACTCAAGGTCTGAGGCATCTCGGATGCCTTTGGAGGCATCTCGGATGAGCAGAATTGAATCTATGAAGTTTCAGAACTGAGATGTCTTAGTTTAAGACCCAAGGCGCCTCAAATCGAAACTAAGACGCTTTAGGTCGAAATTGAGACACCTCAAGTCGGAACTAAGATGCCTCGGATGAAAATTTCCATTAATGAACCGTTGGCTACGTGGATACTGAGACATCTTGGGTCTTAACTAAGGCGCCCTAGATGTCACATCATCAAACGGTCACTTTAACCGTTGGGCTATAAATAATCCCTAGAGCTAGGAATCAAGAACAACAATTGTATTCATCTTTCCCACCTTTTAGTGAGCTTTCAAAGATTGTAAGAGGCTTCTCCACATTCAACGAAGAAGAATTTTAGTACACTTTTTATCGCTTTGGATTAACAACTTCCTCGATTGCAATCATGTAATTTTGGTTTCTTACTTAATTTAGTTTGTTGTTTATGTTTATCTTTCCTGTTGAATTAATTGTGCATTCTTGCTAAGTTCGAAAAGCAAAAGATTTAACTAACTGACTTGCAGCTATTCACCCCCTCCCCGGCTGACAGCGGTCCTACACTATCATGCTCCACACTTATGTAAAATGTGAAAGCAACTATTGTAAAATTGTTATCGCCAATGGGGCATAAGCCCTTTCTAAGATACAAGCTATACTCAAACCGCACCTGACCTTAGGATGACATGGGTAATTCACACCTTCCTTCTTTTAAACAAAGGTTTTTGGTTCCCATCAAAATGGGTTCGTATGAGGATAAAATATAATGTCATTTTCTTCCATGAGAGCGATGCATGTCATCCTTGGTCGACTTTGGCTTTATGATCTCTCTGTCCTCACTATGGTGAGAAAGCACTAACTTTTTCTAGCATAATGATAAAAATATCAAGTTGTACATAGCCAAGCCTAGCAAGTCAAAGCCCAGACCTATGTCACTAGCCAAACTAGCCCAACCCTTAAAACGACCCCTTCACCTTTTCATAAAATCTCAATTTGAAAAAGAAAAGAGTAATAGTAGCATTATTCGCCCAATGTTGATGCAATCAATGTCGCTAAGCATGTAGTTTTCATATTTGGGCAAAGTTTAAGTTAGGATGATATTGTGAGTTCTCACATGTGAGCCAAGCGTGTAGAGGCAGGAAAGTTTGGCATATGTTGCAGATGCAATAATGAAAATCTAAGTAGGTCGACGACCAATACTTGGCAAGTGGAAGATCAAGTAGGTTGAGAACTAAATACTTGATAAATAGAAGTCCAAGTAGGTCTAGGACTAATTACTTAGCAGATTAAAGTCTCATTGGGTCAAGGAGGGGCCAGATGCGATGAAGTCTCAGACGCAAAGCTTCTAGAAATAGAAGCCAGAGAAGCAAAGCTAGCCTCAACACTGAATAGAAAGTTACATAATTGTTTATGTTCGATGGTCAATTGATACAAACAACTGATGTCTAGTTAGTCAATTAGTGATCCAGGCCAGTTGACTATTAGCAACCAAAAACATCGAAGAGAGTTCATGATATGATGTCAAGGGGCTATAGTAATCAGATACCTACGAGCTATTGTTCAGCAGTCAGTAATGGCTTTTAGATGACTGAAGTAGCCATTGCAAAGCAGTACACTAACAAAATCAAGTCAACATCCGATTGGGGTATGATCCAGCTGACTAACCGAGATATGGAAAAGTTGTTTAAAGGCTAAAAAGGAATTGAAGGCTTTAACTATATATATGGGCATTGAGAGAAATAGAAACACTAATGAAAGATATTACTTTCTCATTCTTAAGCCAAAGCGCAATTTATTTGGTTTTCCTTGCTCTCAATCTCTTAGCTCTTCTTCTTGTACTCAATTTCTTATACATTAAAAGTGAGCATGTAAGAGATTTCTTCACCTCCAATAGTTTACTAATGAGGAAAAATAGTGGCTTGCAAGGGGAGATCCACCAAAGGATCCTAGGCCTAACTCTTACTTGTCTTTGCATATTCCACTACTCTAACTTGGTTTGTAAAATCAAACAAGAAATGAACAATCATCTATTCATCCCCCATCTCTAGCCTCTCAATGATCCAACACCTAGGACTTCATAATTTGTCCTAGTGAGTCACCAGAGGACCTTCCTCCTGAGGTCAAGAAGATTTTAGAGGAATTTCAAGATATAACTATTGAATAATTACCTATTGAACTCTCGCCAATGTGCTCAATCTCACACTCCATTAATGTGTTCCTAGGGTCACAAATGCCTTACCTTCCACACTAAAGTATAAATCCTTGGAATGTGATGAATTAAATAGGCAAGTTAAGGGACTCTTATAAAAGAGTTTTATTGAGGAAAGCATGAGTCTTTGTGGTGTCTCTGTTTGCTAACCCCGAAAAAGGATAACATTTGTAGAATGTGATAATCGTGTCATCAATAGAATCATAGTTAAGTGTTGACTTTCATACCTAGGCTTAACAACATACTTGATGATAGCAACACATTGGTTCTTCAAGATTAACATGAGTAGAAGATACTATCAAATTAGGATAAGGATCAGTGATAAATGAAAAATTGCATTTAAGACACACGATGACCTTTACAAGTTGTTAGTAATGTCCTTTGTATTGTTGAACGCCACTAGTACCCTCACAAGGTGATGAACCGAGTTCTAAAATTTTTATATGGAAATTCCATAATCTATAACAAAACACATGATGACCATCTAAAACACATTCACCTCATTTTAGAGACCCTTAGGGTGGAAAAATTGTTTGTTAATCTAAAGAAATGTGTGCTCCTTTTTGCAACCCTAAATGCAAAAGCCATTCCGAAAATTTCAAAAAAGATTAGTGCAATAAATTCAGTCTTAGAAAGACTTAAATGTCAAACAAAAAGTGTCTCAAGTTCCACCAAGAATACACTTTGTTCTAAAACATCATTCCAGGGTGGACAACAAATGCATTAAATCATTTTATCACCACATTACATAACATGAACATGACAGTAATGGGATTCAACCATCTTAAAGATAAGTCTATCATTTGCCTAACTTTGCCACTTTTTCAAAATGTCCAAAATTGGAGTTGTCATGTGTTGGTTGATTTTGTCATTAGAAATGGTTTTCTATTTAAGGGCACGCGTCTATGCATCCTTAGGAGCTTCCTTATATAAAATTGCACATTAGTGATCTATCTAGAATTTTAGAAAGGGCAAGACCATTGGCCTTGTGTTAGATTAGTTTTATTGGCCTTCAATATGACAATATATTGTACAAATTATATCACCAATATCGTGCATGTCAAATAGCAAAGAGAACTAGATAAAAACATAAAAATGTGCACTGCACTACCTAAACCCTACGAGCTCTAGAAAGACATTATTATGGGCTTTGTCTTAGAATTACCCTATGACCCCATGACTTGATCTTGGTAGTGGTAGACAAATTTTGCAAATGACACTATATCCCGTGTAACAAAACAAATGATGCATCTCGAATGGAAGTTGTAGCCTACCCACCTCTATATTGCTGTTAGATAGGATGTAAAGTCTGTTATCTATTTTTGAAAATTCTTTTTATTAAGCGCATCAAAAAGATTCATGTTGATGTCATGAAGAAAATCACTTTGAGAAATGAGGATTACAAAATTCAAGTCGATGAACATTGTTCAATTTTTTAATTGAACTCAACTATCCATAATGTTATTCTGATAATCTACACTAATTTTTTATCTATTCATGAAATTTATTCTATTGTTTTATTTTTTAACAGACTATGAATGGTAGATTTGGAAAGATATGAGGACTAGGCTTTTACAAATGATCCTTATCAAGGGATGTTAAAGACGTTTGGTCATAATTTAATTAATTTGCAATCACTCTCAATCTAAAGAGAATACAGTGACATAAGAGGAGCTAAGGAATTCCAATAGTGCCAAGCCTGAGTGAAACTCTATGAGTAAATTAAGCAAGTACACTCATGGAGAACTTGGAATTTTCATAATATTTGCATTGAACCATACGGCACAGTGCTTTTGAGTATGCTGGCATCTTATCATCAGGCATACCTAGACATAGCTCTATCTCAGAAAAGGTCGAGAGTTGATGATCAATCCTAATGAATTAAGTTTGGTGAAGACGGGTGCCTTCAAGCTGAGAAACAGAAGAGAAGTTAGCCCCATATCCTCTCTCTCTCTCTAAAATGAGTATTAAAGGATGGATAGTTGATTTCCTGCCCATAAGAACAATGAAAGAAATGTGATTGTGACACTTATACCATTTAAGAAGTAAGTAAAATTTGTGTCCCCCATCTTTAGCCCACTTGATTTTAGGATACTGATTCCAGAGCATCACTTTAGCAACATAAATTTGATTCATCCCTGCTAGAAAAGTAGGTCAATCTTGGCCAACTCCAAGGAGAGGAAAGCTTCCTTCTGGCAGGCATAAGGTCATTAAGAAGATGACTCCCATGGACATATAAGTGACTGTAAGTCCCTGAAGTTGGTTTCCCATAATTGCAAAGAAAAAAGGACCTGGATTTCCTTATCCAACCCAACATAGAAAATAAAGTGACAGAACTCAAAGCAACCAAGCCAAGTTTTCTAGGAATATTTTTCTTCAACCAAGATTGTGAGGCATATGGAAAAAGAAGCAAATGTCAATGATCAGAAACAGATCTAAGAAAAGTTTGAGATAGAGTGACTTCAACATGATTTAGATTAATCTAATTAAGCTGCAACATTATTTGGATAAATATGATGAAGCTACGCATGAGAGTAGTTACTTGAGGTAGAGTGATTATAGTTGAATTGACCACCAGAAAGTGGGAAACCCATCTAAGAAGAATAATAGATCCTCTCGTACTGCCAATACACTAAGATTTCCTCCATCCGTAGAGTACAATTAAAAATCTCTAACAATGATCCCAGCATGACCTGTAGAATACCGAGAGAATACAACTAAACTAACTCCATCACCACAATGACTATGTTCAAAGACATTTGTAATCAACACATAATAAAACTATCTCGAAGTAGAGGACAAAAAGAACGACTCCCTGATGAACCTCCATAAGTTTTCAGTGAGAACAACAAAACCAATTTCGAACCCCTTAGGGACACCCAAAGACTCTAATACAACCCACAAATAGCAGTCAGGAGAGACAATAAGCTAAGCCATTGCTTTGCCAATGATCATTTGCAGATACTCTATCACGATGATGCTGCTTGATAAGATCCACATGAAATTAACGCTAAGAGAGGCAACCCAAACCCCACACCCATTAAAGAAGCCTACTTTGAGAAGTCATAAAAAACTAGAGAAATTCTCACCAAGCTCAGGCTTTTGGAGCTTCAACCTTAGAAGCGATAAGCTAAGCCGTTGCTTTGCCATCTGCAGTGTCAAGTTTGAGGACAACAAATGTTGACCACCTTATCGTAGGGCGAGGTTGAAGAACCCAACGCAACAACCAATTTTCGATGAGATAGTACCTTTGAAGAGCATCCCTCAAGATAGTACCTTTATGATTCAGAAATGGTCTTAATTTGTCCTATGGAACAACTCGACCCAACATAGAACCCAATGGGCCATAGAGTTGCACTTCTTCTAATAATATCATGGACCAGCAGTGACGGATTATTATAGGGAATGTACTAGACTGTAATCCATCCCAATTTTCCAAAAAAATTTATTTATTATTATTAGTTTTTAAACATTTTATTATTTTAGGTTTCCTATTTTCTTCTTTCCTCGTGCAACAATGAGACATCTCCACGGCAATTCAACGACAAAGAGAGTGCGAGCCTAGCAAAGAGGCGATCTCGACAATGACAACAAGTCTCGAATCTTAGGTATTTCTTCAGTTCTTCTCTTCTCTCCGTCCAAGTTATTGAGATCGCTTATCGCCTCTCTTGTCGCATCTACTGGCATGATCGAATCGTGCGATTGCTACCACTCGCGTGTGGCATGACCAACTCACACACCCCACCCCTTGCGAGTTGTGAACTATGTTGGAGATCGATGGACCAGCTAGAGAGAGAGTGAATGGTTTGGTCACCCCAATTCGATCATTTCTTTCTACAAGTGTTAGCAAACGCAAAAGGAAATATAAACTACAAATAATAACAATGCTAACACAAACTGTTTACGTGGTTTGGAGATAAGATTCCTACTCCACGACGTATCCTTAAGGTGGGCGATCCCTATCCGTCGGTGGATTAGACCCCGGAAGACCTCCGTCTAGCTCTTGTCGCTCCTTGTGGATGGAGAAACCTCGCCTCAATCCTTGCAACAAACTCTGAGCACCAAGACTACTAATTGGACTTTGACCAAAGTCAATTTCATCACTACTAGCCAGCCAAACCGAGCTCTCATAAATAAAGCTCGTGGCTGAACTAACCGTTACCAGTTGACTGATGCCAACACCAGTCGACTGGTTCCAACTAAATCCGAACGTTATAGCCCAACGTTGAAATTCCCAACCTACACCAGTCAACAATATAAAAGATCAGTCGACTAATCTTTCTATGCAAACTACCAGTCGACTGATCCAAGCATTAGTCGATTGCCCAAACTCTAAACCTAGGGTTTCCCTTCCCGAGTACAATTTTCTCGCACTCGGACCCTCACGACTCAACTAACTCTTCCTTTGTAGCTTTGACCTGTTGCCTTCAAACCTTCTTCGACTTTAGCTCTCGTCCCTCAAATGCATACAAGCCCGCGGCTCATCCTCATGGCATCCTTCGCGTATGCCTCGAAGTGTGCTTCCCTCGGCTCATCGTTCCTGCCTTGTTCACGGTCCCTCGGATACATACAAGCCCACGGCTAGTCTCCTCATGCAACCCTTCACCAGACCCGAAGTCATCCAGCTAAGTCTATGTGTATTCTGCAAACCTACACACTCAAATACACATATCAAATACAAAGGTAAACCTAACTTAAATCCTTTGCCCAAACATCAAAACACATGATCCCTCGGACCATAGATTGCTTCAACAATCTCCCCTTTTTTAATGTTTGGCAATACGTTTAAGTTAGGAAAAATAAATAGCAAATAACAAATGCTAACAATATTTAGACTTACGTTGTCAAGGCTTCACCTTGGACTTATACCACCAATGCATATGCAATCATGCAATGCAAACATGCATGGATCCTATCATAAGACATCCCCACACCTAAACTCTCCAATGAGTTAAGATTTTTTTACCAAACAAGTTTTTTAAGAGCCTCTCCAAAGCTCCCCTACATTGGACTTATAAAGGCTTTTTAAGAACCTCTCCAAGGTTCCTCCTTTGCCAATAAATGAGCAACAATGCTCCCCTTCACCTAAACTCCCCCTTGACCTAGGATTTCTTACAAAAGCGTGTTTGGTTTCCCACTTAAACCTAACACTTCTCTCCCTTTGCTACACATCAAAAAGAACTCCAACAATCTCTCAATTATTGGTTTCTTTACCTCGAATGATTACAAACATTATGTAATAACCTCCCATAAGATTATACACAAGTTTAATATCATTAGGATACTTTTTGACCTAGCTAAAAACAATTTCATCCTGTATCAGTCGACTGAGACAGTTACCAGTCGACTAATCCCTATCGAAAAGGAATCTCACAATAATATCAGTCGACTGATCTAGTTGAAAAACTCAATTTACAGAATTATTAGTCGACTATACCCTAATATCAGCCTTTTCAACATTCTGAACCCAATTTCAGAAATGCGCTGATAATTCCATAATTCTCCAAAATTTCTCAAATTTTGTGGAGAGGTTTGTGGTACCAGTGTTTACTTGGGAAAAATACATTCAAAAATGTATCTATCATCAATCCCAAGAATGACATAAAACTCAAATCTAGCTAAATGGTTCAATTGAACCTTGACCTAAAGTCTAGTTTTGGCCTCCTCTTGATGTATCTGCCCATACCAAACCACAATGCATCCCTGACATTGGTTTATATGACATCTATATATCAAAAACTAATTTTCATACAATATGACCCCAATGTTATATTTTTATGAATGACACTCAATTTCAATGTGTCAAATCCCTAGGATTGAGACTCAAATTCGTCTTCAAGTCCTTTGGCACACTCCATGGTCCATCTAGACTTCCGGGAGAAATCCTCCCGAGATCCATTGACCATGGATCCCAACTTGGCTCCTAGAGCTCCCCTTGAGCTCTTAGCCTTAGCCACCTCCCTAGGTGACTCATCTATAATCACAAGGTCACACCGGTGTACCTCCGGTGATTCTTGGCCTACAAACCTAACCTTTTTAACTTTGGAAACCTTATCCTTAGTTAAGATTTTCTTCCCTTTAACCTTGGACATCTTGTCTTAGTCAAGGTCTTTTTGCCCTTAAATGACATTCCCTTGCCATTCTTGGACTTCCCCTTACTATAGTCATATGACACCCTTGCATATGACTTATCCATAGTATTGGAGAACTTAGATCGGTATCCTAGACCCGCTCTATCATTGTTGATTTTTTGACCACCCAACACCATACCTAAACCCTTAGATCCAATAATGAATCTATCTAGGTTTTCTCTAATTTATCAAGTTTTGTCCTCAAAGCTTGATTTTCCCTTTCTAGGTTCTTAAACCTAGAATCGACATGTCCACCTTGGACATTCCTAGACCTACCCACCTTCCTAGGTATGTGTCTCCCCTTCTTGAGATTAATATCTTGGTCCTTAGTTCTAAAGGTCTTGGTTTTATTATGACATGATTTCCTAGGGTTTTGATCTACATGATTAACCCTATTTTTATCATAATATCTAAAACCATAATTATGCATAGGAAAATAATTAACATTATAATTTCTAGCATGCATGGAGGAACTTAAATTTGAATTAAATTTAAGGTTAGGGTTTACCTCCTTACCCTTGTAGCTCCCCTTAATGTGAGCTCCTCCTCTTCTCCTTCTTTTCCCATTTCCTTAAATGCTTCAATTTCTTGAATTCTTCTTTTCTTAAGCATTTGGTGTGGTAGTGTCCTAGCTCACCACACGTGAAACACCTTATATGTTTCTTCTCCTTCTTTGCCCCATCCCTACAACTCATGTTAGTTTTCAAATTAATTGAATTGAGTTTAGGATTTACCTCTTTTTTACCTAATAGACACTTGTCCTTGTAGTGCCCCTTTTGATTGTACCTAAAGCAAATTATGTGATCTTTGAATTTTGCTTTGGTGGAGATGGAGGCTTCTTCTTGCTCCGGTATTGAGGATGGTCTCTCTTCCCCCTCAATCCTTGAAATGGAGACTTCTTCTATTTCTTCCTCACTTAAGGATGTGGATGGCTCATCCTCAATTCTCAATTCACTTGAGGAGATGGATGGTTCTTCATCGTCTTTCTTCTCCTCCTCGGATGTTAAGCTTCTCTCCTTATCCAATTGGTCCTTCTCTTCTTCTTGGACCATCAAGCCCATCTCCTTGGGCTCTTCTTCTTGTGTAGGCTTTTGATGAAGAGCAATCACTTTGCTCCATAGTTCATGAGCACACTTGTACTCACCTACACGACTAATTATATCATTAGGCAAAATATTAAGTAAAATTGATATTACATTATCATTTACCTTCAATTGTGTTTGTTGCTCCTTGTTCTAATATCGTGGTCGGAGCTTTTTCTCATGCTTCTCTTTTGGGGCTTTAAATGGTTCTTCGAGTGCGATCATTAGATCTCAATCCATGTTGAACCACATCTTTGTCCGCAACCTCCAATAATCGAAACTCTCACGATCATAGGGAGTGGAACGTTGATGTCGCCCGCTAAGCATTCTTCAAGCACCATTTCCTCTAGCCTTTTACTCTCCCAGTAGTTAGTCCGTAGACAAGCGACCCCAGCTCTGATACCACTTGATGGAGATCGATGGACTGACTAGAAGGGGTGAATAAATTGGTCACCCCAATTCGATCTTTCTTCCTACAAGTGTTAGCAAGCGCAAGCGGAAATATAAACTACAAATAATAACAATGCTAACACAAATCGTTTACATGGTTCGAAGATAAGACTCCTACTCCACGGTGTGTCCTTGAGGTGGACGATCCCTATCCGTCAGTGGATTAGACCCCGGAAGACCTCCAACTAGCTATTGTCGCTCCTTGTGGGTAGAAAAACCTCCCTACAATCCTTGCAACAAATCTTGAGCACCAAGATTACTAATTGACCTTTGACCGAAGCCAATTTCGACAACCGTAGCTAGCCAAACTGAGCTCCCTTAATAGAACTCATGGCTGAACTAGTCGTTACCATTCAACTGGTGCCAACACCAGTCAACTAGTTCCAACCGAATCTGAACGTTACAACCCAACGTTCGAATTCCCAGTCGACACCAGTCGACTGCACAGAAGATCAATCGACTAATCTTTATATGTCAACTACCAGTCGACTGATCCAAGTATCAGTCGACTGCCCAAACCCTAAACCTAGGGTTTCCCTTCTCGAGTGCAATTCTCTCACACTCGGACCCTCATGACTCAGCTGACTCTTCCTTTGCAGCTTTGACCTGTTGCCTTCAAGTCTTCTTCGACTTTGGCTCTCGTCCCTCGAATGCATACAAGTACGCGACTCATCCTCATGTCATCGTTCGCGTATGCCTCGAAGTGCGCTTCCCTCGGCTCATCGTTCTTGTCTTGTCCATGGTCCCTCGAATGCATACAATCCTACGGCTCGTCTCCTCATGTAATCATTCACCAGACCCGAAGTCATCCAGTTAAGTCTATGTGTATCCTGCAAACCTTCACACTCAAATACGCATATCAAATACAAGGTAAACTTAACTTAAACCTTTGCCCAAACATCAAAACACATGGTCTCACGACCACAGATTGCTTCAATAGACTTACTCCTGCCCTCCGCCTCATAGTACTTTAGCAGTGGCTCTTGCCACGCACGTGGCCACAAAACTTTATTATATAATCTTAGCAAATCTCTTACGGCAATTTATTTTTTATAAAATTTTGTGCATAGAAAAGTTTAACATATTATTATGATTATGAATTTGTCAATTCTTTCTAGATAATGTGTTCAAGGACTTTGCATCCTAAATTTCTAATACAGTAGATCAATTTCTAAACTCTTGTTGCATTATTATTATTCTTAGGAGTTTTTTATTTTTATTTTTTTTTGTTATCTTGTATATGAGATAGTTTTAAATATTTTATGTTTTGGCTTTTTAGCACTTCTATTATGACCATTTTCTTTTGATTTGATATGATAGAGACTTCACTTCTTAATTTTTTATTATGATAAATTGCATTACACAAAGGAGATCAGAAGATACTAAATAATAGTCATATTCCTATCTTATTATCTACTTGAATTTTTGTTTCTTACACTCATTTTTGTCTCTTGCACTCTAGGCTTACAATTGTGAATACGGATGTGATCTTAGTTAGGCATCGAGACTTTCTTACTTTGGATTTTAATCTTAGAAAAGTAAGTTCTTTTTTACTCATTGTTTGTAATTTTGTTATTTTCTAGTATAAGTTGTGATCAATTATTATTTTAAAGTTGCTCTCTTGGTAAATTATGTTATTTTTGGAGTTCGATAACTTTTACGATTTTATTTTCAAATAAGATTGTAATTTGTATTTTATCTTAAGATATTCTCATACAATTCATTGTACTTTTGAACTATTGATTAACTATTACTTGTTTATTTATATGTTATTTTATTACTTATTTAGGGATATAACTTTAACTATTTCAAAATGGAACATCAATCTGCTGCAAAGAAAGAAAAGATATCCTCTTTCTTTAAAAGAGAGATCGTCAAACTAGTGAAAACACTTCAATTTCTACCATCCCTACAATGCAACATCAATCTAGTGAAAGTCTTCCAATTCCTAGTGTCCAAATTTCTACTATTTCCTCTCCTAGTAATGACCATTAGCCATCCTTTACTTATATTGAACGATATTCAAGAAAAAGAAAATGAATATGTGAATATCATGTTAATGTACGAGATGAGATAAGACGTTCATATCTAAAGATAGGGGCTTATCAACCAGATATGTTAGAGTATCTAGCTACAAAATTTAGAAGTCAAAATCGTCAATTTAAAAAAAATGGTTCTAGAAATTTCATTGGTTGGAGTATTCGCCTTCAACAAATAAGGCATATTGAATTTATTTTCTTTTTCTAGAAATTTCAGCAGTTACACGGCTGTGCCAAGGGGCACGATAGTGTCATGTGGGGCATTCGAGCCCCACACAGAAGTGTGAAGCCACACATCCGATCGTGTAGCTGGCTGCTTTGGGCTTTGGCTCGCATTCCTCTTCAGTTCTGCTCCAAATCGCATCCTATTAATGAAAATCAAGCAAGGAGCAGATCTCTAAATAAAAAGAAGAAATAGTAGCAAAGTCAAACAAAATAGGGTGCAATAAATTAGCATATGTTCGTGAAATACAAGTAGATGCGCGTCAAATAGTGCATAAAATCATATACAATCTACGCACATCACACTCCAGACTTAAAACCTTTGCTTGTCCTCAAGCAAAAACCCACAATCTAAACTCATGTGTCAATATAGTGCATCATCATCCTTAGTAAATTAATCTAACTCTATCAAATAGTTTCATTGATAAGCATGATACCAAAATAACTCGAGTGTATCCTAAGTAGTAGTTCTCCGTGCTCAATACTGTTAGTGGTCATAGTCTTTCTAGTTTTAATCTCTATGTCTAGTCAGGTCATCATTTATCTATGCTCCCTATGTTCCCGGTGATAGACATTTACCTGTCTTACACTCGGTTCATCCCTCTCAAACTACCCAAGGTCTCAAAGGCGGGTTCATTGTTGAGAGAAACTTAGCATTTATTTTCCCAGTAACCTAACTTGATCTCAAAGGGGTAAGTTGCTAGTTTTCACTCATGACACTATTTTTTATATCTCTTATTCTCATGATTTTCTTCTTTTTCTTTTTTTTAGTACTTTAAAAGTGTAGCACTAATACATATGCATATATATATACAAATGTAAATGTGAACATATGGATTTTTCCAAGCGAGTTGGCATGACTTGAGTCTCATCCAGTAACTAAGATGTAGTTTAAGAGATCACTAAGGGAACATAAGTACTAACTAGCTCTATGAATCATAACTATTTATTAAGTTATTTACAATCCAAACTAGGCAAAGTGAATGGAGATCCTAAAACTAAGCCATCACTCAAATATTTCAATAAAGTTTTGCTCACTTCATACTACTAAAAATAGAGAAAAATCTGTTAGTAGGAGCCCTAGAGCCAATTATGTGATGATTGACTAGGGACATTTTGTATCATATTCTATCATTAATAAATGCATGGTTATTATACTTACTTTGTATTTGTGCCAAATAACTAAGTATAATAATGTCCTTGGGTAGTAGATTCTTATCTACATTATATCGATTGGTTGAATCGATAATGAGATGATGTAGAGAACACTACTCTAAACTATTCCTAGTCAAGTATTAATATTCAAGGACAATATTAATGCATGGAGACTAGCATGTAGGTCAACTAATGACTTGAGCTCACAAGTCATGGATATGTGATATCAAGTTGACACATGGGTATACACTGGAGAATGTGTACTGAATTGACCCACCATGAGAAAGTTTCATAGATTGTCATATGAGTGTCATAAACTTTCTCATGTGACTATTAGTATGAATAGTCCTTAGACTTGAAATCACTATGGTTCCCTACATAAGGAGTTATGTACTTTGGTATCGTCAAACGTCACTCCTAACAGGGTGGACTATAAAGGCGATCACTGGGTATGTAATGAATTATGTGGAGGGATGTGAATGATGTAGATGAGATCTATCCCTCCCATATGACGGGAGTGATATCTGTGGGTCTTTTGATCGAGTAGGACTACTGAAACGCATGGTCATGCTCAAATGAGTCAATATGAGATATTGAGCTTATTTGTTTGAGTGAGTCTACTCGAGGATTAAGAAACACAAGATTGATTGAGGATGGCACGGTCTATGCCTCATTGGTCAATCTAGATATCAAGGATAGAAGGACAAGGTCATACATTATCATAGTCACGAAAGTTTAGTCGGATCTCGACTTTTCTTGTTACTTGGGTAGCAATGATGCATTGCTAGATGCCGCTCATTGCTTATGTGTCTAAAGGGTTTAGGCGCATTGCCAACGTCACGAGAGCCTATTGGGTCACACACTAAGGACATGATGCTTCGGGAAATCTGAGTGGGAGCCCGAGTTGGGAACTCGGAAAGTCCGAGCCCGAGTTGGGAACTCGGGAAGTCCGAGCCCGAGTTGGGAACTCGGGAAGCCCGATCTCGAGTTGGGAACTCGAGAAGGCAGATCGGGAGATTCACTCGGCAGACTGGGTCGGCACTCGGCAGACTGAGTCAGAGCTCGGCAGACTGGGTCGGAGCTCGACAGACTGGGTCGGGAGCTCGGCACTCGGCAGACTTGGTCGGGAGACCGGTCGGAAGCCCGAGAGGCCCGGTCGGGATTAAAAGGAAATTCATTAAAGTGTTTAATGAAGAAAAAAGAAAAGATTCTTTTCTTGCATGGGAAATGATAAAGGCCCACATGAAAAGATGTGCTCTTTATTGGTATTAATGAAGGAAGCCAAAGAGACACAAACCTCTTCATATCATGGGATGAGTATAAAAGAGGGCCTTGTGACTTTGGATAAGGTCCTCTTCTTCTTCCTCTCCTTCTTCCCTTTCTTCTTCCCTCCCTCATCTTCCCCCTTTGGCCGAAACCCTACTGTGGGGTTCTTGGTGTTCTGTGAGCTACCTCAAGTTGCTAGCACAACTAAGGTAGTTCTCCCGAAGTTGAGAGATTGTGTCCGTGTGAATACGAATAGAGGCACGGACACTTGAACATGCAAGAGATCCGGCGCACCTAGGACGAGCGGGATAAGCAAAGGGCACGCTCCAAAGGTATACACTGTAGATAGATCTATTAGATAGATGAACATTGTACGAGTTTTCTTTCGCATGGATCGCTCGTGGGTTCTTGTTTCCGCTGCATTTTTATGTTTTTGTGCCGGGAGAACCCAACAAAATCATTCACCAAACTTACTAGCACTAGTAAATGCATGAATGAATGACAACTAGAGCTGTATGGTTCTGACTTTGGATTTCAAATGAAATTCTAGGTCGACTGATATCTATTGTTTCCTCTTTCGGGGAACGCGTCCTCACCTACTCCACTTTGGAAAAGTAACCTATTACCAACCGGCTCCTCCGGTTGGACTTTTGCTCGGCCTTCGAAACTCCCGTATCTCGAGACGCCCGTATTTCGACCCGTCCCTATTTCTATCCGTAATCTTCGCTCGGCTAAGTCTTCTGCATGATCTTCTAAATTAGGTCTTCATGCCCAATTCTTGACTAGGACTTCGTGCCCAATTCTTAGAACCAGGTCTTTGTGCCCAACCCTCAGTCAGGTCTTCATGCCCAGTCCTCGACTAGGACTTCGTGTTGAACCCTGCAGGTCAAGACTTCGTGCCTAGGTAAACTAGGACTTTCCTGTACCCTTAACAAATCCATTAGATCACAACATAAATTTAACTTTGAACCCTTTGCCATTATCAAAACCAGTTCAATCTGGTACTTCCGGCAACAACACTATATTGACTTGTCTTTGTTAATTGAATATGCTCAGTAGTAGGCCTTTTTACCTTAATTATTTTTTTTATTATTCTTCTTTAAAATCACCTTCTTTTTTGAGTGTTAAAAACTGCTCTTCAAAAATCATGTTTTAAAAAAAAATTATTTTTCAAAAATCATGTTTTATTCTAAATTTTAAAATGGGTTTACTCTAATTTTCAACTTAGTTTTCATAATATTTACCCCCCCCTCATAATTAGAAATTTCTTCATTATGGACTTAATTTAGGTTTAACCCCTAGTTTGCATGCTCCTATTGATTAATAAGTCATCATCTCACAATCATATTAGGGACATCTTACTTGACAACTTAGACTGGGTTGAGATGTTTAGGCCTATGCCTTAACTCAAGATGCTTTAAATCAGTGCATCAACAGTAGTTGACACAATAAATACACCTGAAACATCAATCAAGTTAAGTAATCAAGCTTAGCAAATCTAACTTGATCAGATTACCTAATTGACTAACCCAAGTGAAAGCTACTGTTTTATAACAGTTGGTAAGTAACAAACTGGCTTAGACAAGGGCCTGAGGATTTATATTTTTGTTGTTGTTTGTCTTGTTAATCAAATTATTTTCAAAATTATTACTTGTTTACTTTTTCATCCTTGGAATCAAATCATACTTGAACTCAAATGGATGAATCAAATTGATTCTATAATTTAACTCTTTTTGCTTAGTTTACTCCTGTTACCTAACATGTTTTTACTTAGCATTCGTTATTTGCTTCACTTAATTTTTTTTTTTAATTTTTACTTAGTATTATTTATTTGCTTCACTCAAAATATTTTCTCAAAACTTACTCAGCATGATTTATATTGCTTCACCTAATTTCAAAAATCATTATGGACTCTAATACCTAAATTTTTTCTCAACTTTCTAAAATTTTTCTTTACCCTTAACCAAATATTTTTTTTCAAAGGAAAAGAGAAAGGAAAAGTTAAAAGATAAATAATTCTTCGAAGTAGAAAAGAATTTTTCAAAGTAACTTTTCAAAACTCAAATATTTTCAAAATACATTGCTTTTGAAAATTCTATTTTCAAAGAGGGAGAAAAAGTAAAAAATTAAAGAATTTTTCAAAGTAGCAAAAGAGAGTTTTTTAAAGTAGCTTTTCAAAACTCAAATATTTTCAAAGTACTTTGAAAACATAGCTTTTTAAAATTTCATCTTCAAAGTAATTTTCAAAGTCTATTTTCAAAGTTTTTTTTTTCAGGAACCAACTTTACTTATTTTCAAAAAGTTTTTTTTAGGGTTGAGCACGAAATCTTGGTCGAGGATTAAGCACCGAAGATCTTGTAAGTGTAGCTGGGCAAGATGACCTAATCGAGGGTTGGGCATCGAAGACCTAGTGAGTGAAGCCGGGCATGAAGACCTGGTTTGGAAGAATGGGTGCAATAACCTGACCAGGGGTTGGGCACCGAAGTCCAGATCCGGAAGATTGGGTAGGAGTCTTAGCCGAGCGAGGACAATGGACAAAAGTAGGGACGAGTCGAGGTACGGACGTCTTGAGATCCGTAAGCTTCGGAGGTCGAGCAAAAGTCCAACCAAAGGTGCTAGTTGGCAACAGGTAACTTTTCCAGAGTGGAGTAGGTGAGGGCGCGTTCCCCAGAAGAGGGAACAGTAGGCATCGGTCCGACCAAGAATTTTAGTTGAAACTTGAAGTTAGGATCGGACAGCACTGGCTGCTGTGCATACATTTACTTTACATGTTATTGTTATTTGGACTAACTTTGTGTTGTAGCTAAGTCACTTGGTGGCTGGCAGCATCTCGGGTGCGGTGCCCGAGAACACAAATGCCCGATAGCTCTCGGGCGCCCCTATACCTGTGACTCAGCCTAGCGAGGCTGAGTTGGTGTACGCTGGTTGCAGTCGCCACATCAGCAATACAGTCGCCCCAGAGACTGTCAAGCGCCCGAGATGGATAAGACTTGACTAGGCAGCAAATTGGGATGGGGCTGGATCGTAGCAATAGGAGTGCCCCTATAGGCTCTCAGGCGTCCATATGCCCGTTTATAAGAGGTTTCGACCAGAGACTTCATTCATCAACTTTCTATAGCTTTTGTGCTCACGTGTGCTGCTCTTAAGTCATCTAGAGACAACGAAATGTTGTTCCGACAATGACACACTACTTTTTCTTCTTACTTAAAGTTGTCAGTATATTTTACTATTTTTATATACTTAACACTGCATATTTGTAAACTATTCGTGACTTATAGAATTGCCCAAAATAAACGGTCAAGAACCATGGGCCTTGGAGTAGGAGCCATCATAAACTCCGAACCAAGTAAAAATAAAAGTGTTAGCGATTGTTTTACTTGTGCTTACTTTTCCACTGCATAAACTCGATTAAAATTCGAATTAGTTTTTCGAACACAAAATTCACCTCCCTCTATCGCTCTCTACAATCCCACACATAACAAGCTGTACTAACAGCCTCAACCCAAAGTATTTAGGTAAATCAAATTTATTAAGCATTGTTCTTGTTGCTTCTTGTAAGGTTATTTTACTTTTCTACTATTCCATTTTGTTGGAGTATTTTAGGACAAGAAAATTCATGGTGGTATCCATTTTCTAAGCAAAATAGGTTGAATTTTTTATTTTTAAATTCACCTCCATTATTGCTTTTAAGCCTTTTAATTTTTACCTCTTTTTCATTTTTAGTTTATTTGCAAAAGTTATTAAAAATTTTATTTTTATTTATTAAGAATTTTACCCAGGTGAATAATGAGTAGTCATCGATAATTACTGAACAGTAAAGGCTTCTATTATTGAATTAATCCCATGTGAGTCAAATAACTCTAGGTGAATTAGTTTAAGTATGAAATTGGTTTCAGTTTGATTGATTAGTTTGTGAGTTGATTTGGTTTATTTTTCTTGTTGACAAGCATTATAGATTATTGATTCAGTGTTAGGTAATATTGATAAGCCTCTAACTATATCATTTAATTTGGATAGGATCTTGAAATGAGTGTGTGAAAGTCTTTTATGCCAAAGCCAATTTGGCACCCCCCCTTGTGTTCTTTGTCCATGGGAGGCACGACATGCCCCTAAGTCATTCGGCAAGGTGCATTAGGGGAGGCACGACCATGCCTAAGGATTTATGTACCCACCAAATTAGCATAGGCAAAACATATATATATATATATATATATATATATATATATATATATATATATATATATATATATATATATATATATATATATATATATATATATATATATAATGCAAATGTGTTTGACAGCTCAGGCTATCTAGTTTTGACTTTTAGATTTTAACCAAAATCCTAGGTCGAACCGACGCCTACTGTTCCTTCAATGAGGAATGCGTCCTCACCTACTCCTCTCAGGAGAGTTTACCTTTTGCAAACCCCTGGTTGGACTTTTGCTCAACTTCCGATGTTGACTCCGGAATTCTCGACGTTTGATCCTCGACCCATCTTGACTCCTGTACATCGTCCTCGAACAACCAAGACTTTTGTCGAACCCTCCAAACCATGACTTCATGCCTAACTAATATGACCAGGACTTAGTGCCTAGTCCTTTAGAGTAGGTCTTTGTTGTCCAACCAACACAGCTAGGACTTAGTGCCCAGTCTTCTAGACCAGATCTTCATTGCTCAACCAACATAGTCAGGACTTAGTATCTAGGTCAACTAAGACTTTCCACACTTAGAGCAAAACATTATATCACAAATAACCCTTAATTTTTAACCCTTTGTTAATATCAAAACAAGGTTCAATTAGTGTTTCCGGCACCAACACAAACATAAGGTTTCAATATGGTTCTCGGGTGTGGGATCTAAGTTTATGATCATGTTATTCTTAATGATCCAATTGTTGGGATTTATGATTGTTGTTTGATTGGGGTTAGGTAGGTGAAGCAGAGGACCATTACTTCTAATGAAAATGTAGCCTTTCTTATCCTTACAAATCATTTTTATGATTATGTATGTTTCGATGTCAATTCTGGGTCGTCTATGTAAGACTTCTAATCATTATGTATGTTTTAGTTTATTCTATATTTGTTTTACGTATACGAAAAGAAAATATTTTAGATCGAGTGAGATTCACCCCTCCCCTCTCTATCTTCGACAATCCTACAATCCTGCGCTGAGACCTTTGGCGAATGAGCCACTGGTGAGTTGTACTAGATGTTGGCAGAGTCGTTATGACCTAGAGGATGAAGGGGGTGAGTTGTCTTCTATGCTGACTGAATCGTTGAACTTCCAAGAAAAACTAGGAAGAGGAGACCAAAGGTGCCAAAAAGTATCTCGTCAATGGTGCCTGAAAGGTTGCTAGAAGACAGAGAAAGGTAGACCAGGTTACCCCAGCCTTCCACTTCAATGCTCAAATCAGGCTCCAACAGAGCATATGAAGTAGGTAAACAATACTGCAATAAAATATAAATAATGAATGTAAAAGCATACGAGAGCTGCGAGAGTGGGCCGAAGGCAACACAGAGCTAGAGATCGAAGGTCGAAACATAATAGTAGCTTGAAGGTTGGAATATGATAGCGACTCGAAGGCAGACGACTTGAAGGCCGAAACACAGCAATGGAGGCCTGGATGCTAGATGACTCGAAGGCCGGAACACAGCAATAGCTCGAAGGTCAGAATATGACAGCGGCTTGAAGGCCGGAACATAATAGCGGCTCGAAGGTCCTGGGGCGTAGCCAAAATTTAAAATTACCTAGGGCTGATAGAATTGAAAACCTTGAGAGTTAAAGTATCAAGAATTGTGAGCAAACAAGAAAAACTAAGTGACCATCTTTGTATAAGGTTTCTATAGGATGAAAAAGAAATAGATTTGGTATATTAATTTATGTTAAATAAAATTATAAGATATAATTTATATTTGCATACCTAGATTTATGTCACTCATTATCTGACAAAGCAGTGGTCACCTCACGTACGACCACTCACAAAGTGATTGCACGCGAAGCTGTTGCTAGTTGCCTCGAGAGGTAGCGTTCACCTCGCGTGCAGTCGCTTTGCGAGTGGTCGCACACGAAGCAGTTCCTGATCGCCTGGCGAGATAGTGTCCCCCTCACGAGCACCTTGTCGACCATTTCTTAAGTGACCAATGTTTGTTGGCTCTTTGTCAATGATGGAATTAATAGATTAGAGTAAAATTAGAAGAAAAGAAATAGTGTTGCGGAGAGGAAAAGAGATTGTATCGATAAATTCAGAATAAAAATATTAAATAAATTAGAATTAATATATTTATTAATTTATAAATATAATAATTTTTATAAAATTTATCATTCTTATTTGATATTTTATTTTTAATTTGATGTTTTACCCATTAATATATTTGTGATTAACTAACCAAACAAAAATGAAAAAATATTCAAAATTATTAATTTTTTTTTAAAAATGGGGTGGGGTTGGAGCCCACCCTAGCCCAAGGGTGGCTCCGCCCCTGAAGAACATAGCAGCATGGCTCAAAGGCTGGACGACTCGATGGTAAGAACGAAGTTGGAAGTGTATAGAAGTGCGAGATCTGCATCGGAGACGGCCGGATCTATGTCAGAAGAGGCGATAGTGGTTGGATCTGTGTTGGGGGTGGCGACAACAACTGAATCAGTGGCGGAAGTGGAGCCCGACGAGCTCGAAAGCCGGATCACCGACGGATCTGCACCGGATGGATGTCGAGGGCATACTACGACAATGGATCTGCTACTGGCGCGTCTGGCAGGAAGGGAGAAGGACCGGCGATCTAATCGACGGTTAAGCAAAGCCAAGAAAGGGGGAGATTGAAGTTTTGGCCATAGATCAATGGGGGTGAAGGCGAAGGGCTTCGTTGAAGGCACAACTGGAGTGGGGAGGTTAGCGGCCATTAGGAAGAAGCAGCGTTCCCCTTGCGGCGACAAGAGAAATAACCCTTTGAAGGCAGGCCCGCTATCTCAGTGACCCCCATAGAGCCAACCATATGGATATGAAGGGAGGTAAATATTGGTACACAGGCGAGAGTCGTATAGTGAGGAAACATCTGGTCATCAATTCTTAATAATTGACCTCTAATTATTATACCAAAATTATTATGCGTCCATCGTTTGTGTTATACCCTGGGGTTGAGAAATAATCCTTTGAGAAGATGAACAATATGGCCAATGAAGTGCGGAGGACAAAAGAGGTGTGCCCCTGTGGCGGCGGCGTGGTGTGTGCAAGGAAGAAAAGGTACGACTAGCATCGAAAGTGGCCAGTGAGCGATGAGGAAGGCGACAACATGATCATTCGTGAGAGAAAAATAAAAACAAACCAAAAATTTTCTTTTCTTCTCTCGTCTCCCGCCCTGAAATGTCAAACCTTCAAAATATCATTTTCTCTACTTGGTGTCACATTCACTCACTACATATGAATTTATTGTTATAATACTGAAATATATTAATATAAAAAAATAGAGGGTAGCAGAGAAACCCTACTCACACATGCGTACGGTTTCATGTAATAATTGGGGCAGTAACTGGCGATGGTAGATGAGATCGAGCGGATGCGTGCCCCGTGAACATTTTTGTACATTCATGTTTTAGTCGTATGCAATAAAAAGATAATTAATTATTATTTTAAATATTTATAATTTGAATTTTAATTATAATATATTTTATAAAAAAATTCTTCAATTGAGATGTGAATCTTAAGATGCTTAAGCTATATTTGGTAAGAGGTAATCAGTCTTGTAACGTAATCAGGATTACATTACAAGATTTATTATTTTGTTTGGTATAATTTTAAAACTGTAATGTAATATAATCTGTATTAAAAAATTAATAAAAAGATTGTAATCTGGATTACAATACCAACAATATATAATCTAAATTATATTAGAGATTTTATTACATTACAAACTGAATTACATTACTATTTAACAAACGTATTCTTAATTTCTAAATTATCTACAGTATACTTTCTTATTTGTCTTAAGGATCGATGAATTTAATTTGTCTTCGACAAGCGCACAGCTGCTCTTTCTCTGTCTGCTTTGCTTCTGGTACCAGTGCCACATGTAGAAATATCATCAAATGTCTTTTTTACCAATATGTGATCCTTCTCTAGTTTTCCATTCATTCAAACATTCCATTTGCCTTATTATTTCTACATACCCTATTTATTACGGCAATTTACCAAAGGGCGTATCCAACTATTGGTAATTACTGAAAGGAGTACCATGTTTTCTATTATACCAAAAGGCGCATCCCATATAGTGAAGTTACTTTTATATCTCTCCCGCCAAAGAATGGCTTTATCAAACACATTTTCGAGACAGCCGAACCACTTTATCAATAAAATATAAATTTGTGGTTCGGATGGGTAGCAGTCGAAATTTTCTCCGTTCTCTCTCAGCGCAACAACGTAAATGGAAGTCCTTCATTTCGGATAAAAGCTAACTCTCAACCTCTCTCGGCGCAAGAACTCGCCTTCTTGCAGTCCTACGTGCCCTAGCTGTGATATAGTCGCGAGCTCATCCCCCGAATCCCTGCGGACAACCAAAACCTAGGCATTGCTCGAAAGCGTTTCTGTGTGATCCTGAGGTGGGTTTTAGTGTTAACGTTGAAGTGGAGACTGATCGGCATAATACACCAAGGGGTTAGGGTTTCTGCACGTTTGATTTATTTGATAATGTCAGGAAAAAGCTCTGTGGGTGGTTCAGCGTCTTCTTCGTTGGCATTATCCACCAAGGTATGTTAGCGATATGCTTAGGTCAAACCAGCATAGTTTGTCAACATGTTTAAAATTATTTTGCTGAATAAATTTATACTGTATATAAACTGTAGGATTCAGATGACATTGGACAAAAATTACGTTGGTGCAGTGTTTTAGGCCACTTTAAATAATTTTTTGAAGAATTTGACATTTTAAATGATCGACACATTGCGAAGATCAAAGGGTCGCCTTTCAGTTTGTTCCTGGACATACAAGAATTGCAGCATATCCGTGGAATTTTGGTTAATATATTTGAAAATTGGGATTCAACCTCGCAAGGTTTTAAATTCTCAAGTAATAGTTTTAGTTATGAATTGTAGACAATATCTATAGTATCTATAGTAAGATAAGATAGTAATATAGATGGCCTGAAATGATTAGTTTTTGATAAAGTTTAATCATTTCATTTTAGGGCTACTGAGGGACTGAAGTGAAAATGACTTCAGGCCCTCGGTAGGCCTGAAATAAAATCATTTCAGGCCTACCGAGGGCTTGAAGTTAATTTAGTTCAGGCCCTCGGTAGGCCTGAAATGAATACATTTCAGGCCCACCTCGGGCCTGAAATGAATTCATTTCAGGCCCTCGTCGGGCCTGAAATATATTCATTTCAGGCCCTTGTTGGGCCTGAAATGTATTCATTTCAGGCCCTCGTCGGGCCTGAATTGAATTCATTTCAGGCCTACGTTGGGCCTGAATTGAAATCATTTCAGGCCCAACGTGGAATAATTTTAAGCCTATATTCTTGATGATAACTAAATATTGTAATTGTTTCAGGTGTACCGGTTGCGTTCTCCAGACGAGATGTTGCTTTGATACTGGGTATAGTGGACCGTGGTGTTTCGGTCCCTATTAATTCAACTAAAATATCGGGTGACCTCTATCGTACTTACTTCTCAAAAGAAAAACAACCTACAAGAACAAGACTTGAGGAGTTACTTAATCATTTTTCTAAAAGTGTTGAATCAGAGGATGATGTGTTATTAGTGTGTATATTTTATATTTTGTATATATTTGTTTGTGTTTTATTTTCGTTTAGTACATATAAGGTTCCTCTAGGTCTTGTAGATATAGTAGATGATTATGACAATCTAGGTAGATTCAATTGGGTAGAAGCTATCCATCAATTTTTGTCTCCACAATTACCTAAGATTGGGGACTTATTTTCATCAACTCAGGGAAACCAGAGCACCACCAACCTCCCTTACCTAAAGGGATTTGCAGGGCTTTTGGCAGTGAGTAGAATTATCTTGTTAAATTTTATAATATTTTGATGTCATTAATGTATTTGGCTAGAAAAATTTGTGTAGGCATGGTTTTTGGAGCATGTACCAATTCAAAAACCATTCAATGTTGAAGGGCCCCGAATAAATAAGTGGAGGAATATTCCTTCGCATATTAGTAGGGTGAGGGGCCTTGTCGACCGACTCTCGTCCGAAGAGGTAATTATTCTTAAATGTGATCTATCTGAGTTAGATATAGAGGTAGTAACATTTGTGTACTTCGTAATTGACAGGTTATTGTTGAATTAATTCCTACCCTACATGAGAACACATTGTTTGAGAACCTTGATATCGGTGATGACATACCACGGCCAATGGAGACATCAGAAGGAGATGTTAGGCTATGTGGTGAATGCATTCTTAAGGACAACCAAATCAAGGAGCTAACAGAGGAGAATATATGTTTGAATGAAAGGGTTAAGGAATTACTTTCAATTATTGAAAAAAAAGGCATGGAGGGTCAAGAAAGTTATCCTGTAGTCGACCCTCTTTCTGATCCAGTATCTTGTACACCTAGGAGAGGACGTGACCGAACTCGGTATGATTACAGGGATACTCCAATTGACAGTCCAGTTTGGCACCCGCTTTTACCTAAGGGGAAGCGGGACAGGAAACAAATATCAAATGTCATGGACAAGGGAAAAAGGAAACTTAGTGAGGAGGATATGGATGAAGCAAGAGGAAACATTTATGGTGTAATGGAAGTCATGTCTGAAGAAGACATAGAGGAGGAAACAAGAAGAACCTCCGAACTATACAAAATGAGGCAACAAGACATTGATGTAAGTGTGTTAATTTCATTTAAAATACATCAATTGTATTGAATTTGGTCAATAATTAGTTTGGGCTAAATAAATTTTATTGATGTAGTTTGTGAAGAAACATTTTATGAATACAAAGAAGAAAAATCAAGATAAAGAAGTGGCCTACCTGATAAATAGATTGGAGAATCTAAAGTAAGTTACAAAATATTATAGTTTAGTTTAGTTAATATATCTTCTTATGTAATATATAATCTTATCAATTTACATGGCTAGTTGGCAAATAAATTTATCTGGGAGGATGCACCCTTTGCTTTGAATTTGCATTCATTCTTACAAATCCTCAATGGAGAGGTTTTTACAAAAGGCGAGGTCATTGATGCCTTTTGTAAAATTATATTTAGGGGAGCATCCGCATGTGGTAGGCCATACAACAAGTCAATATATTGTTCAACCTTCTTCACAGTAAGTGATGTATATTAATTAAACAGATATATTGTAGAAGACCTAATATTATGATATGGGTATTATTAATTTTGTGAATGCATATTTGTAGGCATCAATCAGATCGTCAAGAAAGATTTCCCTGCAACAAGTGATGAAGACTGATATGCTTGAACAAGGGTTTAGATTTATTTTAATCCCTTTGTGCAGTGATAATACACACTTTCACTTGTTGGCGGTGGATACAGAATCCATGACTTTCAATCATTTTAATTCTCTTGCTAGTGGCCGTAAATATAAGCATGAATTTGACACAGCGGTGAGCTACCTTCCTTTATTCTTATATATGGTCATCATTTTCTCTAAAATGTCATTGATGGTGATTAATAAATTCATGATATGTTTGACAGGTAAAAGAACTTAAACAATACACTCGCGAGGAACTTACGGCTATTCATCCGTATCTACAAAGTCATCATCCCTTGGACAAATGGCCCTCCGTCAGACAAAAATGTCCCCAACAAGAACATAGGTAACTAAAAGAGGAAGAACTTTCTTATTTTTAAAAATAAGAAAGTATTTTATAAACCCACTTATTGAAATCTAAAAAAGTATTTGTTAATTTCAGCGTGGACTGTGCCTTCTTTGTCATGCAATATGTTCGATGTCTCCTATATGATGAGAAGATGAATTTCAAACAAGGAGACATGAGTAAAATCAGATTTGAGCTGACAGTTAATATTCTGAGGGACATGTTTTGTAAAACTTGAGATAATCTGAAAACTGTATTGGTGATATAAAAATCCATTGCTGTTGATTGACATCCATTTGTATGGAAAAATCTCCTTATATGGATGTTGTTATGATTATGTAGATGTTGTTATTCTATATAATATATTGTCAACAAAAACAAAACAATTGGGTGATGTTTATTCAAATCCAGTTGTTGCACTGTTGTGTGCCAAGTGATACGGTCAGATATAATAACTGATAATGCACTGTTGTGTGCCAGTTGCTGCACTGTTGTGTGCCAAATGATCTATTCTGTCACATCTTGTAGGTAAATATAGAATATTATTCTAAAAATCATTATATAATCTAATCAACAATATATATTATATAAATCAGATATGGGAGGTCCATCGGTGGGTTTTGAGCAAAACCCACTGAAAATTATAATTTGATGTTTCGGACACCTAATCTACATTCTCCAACCTCAACCCAAACTACTGATAATGTTTTTTCAGAAATCCAGATATGGGAGGTCCATCAGTGGGTTTTGAGCAAAACCCACTGATGGAACTAAACTAGACGTATAGCTTTGGAAAAAATTATAATTTGAGGTTTCTGACACCTAAAATACTTTCTAGAACCTCAACCCTAACTACTGATAATGGTATTTCAGAAATCCAGATATGGGAGGTCCATCAGTGGGTTTTGCTCAAAACCCACTGATGGAACTAAACTACACCTATACTTTGGAGAAAATTATAATTTGAGGTTTAGGACACCTAAAATACTTTCTCCAACCTGATCCCTAACTGTTGATAATTTTTTTTCATTAATCCAGATATGGGATGTCCATCAGTGGGTTTTGCTCAAAACCCACTGATGGAACTAAACTACACCTATAGGTTTGGAAAAAATTATAATTTGATGTTTCCGACACCTAAAATACTTTCTCCAACCTCATCAATGGGTCCTTCAGTGGAGTTGAGGTGTTACAAACCTCAAATTATAATTTCAGGCCCACGTTGGGCCTGAAATAACTTTATTCAGGCCCAATTTGGGGCCCTTAGTGGGCCTGAAATACATTTATTTCAGGCCCACGGTGGGCCTGAAAGAAGACAATTCAGGCCCACCGTGGGCCTGAATTAAAAATATTATTTCAGGACCACCCTTAACCGTATAATATTTTGACTTCATCCCCCAAGTTGGATTACATATTTTATCCCTAAACCCTAAAATACTCTCTCCAACCTCACCCCTAAATACTGATAATGGTTTTGTAGAAATCTAGATATGGGAGGTCCATCTGTGGGTTTTCAGTAAAACCCACTGATGGAAATAAACTAGACCTATAGCTTTGAAAAAAATTATCATTTGAGGTTTAGGACACCTAAAATACTTTCTCCAACCTCATCCCTAACTACTGATAATGGATTTTCAGAAATTCAGATATGGGAGGTCCATCAGTGGGTTTTGCTCAAAACCCACAGATGGAACTAAACTAGACCTATAGTTTTGGAGAAAATTATAATTTGATGTTTTTGACACCTAAAAAACTTTCTAGAACCTCAACCCTAAATACTGATAATGGATTTTCAGGAATCCAGATATGGGAGGTCCATCAGTGGGTTTTGCTCAAAACCCACTGATGGAACTAAACTAGGCCTATAGCTTTGGAAAAATTTATAATTTGAGGTTTCTGACACCTAAAAAACTTTCTAGAACCTCAACCCTAACTACTGATAATGGATTTTCAGAAATCCAGATATGGGAGGTCCATCAGTGGGTTTTGCTCAAAACCCACTGATGGAACTAAACTAGCCCTATAGCTTTGGAAAAAATTATAATTTGAGGTTTCTGACACCTAAAATACTTTCTAGAACCTCAGCCCTAACTATTGATAATGGATTTTCAGAAATCCAGATATGGGAGGTCCATCAGTGGGTTTTGCTCAAAACCCACGGATGGAACTAAACTAGACCTATAGCTTTGAAAAAAATTATCATTCGAGGTTTAGGACACCTAAAATACTTTCTCCAACCTCATCCCTAACTACTGATAATGGATTTTCAGAAATCCAGATATGGGAGGTCCATCAGTGGGTTTTGCTCAAAACCCACTGATGGAACTAAACTAGGCCTATAGCTTTGGAAAAATTTATAATTTGAGGGTTTTGACACCTAAAAAACTTTCTAGAACCTCAACCCTAACTACTGATAATGGATTTTCAGAAATCCAGATATGGGAGGTTCATCAGTGGGTTTCGCTCAAAACCCACTTATGGAACTAAACTAGCCCTATAGCTTTGGAAAAAATTATAATTTGAGGTTTCTGACACCTAAAATACTTTCTAGAACCTCAGCCCTAACTACTGATAATGGATTTTCAAAAATCCAGATATGGGAGGTCCATCAGTGGGTTTTGCTCAAAACCCACGGATGGAACTAAACTAGACCTATAGCTTTGAAAAAAATTATCATTCGAGGTTTAGGACACCTAAAATACTTTCTCCAACCTCATCCCTAACTACTGATAATGGATTTTCAGAAATCCAGATATGGGAGGTCCATCAGTGGGTTTTGCTCAAAACCCACTGATGGAACTAAACTAGGCCTATAGCTTTGGAAAAATTTATAATTTGAGGTTTTTGACACCTAAAAATCTATCTAGAACCTCAACCCTAACTATTGATAATGGATTTTCAGAAATCCAGATATGGGAGGTCCATCAGTGGGTTTCGCTCAAAACCCACTGATGGAACTAAACTAGCCCTATAGCTTTGGAAAAAATTATAATTTGAGGTCTCTGACACCTAAAATACTTTCTAGAACCTCAACCCTAACTACTGATAATGGATTTTCAGATATCCAGATATGGGAGGTCCATCAGTGGGTTTTGCTCAAAACCCACGGATGGAACTAAACTAGACCTATAGCTTTGAAAAAAATTATCATTCGAGGTTTAGGACACTTAAAATACTTTCTCCAACCTCATCCCTAACTACTAATAACGGATTTTCAGAAATCCAGATATGGGAGGTCCATCAGTGGGTTTTGCTCAAAACCCACTGATGGAACTAAACTACACCTATAGTTTTGGAGAAAATTATAATTTGAGGTTTAGGACACCTAAAATACTTTCTCCAACCTCATCCCTAACTGTTGATAATATTTTTTCACAAATCCAGATATGGGAGGTCCATAAGTGGGTTTTGCTCAAAACCCACTGATGGAACTAAACTAGACCTATAACTTTGAAAAAAATTTATCTTTTGAGGTTTAGGACACCTAAAATACTTTCTCCAACCTCATCCCTAACTACTGATAATGGATTTTCAGAAATATAGATATGGGAGGTCCATCAGTGGGTTTTGAGCAAAACCCACTGATGGAACTAAACTAGACGTATAGCTTTGGAAAAAATTATAATTTGAGGTTTCTGACACGTAAAATACTTTCTAGAACCTCAACCCTAACTATTGATAATGGTATTTCAGAAATCCAGATATGGGAGGTCCATCAGTGGGTTTTGCTCAAAACCCACTGATGGAACTAAACTACACCTATACTTTGGAGAAAATTAAAATTTGAGGTTTAGGACACCTAAAATACTTTCTCCAACCTGATCCCTAACTGTTGATAATTTTTTTTCATTAATCCAGATATGGGATGTCCATCAGTGGGTTTTGCTCTAAACCCACTGATGGAACTAAACTGCACCTATAGGTTTGGAAAAAATTATAATTTGATGTTTCGACACCTAAAATACTTTCTCCAACCTCATTAATGGGTCCTTCAGTGGAGTTGAGGTGTTACAAACCTCAAATTATAATTTCAGACCCACGTTGGGCCTGAAATAACTTTATTTCAAGCCCAAGGTGGGCCTGAATAAAGTTAATTCAGGTACATAGTGGGCCTGAAATACATTTATTTCAGGCCCACGGTGGGCCTGAAAGAAGACAATTCAGGCCCACTGTGGGCCTGAATTAAAAATATTATTTCAGGAACACCCTTAACCATATAATATTTTGATTTCATCCCCCAAGTTGGATTATATATTTTATCCCTAAACCCTAAAATAGTCTCTCCAACCTCACCCCTAAATACTGATAATGGTTTTGTAGAAATCCAGATATGGGAGGTCCATCTGTGGGTTTTCAGCAAAACCCACTGATGGAAATAAACTAGACCTATAGCTTTGAAAAAAATTATAATTTGAGGTTTAGGACACCTAAAATACTTTCTCCAACCTCATCCCTAACTGTTGATAATGTTTTTTCAGAAATCCAGATATGGGAGGTCCATTAGTGGGTTTTGCTCAAAACCCACTGATGGAACTAAACTAGCCCTATAGCTTTGGAAAAAATTATAATTTGAGGTTTCTGACACCTAAAATACTTTCTAGAATCTCAACCCTAACTACTGATAATGGATTTTCAGAAATCCAGAAATGGGAGGTCCATCAGTGGGTTTTGATCAAAACCCACTGATGGAACTAAACTAGGCCTATAGGTTTGGAAAAATTTATAATTTGAGGTTTCTGACACCTAAAATACTTTCTAGAACCTCAACCCTATAGCTTTGAAAAAAATTATCATTCGAGGTTTAGGACACCTAAAATACTTTCTCCAACCTTATCCCTAACTACTGATAATGGATTTTCAGAAATCCAGATATGGGAGGTCCATCAGTGGGTTTTGCTCAAAACCCACTGATGGAACTAAACTAGGCCTATAGCTTTGGAAAAATTTATAATTTGAGGTTTTTGACACATAAAAAACTTTCTAGAACCTCAACCCTAACAACTGATAATGGATTTTCAGAAATTCAGATATGGGAGGTCCATCAGTGGGTTTTGCTCAAAACCCACTGATGGAACTAAACTACACCTATAGTTTTGGAAAAATTATAATTTGAGATTTAGGACACCTAAAATACTTTCTCCAACCTCATCCCTAACTTTGATAATGTTTTTCAAAATCCAGATATGGAGGTCATCAGTGGTTTTGCTCAAAACCCACTGATGGAACTAAACTACACCTATAGTTTTGGAGAAAATTATAATTTGAGGTTTAGGACACCTAAAATACTTCCTCCAACCTCATCCCTAACTATTGATAATGGTTTTTCAGAAATCCAGAAATGGGAGGTCCATCAGTGGGTTTTGCTCAAAACCCACTGATGGAACTAAACTAGGCCTATAGCTTTGGAAAAATTTATAATTTGAGGTTTCTGACACCTAAAATACTTTCTAGAACCTCAACCCTAACTACTGATAATGGATTTTCAGAAATCCAGATATGGGAGGTCCATTAGTGGGTTTTGCTCAAAACCCACTGATGGAACTAAACTACACCTATAGTTTTGGAGAAAATTATAATTTGAGGTTTAGGACACCAAAAATACTTCCTCCAACCTCATCCCTAACTATTGATAATGGTTTTTCAGAAATCCAGAAATGGGAGGTCCATCAGTGGGTTTTGAGCAAAACCCACTGATGGAACTAAACTACACCTGCTTTTTCATAAATATAAAATTTAGGTTTTGGACACCTAAAATACTTTCTCCAACCTCATTAGTGGGTCGATCAGTGGAATTTAGGTGTTACAAAGAACAAATATCTTTATTTCAGGCCCACGTTGGGCCTGAAATAACTTTATTTCTGGCCCACGGTGGGCCTGAAATGTCTTCATTTAGGTCCACCGTGGGCCTGAAATAAATGTATTTCAGGCCCAATATGGGCCTGAAATATCTTTATTTCAGGCCCACCTTGGGCCTGAAATAAAGTTATTTCAGGCCCAACTTGGGCCTGAAATAAAGATATTTCAAGCTCTCGGTAAATTTGTGAAAATCATCGGCGGGCCTGAAAATTTGATAAATAACTAATTCCTCTAATCCCTCTAATTTTCTGGTTGATTTGTTGAAAATCAGATAAATATTTGATAATTAAAAATTTCCTTTTAATTTTGATATGTGTTATATATTTGTAATACAAAAAATATACCTAAGTTATATGTAAAATAACTGAAAAAAAGTTACCGTTTAGGGCCTGAAATCCTCTATTATCAGACCCAGCAGTTAGTCAGCTTTATAGGGTCCTTGGGTCCCTAGTGGTAAGCAATCGTCTCGTAGATCCTGATTTGTTGCCTATAGCTTTGAAGTTAGCGTGCTTACCTCCATTGGAGTTGTGGTGCCCGACATCCTCTTCATCGGACTAGTCGAAAGGTACGTAACCAAATTTTTTGTTTTTTTCATTTCAGTGTAGTTTTTGCTTCTGACCTAGGGTTAGCGATTGTTGCCACTCAATGACCGAATATGAGGATACCCTTGACGAACGAAATCTAAGTGCCATTTTTCCATCAGTTTCGAATAATTTTTGTTTGATGGTTCCTAAGTTCGGGATGGCTCCGAAAAGATCATCTTCAAAGCAAGCTGCTGCTAAAAATTCAAAGAAACATCAAGGTCCTGGAGAATCATGGAAAAAACAACAACCAAACGAAAAATCAAATTGCCAAGCGAGTATATGAGTTTTGCCAACAGAGGTCGAACTAAACGAATGAACTGGAAAAGTAGCCTTTGCCATTTCAAAAATTTTATAGATTCTGTTCCACCCACACCAGCACAAGAACAATTGCTTCGACAAACACCCTTTTCATGGGTCCTCGACCTCCCCACTAGTTCTTGTGTAAGACCTCAGGTTCAAAATATGTTTGATAATTGGGATGAAGAAGAAAAGAGCTTTGTGTTCCATGGGAAAAAACTCAATTTCACAAATATTGACCTATCACTTATTCTAGGGATACCTGACAATGGAGAGGTAATCCAACTTGATTTTAATGAGGCCTCTAGCCCACTGTACAAGGAATATTTTGAAGATTCCAGTTGTTCTGCAAAGCATTTGGAGAAACTGATAACGAAGTCTACATCCAATGACAAGTTGCACTGTCAGATGTATATACTGTATTTTTTTCCACAGTTTTTTTTTGTGGTACAAGCAGCACACTTCCCATTCCAGCAATGTCACTCATTGATTGCGTTGATGATTTTGACAATCTACCAAACTATAATTGGTGCAATGCTCTGTACAATTTCATGGATCCTCAGTTGGAAGCCATTGGAAAGGAGGTCACATTGAGGCGTACAACACATGTAGGTGATACAAGCCAACCGGCCAAGGTTCCCTTGCTCAAGGGTTTTCCAAATATTTTAGCTGTAAGTTAGAGTACATCTTCCTGCTAATATATGATATGATGGATACTAATTACTGAATATAATCATATTGCAGGTTTGGGTTACTGAACATATTGGTATTGCTGCTCCTCATCATTCTCATAGATTGCCAAGAATTCTTCGCTGGAATTGGCCTAATGCTCATGTAGAGAGTATCAAAAGGATGATCGACCGTGTGCCCACAAATTTAATTCTGGTTGATTTAATCCCATTTGATATAGAACTGGATTTAGTACCTCACTACTCTCCTCCAACTGAAGCACTTGAGGTACACAGTGAGGTATTAAAGCAGGCAGCCGAAGGAAGCCAGGCTGCAGAAGATAGACTACAGGCCTTAGAGAAGGAAAGCTGCAATGAATGTATAGAAAAGCAAGAACATATTGATACCTTACAGCAACAATTAAATGTAGCTCTTAAAAGTTTGGAGGATGTCAAAATTGAGTTGGCAACTGCCGTCAGGGACAAGGATCAAATAAATGCTCAGAGCCATAGACTACTTGCTGAAAAGGATTCCCTGGTCAAAGAAAAAGATGAAATAATTGCTCAGAAGGAGACAATAATTGCTGATAAGGATTCCCAGCTTAAGGAGAAAGATGATCAGTTCAAAAGAATGATAGTTGATCAAGATAGAATCAAAGATAAGCCTGACGAGACAATCCGACAACTGAGTATACAATTGGAAAGCAAAGGCTCAGATGACCCTCAGCCACTTCCAAAAAAAATAAAATTAACTCAGGTAAGACCACCCAACGAGGACAAAGGCAAAGAAAAAGAAATTGTTCAGGATGAGGATGAGGATGAGGGAGAGGATGAAGCTGAAGATGAGGAGGCTCCTGCCCCATCAATGTCACAATCTACATCGCAAACAACACAATCTGCAACCTCTACTCAAACAAATTATCTGATCAACAAGTTGCTAAAGGGAAAGAACTCCAAAAGGTCAAAAGCAACATCTTGAAGAAAGCCAAGGCAATTTTTAAGAAGAATAAAGATGCGGAGATTGCAGAAACATTATTAAAGCTTAGTAAATTAAAGTGAGTTAGTTGCTATTGCGGTTGCATCTATTTGTAAAACAATGATGGTTATTGTCATTCATTAATAAAATTTATTCATTCACTTTTAAATAAGGTGCTTACATTATGTTGATGTAGGTATCAATTGCAACCAGTATGGTCCAATGGGACCTTTACATTAGATATGCAATCATTTTTGACAATATTTGATTGGAATGACTACACCTCCGGGGATTGCATAAATACTTACTGGACTATTATTGTAAATGAAGCCAAATCCTGTAACTCACCTTACCACCCCTCCATATTCTGTGGGGTGGGTTTTGAGGTAAGTAAATTAGCAACTTGGTTTATGTTTATTTTCTAGGATTGAGTCAACTAACACTTCCTTTTTAATAAACATAGGAATTGTTTGAGGTGATACATGCTGCAGCATTTGAACAAACAATTGCTACTGATACAAATAAGCCAATTAGATATATCTTCTGTCCTCTAAATAATGCAGATGATCATTGGCATCTATTGATTATTGACCTGGAGGAAAGAAGTTTCCTTCATTATAATTCTCTCGGCGCCACAGAAGGGTACACAGCCAAATATGAAAAAACTGTAAGTTTTCTATTTGATATATAAACCTTTACGAAAACTATGTGATGAGCTAGAATTTTTACTAATGTAATTTCTATGTAGGTGGCGTTTTTCAAAAATTTGAACTGGTCAGATTATTTGAATTGGAATAAAGGTTTGCCAGAAATATCGGGGAAAGAGTTTAATCAAATTGTAGTACAAGGACCCACCCAAAGCAGATCGTAAGCTAATGTTTTTTGTTTTTTGGTTTAACACTACCTAATCTTTCATGCTTGAATTTATATGCTAACAACACTGACTCATAATGCTTGTTTCAAGTTGGATTATGCTTTCTTCATCATGCGGTTTGCTGAAAGTATGGACTTTCAACGATCTACCAATTTTAGCCAAAAACAAATGAAACCTTATCGTTTTCAGGTGGGATACAAAATAATGAGAGACAAGTTCTGGAAGTAAAATCTGTAATTTTTTTTGTTGCTACAACTCTTATATGTAAGTGTAATGACAAACATTGTATATTTGTAGTTATAATGTATGTAATTGATATTGAAATCAATGGAGCATTTCTTTCGATCCATGGTTTTTTTGTAATCTCTAATCTTTAAACTGTAATTGTTGTCAATTACATCAGTAATTTTTTAGGGAACTATTTTAATTTCAGGCCCACGGTGGGCCTGAAATGACAATATTTCAGGCCCAGAGTGGGCCTGAAATGATTTATTTCAGGCCCACACTGGGCCTGAAATGCTAGTATTTCAGGCCCAAGAAGGGCCTGAAATGATATTATTTCAGGCCCTATCTGGGACTGAAATGACATTATTTCAGGCCCAGCTTGGGCCTGAAATGATTTATTTCAGGCCCACGCTGGGCCTGATATGCTATTGTTTCAGGCCCACGCCTCTGGTTGCAAAAAAATTATTTACAGTATGATTAAATATTTATACGCCAATCTTTTAAAAAAATGAACATGTTGTGACCACATTTTTAAAAGATAAACAAGAAGGAGAGTACCTAAATACACATTGCATACCACAATTGAATTTCATTCACATCAAGACCTCATATTATCAGAATTTGGCACATCAGGAGGTTTGTATGATGGACCTAGCAGATTTGGATTTTTCAAACCTCATTATCAGTAGTCAGACTTTACCTAATTATTGGTATTTTAGCTAGGATATGCTATTTTTCGTCTCCAAACATAGTCCTAATTTTTATCTAAAACTGTGTTGATACAGTATCAGTTGGCACACAACAATGATTCAACAAAGCAAAAATCAGAGGGGGTTAAACAACAGATATTCAGAAAACACAGGACTTCAGGACTTCAAGTTCCTGAAATAACATTATTTTGGGTTTACAAATGATACGACTTCAATTCTGATATATTCTGCTTATAACACAAGGTAAAATGTATCATAATATTGAAATACTTCTATAAGTCACAACATTAACAACTAGTTCGATGTGAAGATAGATTTCAAACAAGGGGACATGAGTAGAATCAGATTTGAGCTGACAGTTAATATTCTGAGGGACATGTTTTGTAAAACTTGAGATAATCTGAATGCTGTATTGGTGATGTAAAAATCCATTGCTGTCGATTGACCTCCATTTGTATGGAAAAATCTCATTATGTGGATGTTGTTATGATTATGTAGATGTTGTTATTCTATATAATATATTGTCAACAAAAACAAAACAATTGGGTGATGTTTATTCAAATCCAGTTGCTGCACTGTTGTGTGCCAAGTGATACGGTCAGATATAATAACTGATAATGCACTGTTGTGTGCCAGTTGCTGCCCTATTGTGTGTCAAATGATCTATTCTGTCACATCTTGTAGGTAAATATAGAATATTCTGTCACATCTTGAATTTATATGCTAACAACACTGAATCATAATGCTTGTTTCAGGTTGGATTGTGCTTTCTTCATCATGCGGTTTTCAACGATCTACCAATTTTAGCCAAAAACAAATGAAACCTTATCGTTTTCAGGTGGGATACAAAATAATGAGAGACAAGTTCTGGAAGCAAAATCTGTAATTTTTTTTTTGTTGCTACAATCCATATATGTAAGTGTAATGACAAACATTGTATATTTGTAGTTATAATGTATGTAATTTATATTGAAATCAATGGAGCATTTCTTTCGATCCATGGTTTTTTTGTAATCTCTAATCTTTAAACTATAATTGTTGTCAATTACATCAGTAATTTTTTAGAGAACTATTTTGATTTCAGGCCCACGGTGGACCTGAAATGAATTATTTCAGGCCGACACTGGGCCTGAAATATAGTATTTCAGGCCCAAAAGGGCCTGAAATGATTTATTTCAGGCCCATCGTGGGCCTGAAATGATTTATTTCAGGCCCAGCGTGGGCCTGAAATGATTTATTTCAGGCCCACGTTGGGCCTGAAATGCTATTGTTACAGCCCCACGCCTCTGGTTGCAAAAAAATTATTTACAGTATGATTAAATATTTATACGCCAATCTTTTAAATAAATGAACATGTTGTGACCACATTTTTAAAAGATAAACAAGAAGGAGAGTCCCTAAATACACATTGCATACCACAATTGAATTCCATTCACATCAAGACCTCATATTATCAGAATTTGGCACATCAGGAGGTTTGTATGATGGACCTAGCATATTTGGATTTTTCAAACCTCATTATCAGTAGTCAGACTTTACCTAATTATTGGTATTTTAGCTATGATATGCTATTTTTCGTCTCCAAACATAGTCCTAATTATTATCTAAAACTGTGTTGATACAGTATCAGTTGGCACACAACAATGATTCAACAAAGCAAAAATCAGAGGGGGTTAAACAACAGATATTCAGAAAACACAGGACTTCAGGACTTCAAGTTCCTGAAATAACATTATTTTGGTTTTACAAATGATACGACTTCAATTCTAATATATTCTGCTTATAACACAAGGTAAAATGTATCAAAATATTGAAATACTTCTATAAGTCACAACATTAACAACTAGTTTTTTTAAAGAATACTATACATTCAGTTATCCTCCTTACAAAATAAACACTTCCATCAGAAAATTTCTGCAATACATCAACCAATTAACTCAAGACCTTGGGGCTGGCGGCATTCTACATGTCCTTTTATTATGGCCAAGTTGTTTGCACCGGCTGCATTTAAGTTTCACCTTGCCATTGTGTCTTGACTCAATCCGTGCCTTCTTTCGTCTACCAGGCTGCACAAGGCTACGGGGACATCGAACTGTAATGTTGTTTACTCCACTAGGCCAAAACTGCTTGCTTCTACAAGGGTAAATACGATCCATGTAAACCCACTTCCAAGTTTCAGAATAAAAATAATGCTCACAATATCGGAGTGTATCGATGTTCCTGTGAATTATTACAGCTATAGCATGTGAGCAAGGGAGTCCTGAAATTTGAAACTCCCCACAATGACAAAACTTTTTTTCCAAATCAACAATGTATGAAGTGCCCCATGTTTCTACCTCCATTTCTGATTGAGAGTAAGGGTGAACCTTATAAGCTCTAGCTTTCTCTCTCCTTGATTCCATTTCTTTAGTAGCATGAGGTGTCAAAGCAACATGCCATTTGGAGACTTCCTCTCTACGGTTATAGAACCATTGAGCTACCTTTCTTCTTGTATTATCAATTAACCTATTTATGGGAAGCTCACGTGTAGACTTAAACAAAGCATTCAAGCTCTCCACACAATTCGTGGTAAGCATTCTGTACCTTCTCCCAGTAAAGTGTGCATTTGCCCACCTTTTAGGGTCAATGTTCTGAAGCCACTTATGAGCATCTGGATGTTTTTCAAGCATTGTCTGCATTATCATATCATATTGGAGTGTTGTGTTGGCTCGTGCTGCTGCCCAAAACAAACCTACACCAGCTCTACTTCCAGTATCAGTTACCATATTACAAGACATGTGGTGGCAACAAAAAGCATGATGCGCGTTTGTGAATACTTTTCTGACTGCTGATATAATGCCCCGATGTCTATCTGATACTATGGTGAGTGAGTGATCATCAACAGCAAAGAACCTCTTTGTATGCTCCAAAAATCACTCCCAAGCAGACCCACATTCTACTTCAGCTATTACAAAGGCAACTGGGAGAACATTGTCATTACCATCAATCGCGGTTGCAATCAACAATACTCCTGGATACTTTCCTCTTAGGTGTGTCGCATCAATTCCGATAAGTCTACGCAAATAAGACCTGAACACCCTTCGGCAAGCACCAAAAGCCCAAAAACACCTCTGGAATTGATTGTCACCATTCGTGCATAGTGCCACATAAGTTTCAGGATCTCTAGCTCTTAACTCACGCAGATATTGTGGGAGATCTCTGTATGCCTCATCATAATCTCCAACAACCTTTTTCAATGCTTTCTCCCTAGCTATGTATGCTTTTCTGTATGATATCGTCACTCCAAATCTAGCTTTAATATCTGAAATAATCATACTTGGTTTGTATTGTTCATTATGAAGAAATTGCTCTTCAACAAAAGAAGCAACAAATGATGAAGAGCATGCATGATGATCAGCACTTTCCCTAACACTTCGACATTGGTGTTCCTTTATATATTTTGTAACAGTGAACTCTACTTCCCCCCTTCCTACTACTCTCCATGTACATGGTTGGTTAAAACACACTGCTTTAACTCTGTTTTTCCGGGTGTCAACTGGGTTATATCTCATATGCTTAACCATCGCATGTTTAACAAGTGCATTCTTGAATTCTTCTCTAGATGGAAATATCTGCCCCACAAAAAATTCATGCTCATCTCTTGCCTCTAGCTCTCGAATTGGCCCAGCAAGCAATCGAGAATTCAAAATATATGGATCTTCAGCTAATGGAAACTCCTCCTCTAAGTCACTGTACTGATCTGGGGGGAATTCATATTGCTCAATCTGCATATCATCAGCTTGGAATTCTAGTACACTTGTACTGGGTACAAATTCTTCTGCATTCCGGATTTCAATTTCTTCCTCCCCACTCCAGGTTGGCTGAAAGATTTCAACTACTCTTGTAGAAGAATTCAAACCCTCATCTTCTATATTATTTGCTTCTTCATTTAGATCAATTACCAAATTCCTTGTAATGCTATTATCACCATACTGGGAAGATAATGGAATATTATTACTAGCTATTTCTAATCCTTTCCCCGTACCCACATTATCATCAAGAGTATTCCATATCTCAGAGAGAATTTCGTCAACAACATTATCATCCCTGAAAAAAAATTACAATTAACTTTATCAAACTTTGAAATTGATAATAAAGGCCCTAGGAGCCCCTGAGGGCCTGAAATAATTTGATTTCAGGCCCTACCAGGCCTGAAATATTTATTTCAGGGCCCAAAAACAGGGCCTGAAATCATTTGATTTCAGGCCCACTCCGGGCCTGAATCATTACATTTCAGGCCCAGGGCGGGCCTGAAATCATTTGATTTCAGCCCCTCCTTGGCCCTGAAATAAAATAAATTCAGGCCAGGCCCTGGGAGGGCCTGAATTCCTTTTATTTCAGTCCCTCCGAGGGCCTGAAACAAATTATTTCCGAGGGCCTGAAACAAAATTTTTCAGCCTCTCCTCTTGCCCGAAATCTAATGACATCATGCACTCCCAGGGCCTGATATCATGTAATGCATATCACCCTAAGCCTCCTCCAAACATAAAAATAGTAGAAAGAGTTTATCTTGATTAAAACTATATCTGATACCATATCAAAGATGACAATCATACGTACATTTCTATTTCTCTTAGTTACCAATCTGTTGCTTCCTTTTTCTCCTTCGACAACCTATTTTGTTGCTTCCTTTTTCTCCTTCGACAACCTATTTTCCTCAGGTGCTTTGGTGATGAATCGAGTTGTGCAAGGAAGCAATATATACGTACCTTCGTGATCATTCGACTTGTGCAAATCATTTCCCATATATATATTGGCTGAGAAAAATTCCACTGCTACCCATCCGAACCACAAATTAATATTTTATTGATAAAGTGGTTCGGTTGTCTCGAAAATGTGTTTGATAAAGCCATTCTTTGGCGGGAGGGGTATAAAAGTAACTTCACTATATGGGATGCGCCCTTTGGTATAATAGAAACCATGGTACTCCTTTCGGTAATTACGAATAGTTGGATACGCCCTTTGGTANCGGTGTGTAAGTCAGTGGAACAAGGGTGACTGGAGACTTGACTGGGAAAAGTCCTAGTGGGACTAAGTGAATTTCAGGTGGATTCGGGAGATTGCACACTGGCACGGGAGAAGTCCAGGTGGATCTGGGAGATCGCACGCTGGCAAGGGAAAAGTCCTAGTGGGACTAGGCACACCTAGTGAGACTATGTGAAGTCCAGGTAGATCGGGGAGATTACACGCTGGCACGAAAAAAGTCCTAATTGAGAACTAGGCAAGGGAAAGTCCAAGTCGGTCAAAGGTTTGATCGGACACTTGATAATGAAGTCCTAACAGGTCACGGTTAACCATGGTTAGGAAAGAAAACTCGAAACTTGAGCTAAGCAAGTTAAGGTTGGGCAATCGATTAGGAGTTGTTGCTTGCGAGAACAAAAAGACCCTTAATTGATTGGGTGATCGATTAAGGGGTATGTCAATCAATTGGCTAATCGATTGGCGCAGGGTTATCGCGAGAATAGAAGCTTACTGAATCGATTGGATAATCGATTCAACATCCTCTTAATTGATTAGATAATCGATTAAGGAGAACCGTAATCGTTTGGGCAATCAATTACGCCGGTATTGCACGAGAGCAGAAATATGTTGAATCAATTCAACAATCGATTAAGATCTTCTTAATCGATAGGCTAATCGATTAAGTTTTAAAAATTAGTCGTTGAACAAATAAGTCTGACGTGGTAATCGATTAGGGAACCCTAGGTTACGGGTATAAAGGGTTTTCACACAAGTTTCAAGCAAGACCGCTCCGGCATTTCTTCGACGCTCTTCACCTTCCTCATCGCCATTTCAAGTGAGGTCTTGGAGCTTAGTGCTGCTGCATTTCCAATGTAATGACCCACCTTCTGATACTAAGCTTTAAGGCGGATCGCTACCTACTGGCTGACTGACTGATTGACTGACTGACTAACTGACAGATTTCTGAGTCATTGTTTTGTTTTAATGCTAAACCAACTGGGAGAATTTTAAAAAAAACTTATTTCGCTATTTACTGAACTAACAATTCATAATCATGTTGGAAGTACTAACCCGCCAAAATAAATCAAAATCTTTAATTTTATTAGCATGGCAGGATTTGATCCCCCAACCTCAGCCTTGCATAATTGAAGCACTAACCAACAGCTCTACCTCACATTCTGTTTTAACTGGCACCAGTCGACTGATATATTGCCAGTTGACTGCCCGAGGCGACAGAAACTTTCTATGCCATTTTTCTGCTGGTCCCAGTCGACTGGTACTGTCGCAGTCGACTGGTAGTTCTGAAATCTGAAAATGCAGATTCCAGAAACGTGCCAAAGTCGACCTACTCCGTACCAAACACTCCATAAATTCATATTTAAGCTTCCTAACAGGTCTGCAATGATTCTAGGGCATTTGATACATGTTTTTGGGAGGGTTTCTAGCAGGAATAGCAACTTAGAAATCGTAAAAGCGACATGTAGAAGCATAAACATGAATGTGCCAAGTTTGTATCAACTTCTTATTGAAACTATTCATTTTCCATATCTAAAGGCATCCTTAACTACTACATATCATTCCATATAGTGCATTAATCTTAGAACAAGCATATCCTAAGAATTTAGCATGTAAATCAGAAGTGTCAAGTTCCTACTCCTAAAGCTTAAGCATGGATCTAAATTACCATATCACAAGTATTAACCCATGACCTTCATCATTCACCAAACAAATATTAAAACTTGTAAATAAACTACCTTAAGTATGCTAGGCACCACAAATAACCAGTCCAATCAAGTTCATACATGGTTCACGTAACCTATTGCGGAAACAACTAAAAGAAGCATAATAAAGACTATTTCTATACTTTGCAAGTTCCGAAGACTTTTATTCCAACTCCACCGCCACACACACCTTGCATCAAGGCCGCCGCCTCCGCTACTAGTGCTTTCCTTTACCTATATCTGCAGTATAAGGAAATGCAAACTAATAAGCATAAAGCTTAGTAAGTACCATCTAGCCTCACAAAATCATAAAATCTCAGGTTATGCTTTTCAAAACATGCTATACAATTACACGCTCGTGTTTATAAATAATCATGCTATGCTCATGCTAAAATACATGTCATAAAATGTCATGGCATATAACTGACACATTGCCTATGCTGAACTGAAGCTGAAAACTAAACTATAGCATGGCATACATATCTGAACCGAAACTGAAACTAACTAACATAAAACTAATTATTAAATTCACCACATGCTAAAAATGAATTTTTGAAAACTATATACATAGAGTAGGTGAAAATAATAATCAACTGCTGTGGGCCCGGCAACGTACCAGCTGTGCGCGCATCCCTAATAAATCCGAGGTAGCTAATCCTGAACCCATTAAGGTTCTACTAGGTTATCTGAACCTAGGGGCAACTAAGGAGCCCATCCCATACTAGGTTATCTAAACCTAGGGGCAACTTGGAGCCCATCCCTGGACCGAAGTCCGGTACAATGCCAACTGAAAATTAAATAGTTCTTTTATACTTTTCTTCTGATTCTTGCTTTTTTTTCTAGGTTATCTAAACTTAGGGGCAACTAGGAGCCCATCCCGTTGGACCTTGGTCCCAATCATAAACTGAAGGAAGAATTTCTATTCTTTAATGCTTTCTATAGCATTAACTAAACTGAACCATTTAACCAACACCTAACGTGCTCCTTGACCCGAAACTGAAGGGTAATACAACGTGCTTGTTTATAATTTACGATTTCTAATCGTAAAACATATATGTAAGGAAATAAAACATACGAGAAATCAACCGAAACTACTTATACTGCAGGTGAGGGGTACTTACTTCCTGCGCTAGGTTTTCTTACGAATATAATATCAAATCTCCGAGGGAACGTCGAACTTCGATGTTCTTCTTGCTCCTTGGCGTGCTCCTCGCGTGTCCTCCTTCTTGAATCCGCCCAACACAAGCCCTTGGACCTCCTCTTTGGTTTTGCCGTGAGTGAGGGAGAGAGAGAGACTCGGAAGAGGGAGAGGAAGAAAATCGTCGAGAGAGAGTGGGTGTCGACGATGAGAGAATGTGAGGAAAAGAATGAATATAAAAACCCTAAGTTTCCCTTTTATACTTATGGAAAAAAATTAACTAACTTTACCTTATTTGTCCTTCCCTCTATTTTATTTCAACGAAAATAGATTAGGCCCCTTGGTAAGTCTATTCTCTTCTCATGGTACAGGTCCAGGGTTCAAACTCCACTTAAATTTTTTTACTGCGCATTCTATTTTTATTCATTTTTGCCTTATTTGCCCAAGGAAAAATTCTATAAAAATATCCATAAATTCAGAATAAATTCTAGGATATTTCTAAAATTAGGTTTGAAAATTTTCGGGCATTACATCCAAGGATCAAGAGGCGATTCCAAGCTTAAAGAAAGCAAGAAAAGCATAGAGAACTAATTTGTATAAATCTTGTAAGATTTCTATTGTATTTGCTTATTCTTAAGTGTTTCTTCTTGTAAGCTTATGAGGTTTCTCCATCCCAAGAAAGAGATCTTTCATAGTGTATGAGAGAGTGAGGAAGAGCGGATCCTTGGATTAGTCACCTCAAGAAGGTGGATACCAAATAAATCGAGGTGTTAGCATTGCTCAAGTCTTCCGCAGTGATAATTCTTCATTGAGCAAAGATCGGAGCTAATCACCCACCCCTCTAGCTCTCCTATTAGTCCTAACAACTGATTCAAGTAATTTCATTCATCTTTGATCGCTCTTGTAAATACCTCGTGTTAGTTTTGATGTCGTCAGTTGAATTAAATTAACCCCTGTGTATTTGATATCTTGTGACTGAGTGTGTAGGGACTTAGTAACACAAGAAGTCGAATCGAAGACACAGCGAGCGAGAAGGATGACACTGGAAGAGAGTCAACGGGCTTGATGCATCCAAGGGACTAGAAGCTACGAAAGAGTACACTAGTGGAGCGAGAAGGACAGTGCGACGCAACCAAGGGACGAGAAGTGTGAAAGAAGCCTACTCGAGGAGAAGGTCAAAGTTGAATTCAAGTGAGCTCAATTCCAGATGACCGGAGCATCACCCATACAAGTGGATCAAAGAATGGTCAATGCCTATGGTTGATCATTCCAGATGAACAGTATCGAGGTGCCCTAAGTGTCATCTAAGACACCGTGGATGAATAGTAGCGAGGCGCCTCTAATGCTGCAGAGCCATTGAAGAGTCATTGCATCATGGATGAAACTTTATCACATTGAGGTCGCCTTGGATGACATTGGAGACGCCTCAGTGCCACGTCAGCAAAACTTTTGCCCATCGGGCTATAAATAGCATCCTGGAACTAGGACTATAACACAACACTTGTAATTAACTTCTATACTCTGTTTTGAGCTTCCGAATTTTGTAAGAAGCTACTCCGCCTTCACGAAGGAATTTGATAGTGAGCTTTCAATTATCTTGGATTAATAACCACCCAGGTTGTAATCAAGTAAAATTCGGAGTCTCTCACGTTGTTCTTTTATGTTTTTAATTAATTAATTAAGTATGTTCTTGTTAAATAGAAAGCAAGAGAAAGTTATAATTTTTATTTGCGGATCATCTATTCATCCTCTACTAGCTGATAGACCTTATCCAATAACTCTTGGGTATTTTAACTATCTCTAACCCTTTGATATTGATAGATAAGCATTCAAAGGGTAAATTTCTTAGTGAAAATGAAATGAGGGAGTTACAAAGAGGAAAATAAGGATTCGAGGAGAATAACTTTTAACCCCACAATATATAATTTAGAACATCTTAAAAGTTTAGGAATAACTCTAAAATAGTGTTGGTGCAATAGTTTAAAGGAGTATGCTTTGAGGGGAGGCTCAGGTTAAAGGCATAAGAAATGATTAGAAATGATCTTTCAAGGTAGTATGCTCAAAGTTGAGCTTTAGAGAAAAATATAAAGTACGGAATCTCCATTGGGATGTTGGAATAATAAAGAATGGAATTTTATAGAAATCTTGTTAGATCGTTGCCGTCCGCTAGAGGGGGGTGAATAGCGAGTTTTCGAACCCCTTCTTCCTACAAGATTGTTAGCGCAGCGGAAATACAAATAAAACAATAAATACAATGCTAACAAACCGTATTTAGTTGGTATCCACCCCGGCCGGGTGACTAATCCAATAATTCGTCGGTGGATCACTCCCCGGATAACCTCCGGCTATCACGTGTCGCTCCTTGTGGGTGGAGAAACCTCACCACAACACCACGGACGCTTTGTGAACACAATAGACTACTAACCGGCTTTATCCAAGCAGGTTTCGTCAAGAAACTCAGCCACCACGACGTCCTCTTTAAATAAGACTCGGGGCTGATTTCTCGCTACCAGTCAACTGCCCCAAGGGCAGTCGACTGGTGCCAGCCAAATTCGACCGTTGCACTCCAACGTTCGAATTTTAGCCAACTCACCAGCCACCTACCAGTCGACTGCCCCAGGGCAGTCGCCTGGTCCCAGGGCTGAGACCTTTCTGTGAGTTCCATCAGTCGACTGCCCTCAGGCCAGTCGACTGGTCTACTCACCCACCTAAGGTTACTCATCCTGAGTACATTCCACTCTACACTCAAACCCTACGATTTCCCGAGTACAATCACACTGCACTCGTACCCTCACGACTCAACTGACTCCTCCTCCGCAGCCTCGACTGTTGCCTTCGCGCCCTCTTCTTCTTTGGCCCTCGTCCCTCGGATGCGCACGCAAGCCTCCAGCTTGCCTCCATGCCACCCTTCACGTACACCTCGAAGTCCGCGCCCATCAACTCATCGTCCTTGCACTCCATGGTCCCTCATATGTGCACGCCAGCCTCTAGCTGGCCTCCATTCCATCCTTCACCATACTGAGGTCGTCCAGTCAGGTCCATATGAGTAACCTGTACAACCTGCACACTCAACATACGCATATCAAATACAAGGATAAACCTAACTTAAACCCTTTGCCCAAACATCAAAACCTATGGTTACTCCGGACCATCTTAGGGTCGATTGCTCCAACAATCTCCCCCTTTTTGATGTTTGGCAATACGTTTAAGTTAGGGAAAGCAAGATGGTAGTCAATAGCAAAAACCATGTTAAACAAATGCATATGCAATGCAAAAAAGGATCCTATCCCAAGGCATCCTACACCTAATCCTCCAAGTTAGGAATTTTACACCTAGCCCTCCAAGCTAGGATTTTCACCACCTAACCCTCCAAGTTAGGATTTTCCAATACCTAGCCCTCCAAGCTAGGACTTTTCCCACCTAACCCTCCAAGTTAGGATTTTATACCAAACTGGGCTTTTTAAAGCTTCTCCCAAGCTTCCCCTTACACTGGACTTATAAAGGCTTTTTAAGAACCTCTCCAAGGTTCCCGTTACGCCAAGAAGGGAGCAGCCATGCTCCCCCTCAAACTTAGCTCCCCATAAACCTAGGGTTTCGTTCTAGCAAAGGTATTGGTTTCCCACTTAAACACAATATTTCTCCCCCTTTGCCTAACATCAAAAAAAAACCCAACAATATCTCAATTATTGGTTCTTTTAATCCCTAATTACCATAAACAATGTGTACTAGCCCCCCATACACTTGTTTTTCATCATTTGGATCCCAAACCAACTGCTGATACAAAAATCAGCCCTGACCAGTCGACTGCCAAAATGGCAGTCGACTGATACTCTGAAAGTCTGAAATTTCAGCATTTCTGACGAAATTCAGAAATGCACCAAAAATTCCACAAATCTCCAAAAACCCCCAAATTTTGTGGAGAGGTTTGTGGTACTCATATCTACTTGGGAAAAATACATTCCAAAATATATCTATCACCATTCCCAAGTTTGACACAAAACCCAAAACTAGCAAAAAAGGTTCACTCAAACCTTAACCAAAAGTCCTAGTTTTGGTTTCCCCTTGATGTCTCAGCCCATGCCAACCCACAATGCGTCCCTAGCATTGATTTACATGGCAATTACACACCAAAAACTAATCTTCATGCTATATAACCCCAAAGTCATATTTCCATGTATGAAACCCAAAAACACCGTGCCAAAACCCAAGAATTGAGACTCAAGTCCGTCTCCAATTCTTTTGGCACACTCCATGGTCCATCTAGACCTCTAGGAGTATCCCCTCCCAAAGTCCATTCACCATATATTCCAAAGGCTCCTAGAGCTCCCCCTTGAGCTCTTAGCCCTAGCCACCTCCCTAGATGACTCAACCATCACTAGGCCACATTGGTTTTTCACCGGTGACTCTTGGCCTACAAACTTGACACTCTTAACCTTAGACACCTCGTCTTTGGTTAAGCTCTCCTTTTTCCCTTTAAATGGCATCCCCTTTCCATTTTTGAACTCCCCCTTCTTGCCATGATCACATGCTACCCTAGCATATTTCTTTCCATTGCCCTTGGAGGTCTTAGATCGGTATCCCAACCCCGATCTATCATTGGTGCGGTTTAAACCACCCAACACCATATCTAGACCTTTAGATCCAACATTGAATCTTTCTAAGGTCTTTTTCAATTTATCAAGCTTCGCCCTCAAGGCTTGATTTTCCCTTTCTAGACCTTTAACCTTAGATTCCATATGTCCACTTTGGACATTCCTAGTGTTGGTGAGAGCCCTAGAGCCGATCATGTAATGATTGTATGGACTAATTTGTATTATATTCCTATGTATAAATAAAGGCATGTTTTATGGTTATTATACTTACGTGTATTTGTGCCAATTAGCTAAGTATAATAATGTCCTTGAGTAGAAGGTTCTTATATATATCAATCGATTGGTTGAATCGATAGTGAGATGATATAGAGAACACTACTCTAAATAATTCCTAGTCAAGTATTAACATTCAAGGACAATGTTAATACGTAGAGGCTAGCATGTAGGTCAACATGATAACTTGATCTCACAAGTCATAGATATAGAGATATCAAGTTGACACATGGGTATGCATTGGAGAATGTATACTGAATGACCCACCATGAGAAAGTATCATGGATCGTTATATGAGTGTCATATACTTTCTCATGTGGCTATTAGTATGACTATTAGTCCTTGGACCTGAAGTCACCATGGATTCCTACATAAGGAGTTACGTACTTTGGCTTCGTCAAACGTCACCCGTAAATGGGTGGACTATAAAGGCGATTACTGGGTATGTAACAAATTATGGAGAGGGATGTGAGTGATGTAGATGGGATCTATCCCTCCTATATGACGGGAGCGATATCGTATTCTTGATAGAGTGAGACCACAAAGTGCATGGTCATGCCCAAGTGAGTCAATATGAGATATTGAACTCATTTGATTAGTGTGAGTCTACTTGGAGTTCAAGATATAGATTGACTCGAGGATGACACGGTCTATGCCTCAATTGAGTCAATCTAGATATCATGGATAGAGGGACATTATCATATATTGTGAGAGTCACAATTATTAGTCACAAGGTGATGTTGGATCTCAACATTCTTGTAACTTGGGTAGCAATGATGTGTTGCTAGATACCGCTCATTGCTTATGTTTCTAAGAGGTTAGAAGCATTGCCAACGTTACAAGAACCTATAGGGTCACACGCAAAGAACAAATAGATGGAGAAAAATTGAAGTCAAGTTTGACTTGGCTAAATATGGAAAGTCCATAAAAGGCAAGTTTGACTTGACCTAAATCCAAATCAAGTTTGACTTGACTTGGTTCCACTTCAAGTTAGACTTGACATGGGAGAAGAAATGGAGTCAAGTTTGACTTGACTATTTATGGAAAGTCCATAAAAGGCAAGTTTGACTTGACCAAAACCCACCTCACCTTTGTTTGACCAAGTGATGACTTGGTTTCCCCCCCATTTGAATTTCGAATTCAAATTGAAAAGGGATATGGAAGGCCACCTAATGGCACTTAATAGCCATTATGGCCGGCCACCTAATGGCCATTAATGGCCATTAAGTGGCCGGCCACCATAAGGAACAAAACCGATGTTTTGTTTCATTTTTGGGTGTGTGAGGCTTTTCTTCTTCTCTCTTGATTTTTGGTTGGAGTGCTTCTTCGACCTCTCCTCTTGGCCGAAACCTATAGGGTGCTAGCACACCTAAGGTTTTGATTCATCTTCATTTGTTCGCGTGGATACGTATAGAGGAGTGTCTGCTTTGATACTCTACGAGATCCGGCGGCCTTTTGGACAAGCGGGAAAGCGAAGGGCTACGCGTCAAGGGTAATGATTCTTATCATGTAGATCTAATGTAGATTAAACTCGTACTCGTAATTTATTTTTATGTTCGCACGGATCCGTGGCCGAACTTCTGGGGTTTCCGCAACGCAAAAAGCGGTTTTTGCGGCCCAGAATTTCCAACAGTGGTATCAGAGCCACGTGCGAACCTTGTACGAGTTTAAATTTGTTTTTTTTTGTATTAGATACAAAATTTAAAGAAAATAATATTCTGTGATTTTTCGAAATTTATAGAATTTATGGGTATTTTTCTCATAAGTCGAAGCAACAAGTGTTCGGACACTTGTAGGCTTCACCGATCGAGAAAAACTTTCCGAAACGGAAAGATCTCGCTATAATTTTCGGGACAGCGGCTTAAGTTGCTGTAAGGTGATTTTGGGACACTCGCGAAATTCATTTCGCGAGTAGGGGCGCTGCCCCTAACCCCGCGAGGGGCATTGTCCCGCAATCGTGCCCGAAAATCGTGTAGCGGGACCGTTACGGAAGTGTAACTCATAATATGTAAAATTGTCGAAAAAATTATAGAAATTTATTTAAAATACATAACTTGGAATTATGTATGGATTTGTGATGATCATGGCCCAATAAAAACCCAATGTGATTGGAATGTGTTGTAATTCATATTACGGTCTGCGTACCGTTTTTGTGGTTGTGCGTGTTGTATAGTGTATGCGACCTGCGAGTCGGCTTCTTTTATTTTATTTCTGTACTTTCTTATTTTGTAATGTACAAAATGAAGACGCTGGGCGGTCCTTCCGAAGACGGAGTTATGGAGGGAGCCGACGACACGTGGCGGTCAAAGGAGAAGCTTGGAGAAGCGAAACCCTAGGTTGACCGTCCGATCTTCTCATTGGCTTGAGAAGATCGTAGTAGGGCCATGATCCAATCACAAATTAAATTATTTTATTATTTTCTTGTATGTGATGCATGCTAGAGTAAAATAATTAGAGCCTTGTGTATATGATACACCCTCTCTCTTGCGATTAGATTCGATCTAATTCAAATCAACTCATTCTCGAAATGCCTACCAAGTTTTGATACCTATCACTACCTCGATCATTTGTTGTTGTCGAATCTGCCAAAGCAGAGCAACACATTTAATCTTGGTAGGGTACGGAGGGACAATCTTGGTCCTGCCTATCACGGCTTGGGTGAGAACAAACTCAATCAGATTGAGTGAAACTAGTTAACTCGGTCGGATCGAGTCTAACTATAGGCATATTCCAATCGTTGGAAAGGTAGGATAAAAATCGCATTTATATTAAAACTTGGGCGATTTAGCCAAATCTAACTCAAGTTTTTATGTAAATGTAAATTTTAATCCTATAAACAAGAGTTGCATAGAGATGTAATCGGTAAATTGTTACCTACCGATCGTACTAAGTCTTGGGCGATTTAGCCAAAGCTAACTCAAGGCTTAGTATGATGTGGATCTTGTCCCACTATATTATAGTTAAATTAGATAGAATCTTGTAGCGTGGTTTGACCACATCTATGACTTGATTCTATAAATTTTCTATAATTCAGTGGGAGAATCATTTAATTAAAGGCCTAATTAAATGAAAAGGAATATGTTATTTAATTTTCTGCATTTTATTGTTGTAGATTGCCATGTCGACAAACGCAAATACTCTCTCCCTGCGATCTGTCCTTGAGAAGGACAAGCTCAATGGAGCAAACTTCCTGGACTGGTACAGGAACTTGAGAATAGTTCTCAAGCAAGAACGTAAACTGTACGTTCTGGAGCAGCCTATTCCCGAGGCACCTCCTGCCAGTGCCACGCGAGCTGACCGTGATGCTCACAAGAAGCATCAAGATGACGCATTGGATGTGTCATGCCTTATGCTCGCAACCATGAACTCTGAGCTTCAGAAGCAACATGAGTTAATGGATGCTTTCGATATGGTTGAGCATCTGCGTCAACTGTATCAAGGACAAGCAAGGCACGAGAGATTTGAGATCTCTAAGGCACTGTTTCAGTGCAAGATGCAAGAAGGGACTCCCGTAGGTCCCTATGTACTCAAGATGATTGGGTACATAGAGAATTTACAGAGATTGGGATTCCCACTGGGCCAAGAGCTGGCCACAGACTTGATCTTGCAGTCCCTACCCGAAAGTTATAGTCAATTTGTCATGAACTGGAACATGAATGAAATTGACAAGCCCCTGCCTGAGATGCTCAGCATGTTGAGAACTGCTGAGCTCAATCTTAAGAAGGCCAAGCCCATTTTGATGGTGCAGAAGGACAAAGGTAAGGGCAAGCCCAAAGGCAAGGGAAAGTCTCAAGCCAAGGGCAAGGGCAAGGGCAAAGCACTGAAACCCAAAGGAGGGGTTGCCAAGGATGCTACCTGCTTCCACTGTGGTGAGACCGGACACTGGAAGCGGAACTGCAAGAAATATATGGAAGATCTCCAGAAGAAGAGAAGTCAGACTTCTACTTCAGGTATTCATGTTATAGAAGTCAATTTGTCTATTTCTACATCATGGGTATTAGATACCGGATGTGCTTCTCACATTTGTACTAATGTGCAGGCGCTGAGAAATAGCAGGGCATTGACAAAGGGCGAGGTGGACTTACGAGTTGGCAATGGAGCAAGAGTTGCTGCTGTTGCTACAGGAGTTTATATGCTATCTCTGCCCTCTGGGCTTGTACTAGAGTTAGATGATTGTTATTATGTGCCTGCTCTGACTAAGAACATAGTTTCTGTTTCTTGTTTAGACAAGAAAGGATTTTCGTTTATAATAAAGAACAAATGTTGTTCAGTTTATTTGAATGAAATGTTCTATTGTAGTGCACCTCTAATGAACGGACTCTATCTTCTAGACTTAGAAAACCCTATCTATAACATAAATACCAAAAGGCTCAAGTCTAATGACTTGAACCAAACCTATATCTGGCACTGTCGCTTAGGCCATATAAATGAGAGTCGCCTATCCCAGCTCCATAGAGATGGTTTGCTGGACTCATTTGATTTTGAATCATTTGAGACATGCGAGTCTTGCCTTCTTGGCAAGATGACCAAGACTCCATTCAGTGGACACAGCGAAAGAGCAACCGATTTGTTAGGTCTTATACATAGCGATGTATGTGGCCCTTTCAATGTTGCTGCCAGAGGTGGTTATAGGTACTTCATTACATTTACTGATGATTTCAGTAGATATGGTTATGTGTACTTGATGACACATAAGTCAGAATCCTTTGAAAAGTTCAAAGAATTCAAGAATGAAGTACAAAACCAGCTTGGCAGGAGTATTAAAATACTTCGATCAGATCGAGGTGGAGAATACCTCAGCCATGAGTTCCGTGACTATCTAGCTGAGTGTGGGATTCTGTCCCAACTCACTCCTCCTGGAACACCACAATGGAATGGTGTGTCCGAAAGGAGGAATCGTACCCTATTAGATATGGTGCGATCCATGATGAGTCACACAGATCTTCCTATATCCTTTTGGGGATATGCTCTGGACACGGCAGCCTTCACTCTTAACCGTGTTCCATCAAAGGCTGTAGTAAAGACACCATATCAGATATGGACTGGGAAGAGTCCCCAGATGTCTTTTATGAGGATTTGGGGTTGTGAGGCTTACGTTCGACGTCAAGTCTCAGACAAACTGGGACCCAAATCTGATAAGTGCTATTTTGTAGGATATCCCAAGGAAACGAAGGGATATTACTTCTACATTCCCAGTCAGCACAAAGTGTTTGTGGCGAAGACTGGGGTTTTTCTAGAAAGGGACTTTGTTTCTAGAAAAACTAGTGGGAGTACGTTCGATCTTGAAGAACTTCAAGATATGGACCAAAGCACTGAGGCCTTGATGGAGGTTGAACAGGAACCACAAAGTGTTGTGGATCATGAGATTGTTACACAAGGAGTTATGGAACAACATCCTGTTCAAGTAGACCTACCTCTTCGCAGGTCTGGTAGGGTACGTCATCAGCCTGAGAGATATTCATTTCTCTTGTCTGATGACAATGACGTTGTGCTCATTGAGAATGAGCCTACAACCTATCAGGAAGCTGTGATGAGCCCAGACTCTGAGAAATGGCTTGAGGCCATGAGATCCGAGATGGATTCCATGTACACCAACCAAGTTTGGACCTTGGTTGATCCACCTGAAGGGGTAAAACCCATTGGGTGTAAGTGGGTCTTTAAGAGAAAGACTGACATGGGAGGACTTACGCATACCTATAAGGGTAGACTGGTAGCAAAGGGTTTCAAACAAATTCATGGTATTGACTATGATGAAACTTTTTCTCCAGTAGCGATGTTCAAATCCATTCGGATCATGCTTGCTATTGCAGCATACCACGATTATGAGATCTGGCAGATGGATGTCAAAACCGCGTTCCTGAATGGGAACCTACTCGAGGATGTGTACATGACACAACCTGAGGGTTTTGTAGATCCAAAGCATACTGGCAGAGTATGCAAGCTGCAAAGGTCCATTTATGGACTAAAGCAAGCTTCTCGGAGCTGGAATCTTCGATTCGATGATGCAATCAAACAGTTTGGTTTCATCAAGAATGAAGATGAACCCTGTGTCTACAAGAGGGTTGAAGGAAACATAGTAGTTTTCCTCATATTGTATGTGGATGACATACTACTCATTGGGAATGATATTCCTATGCTTCAGTCTGTGAAGACTTGGCTGGGGAATTGTTTCTCAATGAAGGACTTAGGTGAAGCAGCCTGTATTTTAGGCATCAAGATCTATAGAGATAGATCTAAGAGATTGCTTGGCCTAAGTCAGAGTACATACATTGACAAGGTCTTACTTCGGTTTGCCATGCAGAATTCCAAGAAAGGATTTCTGCCTATGTCACATGGTATGAGTCTTTCGAAGACTCAAAGTCCCTCTTCTAGAGAGGAGAGAGACCGCATGGATCAGATCCCTTATGCCTCGGCCATAGGATCTATCATGTACGCCATGCTATGTACTCGTCCTGATGTCTCGTATGCTTTAAGTATGACGAGCAGATACCAGTCAGATCCAGGTGAGCGTCACTGGATAGCGGTCAAGAATATTCTTAAGTACTTGAGAAGGACTAAAGAATATTTCTTGATATATGGGGGCGATGAGGAGCTAACTGTAAAGGGTTACAGTGATGCCAGCTTCCAAACCGACCAGGATGATTATCGGTCGCAGTCAGGGTTCGTGTTTTGTCTGAATGGCGGCGCTGTGAGCTGGAAGAGTTCGAAGCAGGACACAGTTGCTGATTCTACAACAGAGGCTGAGTATATTGCTGCATCAGAAGCAGCAAAGGAGGCAGTTTGGATCCGCAAGTTCGTTGCAGAGCTTGGGGTGGTTCCTAGCATTGCAGATCCCATAGAGCTCTATTGTGACAATAATGGGGCTATTGCGCAGGCTAAGGAACCTCGCTCACACCAGCGGACCAAACATATACTACGGCGCTTCCATCTCATTCGAGAGATCATCGATAGAGGAGATGTGAAGATATGCAGAGTACCCACAGAGGCGAATGTCGCAGATCCCCTGACCAAGGCTTTGGCACAGACAAAGCATGATGGTCACACTAGATCATTGGGTATTAGATACTACAGTGATTGGCACTAGTGCTAGTGGGAGATTGTTGGTGAGAGCCCTAGAGCCGATCATGTAATGATTGTATGGACTAATTTGTATCATATTCCTATGTATAAATAAAGGCATGTTTATGGTTATTATACTTACGTGTATTTGTGCCAATTAGCTAAGTATAATAATGTCCTTGAGTAGAAGGTTCTTATCTATATCAATCGATTGGTTGAATCGATAGTGAGATGATATAGAGAACACTACTCTAAATAATTCCTAGTCAAGTATTAACATTCAAGGACAATGTTAATACGTAGAGGCTAGCATGTAGGTCAACATGATGACTTGATCTCACAAGTCATAGATATAGAGATATCAAGTTGACACATGGGTATGCATTGGAGAATGTATACTGAATGACCCACCATGAGAAAGTATCATGGATCGTTATATGAGTGTCATATACTTTCTCATGTGGCTATTAGTATGACTATTAGTCCTTGGACCTGAAGTCACCATGGATTCCTACATAAGGAGTTACGTACTTTGGCTTCGTCAAACGTCACCCGTAAATGGGTGGACTATAAAGGCGATTACTGGGTATGTAACAAATTATGGAGAGGGATGTGAGTGATGTAGATGGGATCTATCCCTCCTATATGACGGGAGCGATATCGTATTCTTGATAGAGTGAGACCACAAAGTGCATGGCCATGCCCAAGTGAGTCAATATGAGATATTGAACTCATTTGATTAGTGTGAGTCTACTTGGAGTTCAAGATATAGATTGACTCGAGGATGACACGGTCTATGCCTCAATTGAGTCAATCTAGATATCATGGATAGAGGGACATTATCATATATTGTGAGAGTCACAATTATTAGTCACAAGGTGATGTTGGATCTCAACATTCTTGTAACTTGGGTAGCAATGATGTGTTGCTAGATACCGCTCATTGCTTATGTTTCTAAGAGGTTAGAAGCATTGCCAACGTTACAAGAACCTATAGGGTCACACGCAAAGAACAAATAGATGGAGAAAAATTGAAGTCAAGTTTGACTTGGCTAAATATGGAAAGTCCATAAAAGGCAAGTTTGACTTGACCTAAATCCAAATCAAGTTTGACTTGACTTGGTTCCACTTCAAGTTAGACTTGACATGGGAGAAGAAATGGAGTCAAGTTTGACTTGACTATTTATGGAAAGTCCATAAAAGGCAAGTTTGACTTGACCAAAACCCACCTCACCTTTGTTTGACCAAGTGATGACTTGGTTTCCCCCCCATTTGAATTTCGAATTCAAATTGAAAAGGGATATGGAAGGCCACCTAATGGCACTTAATAGCCATTATGGCCGGCCACCTAATGGCCATTAATGGCCATTAAGTGGCCGGCCACCATGAAGGAACAAAACCGATGTTTTGTTTCATTTTGGGTGTGTGAGGCTTTTCTTCTTCTCTCTTGATTTTTGGTTGGAGTGCTTCTTCGACCTCTCCTCTTGGCCGAAACCTATAGGGTGCTAGCACACCTAAGGTTTTGATTCATCTTCATTTGTTCGCGTGGATACGTATAGAGGAGTGTCTGCTTTGATACTCTACGAGATCCGGCGGCCTTTTGGACAAGCGGGAAAGCGAAGGGCTACGCGTCAAGGGTAATGATTCTTATCATGTAGATCTAATGTAGATTAAACTCGTACTCGTAATTTATTTTTATGTTCGCACGGATCCGTGGCCGAACTTCTGGGGTTTCCGCAACGCAAAAAGCGGTTTTTGCGGCCCAGAATTTCCAACACTTTAGGGTTTCGGTGCAAGGCAAGGAGGAGGAGTTGGTGCTCTCGGTGACTTTGTTTCTTAGAAGATCGTCACCCACTCGACGTCCAAGAAGAGGTTGGGTCATACAATGGAAGATCGCGAGGTAAATGTTAAGACTTGTCGTGTGCTAGAGGGGGTGAATAGC
>JAGFNQ010004737.1:116016-259891 GCA_024364735.1 Boesenbergia rotunda | reverse complement strand
TAAAGATTTCATGTCATTTCATTTAGCATACATATCCTTATGATTGCATTGGATGAGTAGAAGTGTGAGTAGTTTAAAATATTGATACTTTGTTGGAGTTATTGATGCATGTGCCAAGATAGTGCTAGCTTCTCCTTTGAATTAAGTTTTATTGCTCAATTATGCTTAGAAAAGTTGCTTGCTCATTTCATAATGCCTTAGTGATGTTATAGAATTTTGTGTGATGAGTTTCAATAAGTAATTTCTTACGAGTTTTTGAGAAAGGAAGTATGCCATTGTATCATGCATGACTAGTAGAGTTAGTATATCATAGATAGATTTAAATTGAGAAGAAAAAAAAAAGATTTCCGCATTCTTAGTCGTGCATTAGAGTCAAGAAGTAAAGAAAGTAACGATCTGTCTAAGGCAGAGAAGGCGGGTCGCTACAAAGGGCACGCCAAGGAGTAGGGGCAAGTTATCCCCGAACCTTGTAGATCCTCTTGTTAGCGTTTTGCATTTGTGCTTAGCTAGGTTTTACTTCTGCATACTCTGTTTTCTTTAGCTTCCGCTGTGCTACTAACACTTGAGGTGCAGAAAATCGATAAGTGGTAAACTTTAAGTGTCTGGCTACATTCACCCCCCTCTCTAGCCATCCAAGGTCCAACAAGTGGTATCAGAGCTTGAGGCTTTGTACAAGCGGATTAACAACCGAGAGTCAACGACAATGGCTTTGAGAGAAGGCTTCTCCACCACCCGACCTCCTTTCTTCGATGGAGCAGATTTCTAATATTGGAGATCGAAGATGGAGTACTATCTTAAGATGGACATCAACACTTGGTTCGTTGTGAAGGAGGGTTTCACCCCTCCAAAGGATATGAAGGAAAAGAACTGGAGTCTTGGCGTTGGACGGCTGAACAAACCCCGAAAAGTGAAGCCGACGCGAAGGCGGTGGTGACCCTACAATGTGGCATGAACAAAGACCAACTCATCAAAGTTGGCCCCTTTACAAGTGCAAAAGATTTGTGGAACAAGCTCATCGAACTCCACGAGGGCACCCGAGATTCAAGAATCGCCAAGAGGGATTTGTTCCTCAACCAACTCCAAAACCTTACCATGAAGGAAAATGAAACGGTGAGTGAACTTCATAGCCGGTTTAAGGAAGTCCTCAATGGTCTTCATTCTATTGATGAAAAGGCCGAGAATCGCAATCTTGTGAGGTATGTGTTAAAAGCCTTTCCAAGGAATGCTTTGTGATCATCCATGGTGGATGCCTACAAAGTTTCCAAGGACTTATCAATTGTCAAATTAGATGATTTGTTTTGTGAAATGGAATTGCATGAAATGGCTAACAAAGGCCCCAAGGAGAAGTGGATTGCCTTAGTTGCAGGAGACAAGAACAAGAAGAAGAAGGAGAAGAAGAAGGAGAAAGAAGTCTCCTCATCCTCATCCTCTTCCGAATCCGAGTCCGAATCCTAGGAGGATGGCAGCGACTCTTCTTCCTCCGAGATGGCCAATTTTGTTAGAAGAATGATGAGGAAGGGTCGACGCTTCAAGGGTAAAGGTAACCCATGTGAAGTTAAGCTTGATAAGAATAATATTACTTGCTTTGAATGTAGTAAGAAGGGGCACTTCAAGAAGGACTGCCCAAAGCTCAAGAAGAAGGAGGATAGATCCAAGAAGAAGAAGAAGGCCTTGAAGGCCACTTGGGATGAATCATCCTCAAGTTCATCCAATGAAGAGAAAGAGGAGAAGAGTACACGACATGTGGCACTCATGGCACTTGAAGGAGAAGAAAGCAGTGATGAATCCTTCAACTCCTCAAACGCGACTTCATCATCTTCGGATGATGAGGAGGTAACCACTCCCGAACTTGAGAAATGCTATAGAGCTATTGCATGCTTAACCAATATGTTGAAAAAGTCAAAAATTAAGGTTAAATCATTGCAATTAGAAGTTGACCAATTGAAATCCTCTAGGGATGAGGATGTAGATGATTTACATGTAGAGATATTAGAGGATGAGATTAAATCTTTGAAAATTGAAGTTGAAAAATTGAAGTCCTCTAGGAATGAGGATGTTGATGATTTGCATGTTTATTTGTTAGAGGACGAGAACAAATCATTGAAGAGTGAAGTTGAGAAACTCAAGAGTGTTCTCAAGAAATTCTCAACAAGCTCAAAGACCTTAGACATGATCTTGAATGCCCAAAGGGCAGTCTACAATAGGGCCGGTATTGGTTACCAACCCAAAGAGCCTTCATTTGTGTCCTTAATGTCTAGGACTGATGTTAGACAATCTAAGTCACCTAGGGTTCAAAGAAAAGTAGTCAAGGCATGGGTGCCTAAGTCTTGTTTAGTAGGTGCTTTAGGTCCCAAAGTTCGGGTACCTAAAACTTTTATTTTTCGAATTGCGTAGGCTGTGATTGAGGGGGAGCATCTATCAACTTGGTTCGTTGATAGTGGATGCTCCAAACACATGACCGAGGATAGATCATTTTTTACCACACTTCAATGCAAAAGTAGAGGTAATGTTTCATTTGGTAACAATGGTAGTCTTAAGGTCATAGGAATAGGAGACATTCAAATATCCGAATGTCTTAGAATTAAAAATGTCCTTCTAGTCAAGGGGATAACATTTAATCTCCTAAGTGTCAGTCAATTTTGTGATGCGGGTTACACAATTAATTTTCAACCAAGTCAATGTCTAGTTAGACAACATGACAATGTTGACACGGTACTAGTAGGAACAAGAGTAGATAACATTTACCAAGTATCCTTTAAAAGTGCTATTAATGCTTTTGCTAAGTGTCTCATGTCAAAAGAAGAGGAGTCCACCCTTTCGCACTGGAGACTAGCACACGTGAACATGAAGAATATCCGGAAGTTGGCCAACAAGGGATTAGTTCTTGGCTTACCAAGCATCAAGTATGAAAAAGAAAAGATTTGTGATGCATGTCAAATGGGTAAGCAAACAAAATCTGCATATAAAGGTAAAAGCACTGTAAGTACTTCTACCGCATTGGATTTACTTCATATGGACTTGTTTGATTGTAGCACTATCATATCATTGAATGGAAGTAGATATTGCTTTGTTATCATTGATGATTTTACTAGATATACATGGACTTATTTTCTAAAATATAAGGACCAAACCTTAGATGTTTTCATTTCTTTTTGTAGAAGAGTTGAAAATGAAAAATCATCAACTATTAAAACAATAAGAAGTGATCATGGAGGTGAATTTCAAAACCAACGATTTTTAGAATTTTGTTAAGATAGAGGGTATAGACACGAGTTCTCCACTCCTAGAACACCACAACAAAATGGTGTTGTAGAGAGGAAGAACCGTGTTCTACAAGAGGCTGCACGAAGCATTCTTAATGAGTACTCATTACCGAGTTACTTATGGGCTGATGCTATAAATACAACTTGCTATGTGCAAAATCGAGTCCTCATCCATAGATTTCTTGGAAAGACTCCACATGAACTTTGGTTTGGAAAACCACCTACGGTTAAACACCTTAGGGTGTTTGGTTGTAAAGTATTTATCTTAAACACCAAGGACCACCTTGGAAAGTTCACGGCAAAAGCTGATGAAGGGATACTGGTCGGGTACTCTCTAGTTAGCAAAGTCTACCGAGTCTACAATAAGAAATCTAGATTGGTTGAAGAGTCTTCTGATGCTGTCTTTGAAGAAATTCCAAAAGCAAATAGACAACAAGAAGATGAAGTCCAATTCAAACTTAGGAGACTAAGTTTGAATGAAAGTCCAAATGTTATTGATGGTGATGAATCCGAGCCTAGACAACCCATAGATTAGCCGGATCCTGAGGCTGAGCTGGTGTCTAGTGAAACCATTCAAGAAGCACCACCAACACCTAGGCAAACTAGATTAGCCTCTAGTCATCCCCAAGACCAAATTGTTGGAGACATCCATCATGGGGTTAGGACTAGATCATTCTTTAGGAATGAGGCTAATGAAGTTGTCCTAATTTTCAAAATTGAACCTAGGAAAATTGATGAAGCATTAAATGATCCCGATTAGATCATTGCGATGCAAGATGAACTAGGTCAATTCGAAAGAAGTCAAGTTTGAGACTTAGTCCCTAGACCTAAGAAGACCACCATCATTGGAACTAAATGGGTTTTCAAAAATAAATTGAACCATAAGGGAGAAATCATATGAAACAAGGCACGCTTAGTAGCCAAGGGCTACAGTCAAGTTGAAGGCCTTGATTATGATGAGACCTATGCTCTCGTGGCACGATTAGAGTTCATCCGATTGATGCTGGCATTTGTAGCACATCGTGGTTTCAAGCTATATCAAATGGATGTCAAATCGACTTTTCTAAATGGTTTAATAAGAGAAGAGGTCTATGTCGAACAACCTCCGGGGTTTGAGAGTACCGAATTCCCAAACCATGTATTTAAGCTCAAGAAGGCACTTTATGGCCTTAAACAAGCACCCCGAGCTTGGTATGAGCGGTTGTCGACATTTCTAATTATAAACGGCTTTGTTAGAGGCCAAATAGACCCTAACTATTTCTACGAAGAGATGGTGATAATATTTTTGTAGCCCAAGTATATGTCGATGACATAATTTGTGGCTCAAATAACAAGGGCTATTTAAATGAGTTTATTGGACACATGGAGAGTGAATTTGAGATGAGTCTAGTGGGAGAGTTGGCTTTCTTCCTTGGACTTGAAATTAAGCAAACTCGTGACGGAATCCATGTGCACCAATCAAAGTATACTCAAGAGATGCTTAGAAAATTTAACATGAGTGATTCAAAAGAGGTAACCACTCCCATGGCAACGAACACAAGATTAGACAATGATGAGAGTGGTAAATCTGTTGATTTGACTCAATATCGGAGCATGATAGGTAGTCTGCTATACCTCACAGCTAGTCGACCTGATATACTTTTTGATGTGGGTATGTGTGCTAGGTATCAAGTATGTGCCAAGGAATCTCATCTAATTGCTGTTAAAAAAATTTTGAGATATCTTAAGGGCACAATTGGAGTTGGTCTTTGGTACCCCCGTACCGAGTCTTTTGACCTAATTGGCTATACCGATTCCGACTATGCTGGGTGTAAGTTGGATCGAAAAAGCACAAGTGGGGGTTGCCAATTCCTAGGATCATCTCTAGTTAGTTGGTCATGTCGGAAGCAACATTGTGTTGCTCTCTCCACGACCGAGGCAGAGTATATCGCCATGGGAGAGAGTGTATCACAATTGTTGTGGATGATATATACTCTAGAGGACTATGGATTAAGCTATAAGGGTGTGCAAGTGTTGTGTGACAACATTAGCACGATTAACCTAATCAAGAATCCAGTCCATCATTCTAGAACCAAACATATTGAAGTGTGTCACCACTTCATTAAAGATCATGTAGCTAGAGGAGATATTGTACTATCACATGTAGAGTCCAAATCAAACCTAGCTGACATTTTCACTAAACCACTCCCCGAAAATGAGTTTAGTTTCCTAAGAAGGGAGTTGGGAATGTGTCGCGCTTCATAGGTCTAAAGAACATTCAAAACCCTTCATGATCAAGTCAAATTGCTGGAAATAATTGGGTAACTTGGGGACATCTCACACAAACTATAAGGTTTATCAAAACACTTTTGTTTGCTAGAAATGGGGTGAAATGTTAGGATCAACTAAATTTCTCGAAATGTCATTGCATCTCTTGAGAAATTTAGTTGACGAGATAAAAATCACTTCGGTGACCAAGTATGGGGAAAACCAATGCATAATATATGTGTACATGGCTCCATGATCATACTTGGACATTCCAATCAAGGAAACTTGATTGGAGACTTGAATTTGGTACAAATTTGATTGAAATTGCTTGAGTGATTGTTGATTGAGTTTGACTCCACTTGGGTGGAGCAGAGTGATTTGTGTTTCCATAAGGATTTTTGATCCTTCCTCAGGGATCAATTTTAGTCAAGGGATCACTTCCAAGATCGATAACTCTCATCAGATCTTGTCCGGAATCACTTGGAAGTCTGAAATTGAAAGTTTCAGATCGTATCAGGAATTACCAGGAAGCCGGATCGGTCACCGGACCGATCAGGCGTAGGGATGATCGGTCTCCAGACCGATCTGGACCCCTCCTGTGGTGATCGGTCCACAGACCAATCAGAGAGGTCACAGAACCCTTTACGAAAATTGACCAAACATTCTGTGTTGATCTGGTTCGGTCCCCGGACCGATCTGGCACCCTGTGGTGATCGGTCCACAGATCGATTAGGGGGCTTACGGGAAAACCTCCAAACCTACTGTTCGCTTCCTGATCGATCTGCCGATCGATCAGGAGCCTGCCTGATCGGTCACCCCGACCGATCAGGACCAGGCCAGTCCGATAAGGATGGTGCCCGATCGGTCTGGGCGCTTTCATATCGAACGGTGATCTGTTTGATCACATTAAATTTCGGTTGGTGGACCGATCCACCAACCTATTAACTTCGCCTAAACCCTTTATTCCCCAAGCTCTAGCGCCGAAACACCTTCCCACGCGATCTTCTTCGTGTGTTCCCTCGTCCCTGCGCGTGGCTTCTTTCAATCGTCTCCCTGCTGCGCGTGCGACTGGTTTTCACTACTGCGCTGCGAGGAGTTTCTTGTTTGCTGCTGCTCTCTCTCGCGAAGCACCATTTTTGTGTGCTGTTGTCTGCATAACTCAGCCGCGTGATTCCTCTCATTCAATCAACTGAACATGGCACCTAAGTAAGAGTGTTGTTGGTTTTCATTTCAGATCAATTCTTAGATTATGAACTTATGCTAATCATGATCTTCATTTTGTGCTGTGGTGTTTTACTGTTGTGCCGTGACCCCATGGTGTTGCCGTGATCCTTCCTTGCCATGACATTTAAATTTTACTGATTAACCTCATCTCATTTGATCAATGTCTGTCTTATGCTCACTTGATTATTCTTCCCGTGATCGAATCTTGGTTCTATGATTAAACCTATGTTCATATGATCAATTCGATCTTGTTCATTTGATTCAATTGTTGTCATAATCTATTCAAACCATTTAGAAAGTCATCTTCCTTTCTCGGCCAGGGTGCAGTTAGTCTGCTCATGTAATTCAAGTTCAGAAAACAACTCGTCTAATTTGATTTTAGAGAGGTCCCTTGAAACTTTGTACGCATCTACCATAGATGCCCACAAAGTGTTTCTCGGGAAAGCGTTAAGGGTGTACCTGATCAGGTCACGGTTTTCTACCTTGTGACCAATTGAGTGTAGACTGTTCATTAGCTCCTGAATTCTAGCGTGGAGCTGGGCTGCAGATTCGCTGTCGTTCATCTTGATTGTGTATAGCTTGTTTAGTAGTGGGTCTCTCTTGCTGATTCGGGTGTCGAAGGTTCCTTCGTGCAACTCAATTAACTTACCCCAGAGTTCCTTTGCACTGTTGAATGGTCCCACCCGGTTCAGCTCTTCTTTGGTTAGGCCGCATTGGAGTGTCTGAGTCGCTTTAGCATCAGCCTCGATCTTTCTTTTCAGCGCGGTATCCCATTCTGTGTAAGGCTATGCGACTCCTTCAGTATTTTTTAGGATTTCCAGACCAGATTGGATTATTATCCACATGTCCACTTGAGTTTTCAGGTGGACTTCCATCCGACTCTTCCAGTAGGAGAAGTCCTCCCCACTAAAGAGTGGTGGTCTGGCTGTACTGAACCCCTCTTGCATGGCCATCTAGGAATTACTGAAATGACACAAAAAAAAAACAAAAACTGTCCCAAGACTTGGTCTTGGATTAGTAGTGCGGAAATAATATTAACAAAAATTATCGAGTGGTGTTGCACCAACCTCGATTAACGATAAAAATTCGATTGAAAAAGAAATTAAAAATTTCGAAAAAAAATCTGAAAAACTCCCAAATTGTTGGTTGCACCAAATTTGAGCTTGCCCGCTCTGATACCACTTGTTGGATCGATAAAACACGATAGAGGGGGGGGGGGTGAATATCGTGAAATCGTTTTCGGATAAAACTAAGAGAATACGCAGCGGAATTAAAACAAAACTCACAGAGAACACAAGTACTTTTACTTGGTTCAGAGTTGCGGTCGGCTCCTACTCCAAGGCCCACGGTCCTTGATCGTTTACTGTGGGCAATTCTATATTTGCGCAAAAGTTTACAGAGTTTGATACATAATTATTGCAGTAAATAAACAAGTACGCTTTTCATTACCGACGCCTGGTGTAGATTGTACTTCGGAGCAGAGGGTCATCGTCGGCGCTAGAATCTCGAGATCAGAGTTTTCCGGAGCAGAGCGCTTGAACGAAGAGCTTAGAGGCGTTGGAAAATTGTTGTTTGAAGCCTTAGGGGTTGAGCCCCTTTTATTGTGCTCCTGAGGGCGCCTGGGACGTCGGGGGTGCCTGACACGTGCCTTCGGATCCAAGAAACTTCATCCACAACTCGGTCAGCGCTTATCCCTTCAGAATCGGCCTCGGAGCTGACGGGGGCGCTCGGGACGTTGGGGGCGCCCTGGTTGACATGGTCCGTTGGCTTCATGCCGATTTTGCTTCAATTACAAGTTTTGCTTAACCTTGGGCGCCCGGGGCCTCCGGGGTGCCCTGCTCACTGTAGTTTCGAAGCAACTCTTGCTTCCTTGTTTTTCCTTCGACCTTGGGGCGCCCTGGACCTCCCGGGCGCCCAACCCAGCTGCCTGTCCCTCTCCTTTGGGGTGTTCTGAGCCGCAGAAACACATTCCCTCGGTCCCTGCATTCAAGGTTAGTTCCAAAAATAACAAAGCACGAATATTAGTGATTTTTTACAGCCGTAGCTGTCTTGGTTCTAACTTCGGGTCACCCAAATGGATCCCTAGGTCGAACCGACGCCTACTGTTCCCTCGACGGGGAACGCGTCCTCACCTACTCCTCTCAGGAGAGTTTACCTTTTGCCAACCGGCTCCTCCGGTTGGACTTTTGCCCAGCATCCCTTCGCCAGGTGCCTAGCAGCCCTTCGCTAGGTCTTCAATGCCTAGCAGCCCTTCGCTAGGTGCCTAGCAGTCCTTCGCTAGGTCTTCAACTCCTAGCAGCCCTTCGTTAGGTGCCTAGCAGTCCTTCATCAGGTCTTCAACTCCTAGCAGCCCTTTGCTAGGTGCCTAGTAGTCCTTCGCCAGGTCTTCAACGCCTAGCAGCCCTTCGCTAGGACTTCTTTCTGCACACTCAGTGAACACATTAGACCAACATAACATCTTAACTCTTGAACCCCTTTGCCATTATCAAAACCCAGGTTCGACTCAGGTGCTGCCTGCACCAACAGCTCCTACCTCCACCAAAGCAAGAACCAAAGACCACATCATATGCTTTGGATGCTATAAGAAGGGGCATTATAAGGACAAGTGTCCACTAGGTAAAAAGGAGGTAAACCCTAAATCTGGGTCCATTCATTTAAAATCTAATGCGGGTTGTAAGGAAAAGAAAGAAAAGAAGCACATTAAATGCTACACGTGTGGGGAGCTAGGACATTACCACACCCAATATCCATGAAAATGAAAGCTCAAGAAAATGAAGAATTTAAGAAGATGAGAAAAATAGGAAAAAAAAGAAGCTCACATTAAGGGGGAGCTACAAGGGTAAGGGAGGTAATCTGTAACTTTACGTATCTTTCAAATGGTTTTATGAGTACTAGAAATATTAATGATTGCTTGCCTATGCGTAATTTTGATTTCAAGTATCATGATAAAAATAAAAATAACATTGCGTGCCAAAATTCTAAATAATCCATGGTTCATGATAAATCTAGGGCTTTTAAGCCTAAGGACCAAGGCATTAATCCTAAGAAAGGGAGACGTATGCCTAGAAAAATGGATAGATCTAGGAATGATCAAAATGGTCATGGTGATATTAAGGTTAGGAACCTAGAGAAGGAAAATCAAGTTTGAGGGAAAAGCTTGATAAGTTAGAAAAAAATCTAGATAAACTCATTAGGGGATTCAAGGGATTAAGCATGATACCAAATGCTCAACACCTTAGAAATAGTAGGTCGGGACTAGGATACCAATCTAGGGGGCCAAATGTTAGTAAAAAGGCATATTCAAGGATGCCCTATGATTATAGCAAAGGAAATGCCAAAAATGGAAAGGAAAAGCCATTTAAAGGGGAGAAGGAGAACTTGGCCATGAAAAAGGTATACAAAGTCAAGAGAGTGAGAGTTGAAGGTCAAGAAGCACCGGAGGTACACCGGTGTGGTCTTGCCTTTGTTAATGAGTCACCTAGGGAGGTTACTAGGGCTAGGAGCTCAAGGGAGAGCTCTAGAAGTCACGATGGGATCCATGGTAAATGGATCTCAGGAGATTTCTCCTAGAGAATTAGATGGACTATGGAATGTGCCAAAGGTTTGGAAGGCTAGTGTGAGTGTTAATCCTAGGGAAGTGACACATTAAAAGGGGTTTTGTGGAAGAAAAGATGAAAGTAGACTTATATTGTATGAAAATTAGTTTTTAACATGTAGATGCCATATAAATAAGTGCCAGAATGTATTGTGGTTAAGTATGAGAAGAGGCATCAAGAAGAAATCAAAATTAGAACTTTTAGTTAAGTTTCAATGACACTATTTAGGTAGTTTTGAATTTCGTGCCAATCTTGGGATTGATAATAGTTTTATTCTGAAAAATAGTTTTCCTAAGTAGATATAGGTTCCACAAATCTCTCCATGAAATTTCAGATTTTTTGGAGATTTGTGGAATTAATTATGCATTTATGAAATTAGGACTGGAAAGCTGAAATCAGGGTATCAGTCGACTCATTCAGAACCAGTCGACTGACCTAGTGTAAATCAGAAACTGGGATTTTAAAATTACAAGTCGACTGCCCCTAGGGTAGTCGACTGAACTTTCGGTTCAGTTTCGCAGTCGACTGGTAGGCGAGGTTTTAAAAGAAAACAGCCGCGTGGGGGTGGCCAAACCTAAGGTTTTTGGTGCCACCCCCTGTGAGTCTTCGTCTTCACCAACCTTCCCTCTTGTCTCAAGTCTTCCCAAGCCCTGAAATCACCTTCCTAGCCTCCTTCTACCTCGGATCTAAACCTAGGGCTAGGAAAACTCCTCTCTTCTCAAGTCAATCTCCACCAACGTTCATCATGTAACGCCCAGGAAATCGGTAACGACTTGTAGTTCATTTTTCACATTTAGTTCGTGATTTGGAACTAATTTGTCTCATTTTGCATGTTTTTTTTGTTTTCCTTTGTTATGGGATAATTCTTGGTACATGCATGGGTATTGCATTATAGAATGACACAAAAGAGGAAAATGGGTGAGGGTTCATCTCGACAGGGTCATGTAGATCCTGAGGCACCTCGATTCCGTTCCGGGGAGTGCCGACGGAGGTTTGAAGATAATGAGTTTGTATTGATGAATTGTCGGTATCTTAACCGAACATACTTTCAAGAGAAAACCCCCCGTATTGCTGAGATGATCACATACTTTGGTCTGGAGCAATTGGTTTATTGTCAGCATGATGTTAATATTGACATGTGTAAAGAGTTTTACGCCAACCTCACATGCATTGGTCCCGATGATGGGACCTATGAGTCCATGGTGGCAGGTGTCACCATTTCCTTTTCAGCTGCAATCTTAGGTTCATTTTTAGAGTGTAGGGCGTCTAACAATGCGGTTATATATTTTTTAAAAGTCATCGAACCTTTCACCTTCCCCAATGTAACCATAGACCAAATCCATCTTCATTATTTTGCAAGACATCAGTGTATTACACAGCGTATCTTTGAGGCTAAGAACATGAGTCCGATTTAGCAATGTATTGTATAAAGTTGTCTTAGACTGCATCTTACCTATCGTTACCAAGGGGAGGTCGAAGATTCGGCTTCCTCACTTGGTAATGATGTATGCGCTGGAGAGGCGATTAGATATTGACGTCACCCTACATGTCTTTGCCTCCATTGTTCACTTTTCACATAGTGTCAATGGCAAGATCTACATGCCCTTCTGCCATGTCTTGACCGAGTTCTTTGGGTCTAGAGGTATTCGCACGACTAGAGGTCAGGTGTGTCATCTGTCTAAGGACTATGATCAGGTGGGAGCACGACAGCTATCCTTGGCAGGGATTGAGTGTCGGTAGGGGGAGATGGTCTGGAGACAACGCTCTGATTCTTCCATTCTGATGAGGAGGTTGCGCCTACTGCTGGAGTTACACAAGAGGAGTTCGCTCTACTACGGGCCGACGTTCATGGACTGAGGGAGGACTTCCACACATTTCAGCAGTAGCAGGTTGCCACTTAGGAGGAGGTTCATGGCCTCACGCAATTTTGTCAGGGGTTCCAGCGGCAGCAGGATGAGATGTACGCGATGATGCAGAGCTGGAACCTGATGTATCAGGCCCCTCCTCCTCCTCCTCTTCCAAGCGATGACGAGTAGTTTTGGGTGATTTGATGGCTTTAGTGTTGAGAGTGAATGGTTGGATTTTATATTTATCTCTCAAATACTTATTTTGGGTTATCTAATATTTAATAACTTCGGGGCCACGACCCTTGTGACTTCCTTGTGCTTTATTTTGAGTTATATATGAAACTTTGAATTCATGTTTTTATATTGCTTTTATGAAGTTTCAGTTCATGTTTTCATAATTGAAATAATGCTTTCTTGATATCATGAAATGTAAGGAAAGGTTGATAAATGCATGTTTATTTAAAGACAAGGGATAAGAAGGGGGAGGTTGTATCATCTTGAGGATATATAAAGGAAAGGGAGGAGATTTGGAAACAATTCTAGGGTTAAAATTGTAGTGGATAGGTTTGACAAACACATGGAATCAATTAAAGGCTTAAGAGTTGATACAAAATGATACATTTTGAAAGAATTGGAGTTTGTATCAAAAGTCAAGCATATTTGGTGTTTTTCATGGAACCATATTTTTCTAGGGTAGATTATATCCTAACAAATATGCTTGCAAAGTTTTACATTTTTCTGAATTTTGTGAAATTTTCTAGGAGTTTCTGAATTTGGGCTGGAAATTCAGAAATAAGTTGTATCAGTCGACTACCCCTAGGGCAGTCGACTGATGATTCGGTAAGTTTGTGAATTGAGGGTACCAATCGACTGATGTTAGATCAGTCGACTGATCTTTTTGGTTTGTTGATTTTTGAGGGTTTTCAGATATGGAAATGGGTTCTTTTTTACACTAGGAGTAGGATTGCTTGGGGCAATTTTTTTTATGGTGTCAAAGGGGGAGAACTTCTGGTGTTAAGTTAGGTTTAACTTGACATGACAAAACTTATGGTGTTAAGTTGGGTATAACTTAACTTGGGGTTGTGAGTAAGAATTGAAAATTATATGGAGGGCATAGGTTAAGGGGGAGGACATGTGTATGTATCTTAATGTACTATGCTGTTAATTTTCAATTGCTATTGTTATTTTTGTACCTAACTTAAACATATTGCCGCACATCAAAAAGGGGGAGATTGTTGGGGCAATCAGCCCAAGTATGATCTGGAGGATCATGGGTTTTGATGTGTGTGTCAATATAGTTAAGTTAGGGTTTCATATTGGACTAATATATGTATGTGAGTGTGTAGGTTTGCAGGTACACATAGACTTGGTTGGATGTCTTCAAGTGATGGGTGGAATGGAGGCAAACCGTAAGCTTGGGTGTGCATCTGAGGGACCATGGACGAAGTAGGGACGATGAGCTAAGGGAAACGGACTTTGAGGCGTACGTGAAGGATGACATGGAGGCAAGCCGTGGGCTTGCGTGCGCATCTGAGGGACGAGGGCCAAAGTCGAAGAAGGCTTGAAGGTGATAGATCAAGGCTGCTGGAGCAGAGACGATGAGCTAAGAGACGCGGACTTCGAGACATGCGTAAAAGATGACATGGAGGCAAGCCGAGGGCTTGCATGCGCATCTGAGGGACGGGAGCCAAAGATGAACAGGGCGTGAAGACAACAGATCGAGACTGCTGTTTGAAGAGTCAACCAGGTCGTGAGGGTCCGAGTGTTGAGTGATTGTACTCGGGAACTAAGCCGGGAGGGTTCGAGTGCGGAGAGAAATGTACTCGGGAAGGGTAACCCTAAGCTTAGGGAAGAACCAGTCGACTGCACCTGGAGCAGTCGACTGATATGGCCTGAATTCGAAAGGTCATGCTGTAAATTTCGAATTCAAGTGAGGCCAGTCGACTGTCCTGGGGCAGTCGACTGGTAACGGTCATATTCAGCCTCGAGCTCTATTTAAGGGAGCTCGTTTAAGACTTTTTCTTCTTGGCGAAACCTGCTTGGATAGAGCTGGTTAGTAGCCTATATTGTTCAGGTCGTGTACAAGTGTTGTGGTGAGGTTTCTCCACCCACAAGGAGCGACGAGATCTAGCCGGAGATACTCCGGGGAATCATCCATCGAAGGATTAGGGATCGTCCACCTTACGGACTGCCGTGGAGTAGGAGCATCATCTTCGAAGCACGTACATCAGTGTATCGTTCTTATTCGTTAGTTTTTGTTTTTATTTAGTGTATTTCACTTGCGCATTAATGATTGTAGGAAGAAAATCGAAAGAAGCTATTCACCCCCCCCTAGCTTGACGTTCACGGTCCTATCAGAGCTACTAGATTTGGATGCCTCGAGGGACACTTTCAGAGAGCGGAGACACACTACCATGAGGCCAAAGCACATTTCCAAGCTAATGCAAAATGGAGAGAAGAGGAGATAGTGAAGTGGGAAGAACAAAGAAAATTTTGGGGAAAATGAGAGAGTTTATGGTATAATAAAGAGAGCAGTGGCAGCGAGAGCAAGGCTGCCGTGTGAGAGAGGAGATGGTGGCTACCCAAACCAAGATAATGCATCTTTGGCACCGTGGGTACAACTACCAGAGCTTAAGAAGTGATGTTTGGGCTCCTTCGCTACCTTACCCACCTTTCCCTCCTCCGGGAGACCAGCCCTAAACTCTTGGTGAGTTTTCTTGTGTAAATATTTAGTGATACTGGCTTTAGTTATTTTTGCTTTTTAGAGTAAATTTTTGTTTTAGCTTAATGAGTATAATTGCTTAGACTTGTTAGTAATGAGGCATAAAATGTGATCAAAGTAGAAATGAAACATAGATGCATTGGTTGTCCTTTAAAAGTATGACTTACACGATTGTGATTTGATGATCATGTGAACATGTTTTCTTACTTTTAGTGATTCATGTTTTCCTATCTAATGGTAGAATCTTAATTAAGTGTTGTTGAGTTGATCTATTTTCACCATATCTTACTTGATAGTTTTACTTTACACCACTTACAATTTGCTTCTAAAAGGTCAATTTAGTATGGCATAGCGATGATTCATTTAGTTAGACTAGTACTAAGGTGACCATATGTGATCCTCTTCCCAACATTTTAATTAAGTGGGTCATGCTCAGTTTGTGTAAGCCCATTAGGAAAAATTAAAATCCTTTATGAAGAAGAAGAGAGAAAAGAAAATGAAAAGGAAAATGCAATAAGTTGTTTGAAAGGATTCATGAATGAAAGAAAGAATATGCAAAAGAGAAAAGGCAAGCAAAAAGGGATAGAAAATAGTTGTTGTGGGTGGAAAGGATAAGATACCCCTTTGAGATCGAGTTAGATTATTGGGGAAACATCTATCCATTGCTCTTAATATCGAGCATACCTTTGTGACTTTGTGTTGAGAAGAGTGGAGAAACCTCACGTATGGCAGGTAAGTGCCTAAAGTCGGAAACCTTGGGAACACGATTAGATGACAACAAGACTAAAGAGGAATTTGAGACCCTTAGGACAAACCATGCTCATACACATAACTACCTTATAGGCTTGGTGAAAATGATTGAGTGTCTTCTCTTTAATATGATACATGATGAGCATAGATTAGATATATTTTTATCCTTGTATCAACACTCATTCATTTGCTTTTATTATTTCTGATTTACGTAGTTATGCCCCTCATTATTTTGACAGCATAATTATTTCTCTTTGTTCGGAGATTTACTCTCTGAGTATTTTCTTTGACAAGAGGGGATTCAGAGCAAAAATGGAAGTGAGACAAAGAAGAATGATAACCGAAGCCCGAAAGGAGGCCAGGCCATTGACCTCATATGGTTGTGCGAACCTCACACGACCTAGCTATACCCCTTTGCACAGTTGTGTGCCCACAAGCTATAGAATCAAGTCGGGCGCAAGCCTAGATACCCCTTGTAAATAAAAAAAAAAAGTAGGGTGATTGAAGGCTGTGGGACAGGGCCAGTCAGCCAGGCGGATTAGTCGAGCGCAAGTCTGGATACCCCTTGTAAATAAAAAAAAAAGTAGGGCGATTGAGGGGGGAGTGAATAACGTTCTCGAAAAACTTTAGATTTCGAAAACAAGCACACAACAAAAAATAAGAAAACAAACCATGACTAACACAAGTTTATTTTTACTTGTTTCGAAATCATGTGACGACTTCTACTCCAAGGTCCACAGTCCTAGAAAATTTAATTAAGACTTCTGAAAAATTTTATTTAAGATTTTAAAAAAATTAAGTTTGAAAATTTTAAGTTAGAATTTTGAAAAATCAAGTTTAAAAATTTTAAGTTAGAATTTTAAAATATTAAGTTTGATTTTGAAATTAAATTTGAAAATTAAAAAAAGTTAGGTTTGATTTTTAATGTTGAACAAATTGATTTGAAAAAAAATTAATATAAGGTTTGAAAACTTGATTTTGAAAGAAGAAGTAAAAAAAATGAAGTTTTGAAAAAGTTAATTTTAAAAGTCAAGTTAAAATGATGTTTTTGATAAAGTTAAGTTTAAAAAATTAAGTTTTGAAAATGTTAAGTTTGAAAATTAGGTTTTGAAAATGTTATGTTTGAGTTTTGAAATTGTCAAGTTAAAAATTAAATTTTGAAAAAGTTAAGTTTAAGGTTTGAAAATATTAAGTTAAAAATTAAGTTTTAAAAGCTTATGTTTAGGTTTTGAAAATGTTAAGATAAGATTTAAGTTTTAAAAGAGATTTGTTAAGTTGATTTAATTTATTAAGTTGATTAATTAAAAATAAAATTAATTTAGTTGGATTGGTTGTGTTTGACTAATCTTTTATGTTCTTAACATCTCACTTATTTTTAAGCGACAAGAGGGATCTGTTTTATGAGATGTTATCAATTTTGACTTGAATTTAAGTTTCAAAATCTAAGATTTGATTGAACCATTAGTTAGATTCAAGTTTAACAAATAGTAACTTAAAAGCATATTTCAATAATCGGCTTCTAGGTCATGGCTAGGCATAGGGGTCTTCTTGAGTATCGGACTATTAACCACATCCTAGACAAACCTTTTAAAAAAATTATACTTTTACTTTACTATTTGGGAAACCTTAGTCTAACTGGTTTAGGATGTGGCGATGTAGCTTCGGCTAGTTCTACCAGGCTAAGTAGATCAAATAGGGTACTCTTATCCTACTTGACTCCTTAGATAGGTTTCCCTAACGTACTATCATCTCCCTTACCCTGGTACTAGGTTAAGCAAGTTTTAATCAGATCTAGGTCCTTATCTAATAACCATTTCAATTAATTAGGTGAACATATATAAGCCATCTAGAAATAAAAATGGTCTTTCTATTGGCTCCTCTTGGATCATAACCTCGATAAAGTCTATCTAAGTAGTGAATCTGATCATTGGGGATCTAATAGTGATTTGGTCCAGCTTGATTTGTTAAGCTTGTCTTAGGGACTCATGCTTGGACTCAGATGCTATTACAATTCACAATTGAAAAATACGACATATCATGAGTTAGTTTTAAACCCACGTTCAAATTAATTGAAGACGTCCTTTTGCTTTCCAAGAATCATATTAAGATCTTGAAACCAATGTAAACTGTTCCAAGGTATCTCTGAGTTCCTTGACTTAAGTTTTCAAAAAGAAATTATCTTTCTTAAGTTGTTGGACTTGAGTTGAGGTTCCTCCCCAAACTATCTCAGTCAAGGGACTCGAGTTAGCCTTTTTCTTAAGGGCTTTACCTTCCTTTTGGAGGGATTTGATCCGAACGTTAGACTTAGCCAACTTACAAAGGTAGGAAATCAGATCATAAAGCTCATGTCAGAGTAACTACTTATAGTGAGTTTGCCTTTTTCAAGATAGAGATAGATCCATTGCTTTGTTCGGGCTTAGCTTCTGATTCAAACTTGGACTCGGTCTCGGTCTTGATACATTTGGTCTCGGTAACGTGAACTTTACTGGTAGTGCAAAAAGGCTCGGTTAAGTTGATTCTTCTTCGTCATACTCTTCTAATGATTCGGACCATGTTACTTTCAGGGCCTTTGATTGGATCATTCTCTTCTTCTTATGTATCTTCCGATTGAGATTGACTATTTTAGCGGTGATTTCGTCATCATCTTCAATGTCCGATTTATCTTCGGATTTGGATTCTAGTTGGTACTTGGGCTTCGGCTTCTTGTTTGTGAGTCTTCTTGCAAGAAACACCATATCTTTTCGGCCGGTGTAGTATTAGTTTGTTCATGAAGTTCGAATTTAGAAAATAATTTATCTAATTTAACTATTAAAAATCCCTTGAAATTTTATAATAATCTATCATAGATGCCCACAATGTATTTCTTGGGCATGCTTTCAAGGTGTACCTGATTATGTCGTGATTTTTAACTTTTTATCCGATCGTGTGAAGTCCATTTAGAAGGTCTTGGATTCGACTATATAGTTAACTCGTCGACTCTCCTTCCTGTATTTTAACATTATACAATTTATTTACAAGCATATCACGTCTTGATACCTTGGCCTTGGAAGTTCCTTAATGAAGTTTGATCAATTTTTGTCAGAGATGCTTACACAGTTGAAGGGTCCGACCCATTTTAGTTTTTCTTTAGTTAGGCTGTACTGGAGGATTTGAGTAACTTTTGCATCAACCTCAATTTTAATTCTTAGTGTTGTGTCTCAGTTCTTGCATCCCACGAGTTCTCCATATCTATCGAGTGGTAGTTAAAGACCAACTTGGATGATAATATACATATCTACCTGAGTTTTTAGGTGAACCTCCATTAGGCTCTTTCAGTAGCTAAAATCTTAGCTAGAGAAAAGAGTCGGGCGAGCGGTACTGTAACCTTCTTAGGGAGTGTTTGGGAGAGCTTTTACTTCTTAAAAAGTGATTCTTGTAGTGATTATCTTGAAGTTAGTAAGAAGCTAAAGTAAGCAGTGTTTGAAAATAGAAGCCAAAAGCTGATACAAGATAAAGTTTTAGTGTTTGGGAGAATAATTGATTCCAAGCTTAATTTTTAATTGAATGACAATAATATCCTTAAACTATATAAATTAATCATTTTTTAATTATTTAAATATAATTTCGATACAATCAATAATTTGTTCACGTAATTATTATTATATTTTAAATAGTGATATAATTATTATTATATTTTAAATATAGTATTAAAATTAATTTTTTTATAATTTGAATATTTGAAAAAAATATATAAAATTAATAAAAAATAAAAAATAATATAATTTATATAAATATAATATATATATATAATTATGAAAATGTACAATATGATTGAAATTTTATAAAAATATAAAATTTTATTTAAAAATAAATATTAGTACAATATTATTGAGGAGATAAAATTAGGTCAAGTGGCAATCAGGTAAAATGTTATATTATTTAAGGATATAAATATTATTTTTTAATGTTATATCATAAATAAAAAAGTAGAAGCAGGTAGAAGCATCAAATTCTTGCTTCTAACTTCTGAGCAAAAGTAACAGAAGCTAAAGCAGAATCTAGCCTTTCCAAACACTTAAAAGTGATTCTGTGTAGCCAGAATCTAAAAAGCAGGTAGTAGAAGCTCTCCCAAACACTCCCTTATTGGGCCATGGAAAAGAGGAGAGAGAATATCTCACAAAAAGATGAACAACAAAAAGGTACAAAGACTTTGCTCGTGGATTAGTAGTACGGGAGAAGAGGAAAAAAATCACTCGATTTCGACAAACAAAAAACTTACAAACGAACAAAAGAAAAAAAAATATTAGAAAAAGGTAATAATATCATTTCTGATTAGCTCGAAAAACACAAATCCGAAAAAAAGGCTTGAATAGTGTTCCACCAATTCTAAGCAATCCCGCTCTAATACCAATTGTAAGATCGAGTAGAGCGATAGAAGTGGGGGGTGAATAGTCCTCTCGAAAAACTTTCTATCATGCCCTCGACGGTGGTCGTTGGTCTAATATAAATTGGGCAACATCTCTCATGTGCAACACAATATGAATCCTAACATACATAATACCTCCATGGCTCCAATAACATATCACGACCATTTCCAGTCGGAATAACACAAAATACAATGCGTCCATAGCATAAATCAAATAAAAACTTACATGATCAGCCATCTGGATAGGCGCGCAGCGAAAACCACATCACATAATGCCTAATAAAGGACTCAAAAGTATAATTCATGCAACAATGCAACGCAAATACAAGTCTACGATGCAAATGAATACAGAGTATGAAATATAACATATTAATATCCGTAAAAAAGCGAAAAATCAAAGTCGGAGTCGTCGAAGACATGAGATTGACAACTGGGCTCTCCTGGCACACATCAACCTGAAAATAAAAATATAATAAATAGTGGTGAGTCCAAGTAGACTCTATGGGTATAGAGATAGACATGCATAACAATATAATAGCTATACAAACTATAAGGAAACAACATGATACAATCTCATGAGAATGTCAAAATATGCATACCTGAAGTACTAAATGAATGTACATACCAGTATTAGCATGCCCTGATCATAAAGGCTCATATCACACAAGCATGTGTAGGGTCATCAGACCAAAACATATAATACCTCCTGTATGTTTATGTCAAACATATACAGCAAACAAATGCAGCAAGCACAAGCAAATGTAATTCTATGCATCATGCACATGGTGTAATGTTATGGTCACCCATGACACCAGTCAAGCCACTGAGAGATGTCATATGTGTTGACCGAGTGGGTAAGACTGTGACACTGTACACACTCTGCCATCACTGCCCATGAGTGACCGAGTAAACAGGATGCTGGTGGAGTAAACACTGCTCCCCATGTCAAAATGACGGAGATATCTCTCTCATCTCCTCATGTCATTGGAAAGAGGAGGGATTCCTGCTTACTACCACGTTTCGAAACCACAACCTATGAGTGGCTGAGTGGAGCAGCACAGGACAACTACACACACACACTGATATCCACTGACCCATGAGTGACCATATGTGCAGATCATGTAATAGGCGATGGGCTCAGACCACAAGGGAGCTGATGATTGTCAGTATGCAGCAATGCAGGGATGGTGCATGACTCTAACGCATGCAATCTCCATGATATCATCATCCATACCTCAATCGGTATGCATAGGTCGAAGAACACGTGCCATGATCTAACGGTCAATCAACAAGGTATACATGCAAGATGTGTCTAATACTTAATCAATAGGTATAATGTGACATACTACCACACCTATGCACACATGCATATGTATATACGATACAGAGTAAGAGTATCAAGTATCAAGACTGTATAGATACAATTTTAATTATCTTAAAGGTCAATCAACAAGTATCAAGCAGAAAAATAACAGACACAGATATAAGGTAAAATATCCTACAACAATCAATATCAAGTCATGCATAAAATAAAATAGGACTACAGGAAATAAGCAAGAAGTACCAAAGTGGAGAAGTCTGTATCCAATAATTAGTACTAATAATTCCAAATCAATACTCTGTATTAAAGGTATAGTATTTAGCTACAATAACATATCATACTTAGCTAAACATGCTACTTTAATTAATTAGGATCATCCTAATTATCCTATTTTATTTAATTAATCATAATTAAATGATTAGCTCTTAATTAATCTCAATTACCAAACTTAGGTTCATGTTAAATTGAGCCTAAATCTAACCCAAAGCTCACTTTGGTACCAATCTGCAACCTAATAAATTCCCATTCAAAACATAACATGTGATCAGATTTTCATGCCAGCAACTCATCTAAACAAGATCAACCATCAAAACCTATTCACATGGTCATAACTTGGGCAGGATCAGTAAATGGATTGGGGTCAACCCATGCAATGCGTCATCATATGGTAGAAACAAGCATATCATCAAAATCCTCCAATTATAGCCGATCCACATCGATGCCCAAACCTACTATGCACTTTGGTCTACTATATCAAAATTAGCAACACGAAATAACCAACCCTACTAATCAGGTTGAATTCAATTCATGTTCAGATCTGCTTAGATTTTTGAACTAAAACTTAATCCAAACCAAAAATCGATTCCAAAATCTACAATTTGATCCGAACACTAGTTCATTGATACAGACCAACTCAATCCAACAACCATTTCACTTAAGATGAAACACTAACAAATGAATCTTACCTGAGATGGCAACTCCCCTTGGTCGACACTGTGAAGAAGGTGTATCGACCAACATAGAACTCACAAATCTTGTGAGCTACTCGTGAAGCTCAGCGAAGGACATCTTCGTTGGAAACTAGAAAAGGGAGCCAACCATGGATCGATTAGGGCATCCTAATTGACAACGATCGCTTATGTTGATCGCAAGAAAAAAGAAACAACAAGCAAAAGTAGCGATGGCTTGCCTCCTCGTGGCCAAAGATGGGAGGTGCATTGGAGGCTCAATCAGGAAGAGGGAGTGAGCGAGATAAAGGGCGGCCGATGCGACGAGAGTGAGTATGGAAGATCGATCATGAGATGAGGACGACTACTCAAAATGGTTCGAGGGAAGAGGAACTCGAGGAGAGCACCGGTGTCTCAAGCGGAATGGTAACGCCGGGCATCGGTTGTCGATCAATGACGAGGAATGGAAAGGAAGAGGAAATCAGGTGGCTCTCGATCACACGAGGAGGAAGTAGCGAGAGTTGGGCATCGGGTTTTGGCTGTGCTCGGGGAGCTGGCACCGGGCTAGGGCTGCGGGCGAAGGAGAGGATCAAAGGTGGGTTAAGTGGCATGTTTGCAATCTGCCCCTGCCATTTAACAAATTGCAATCCTAATTCCATATTTTTGGTTTGTTATCCACTCTACTCCCTTGAAGTTTGGTGCTCAGCAAATACACCATCCAAACTTCATAATGATCTCAATCTCACCCCTCATCCTTCACTTATGGGCCAGGAATCCCTAAAGTCGTTCTAAAATTTTTAGGTCGGGCGATATTTTTATTTGCATTATTTAACACTTTCGATTTCAGAAAATGAGTTTGCAGCGAAAAATAAGAAAACAAGACACGACTAACACAAGTTTATTTTTATTTGGTTCGGAGTCTTGTTACGCCTCCAACTCCAAGGTCCACAGTCCTTGACCATTTATTTTGGGTAATTTTATCAATCCGTAAAGTATGAATACAATAGTTTAAGTACAATGCAAGCAATAAAAGCAATAGTTATATCGATAACTGAGAATTAAGAAAATCGATGTGTTGTCATTGAAGTAGCTTTTCGGCATCGTCGAAAGATTTTTCGCACAACACAGAAGCAAAGTAGATGGTAAACAACTGAAGACGATCGCGCGGTCAACAAGAGGGGGTGAATTGCCCCTAAAAAATATATCTTTTATTTTTCTCAACAAAGATGAAAGTTAGTTCACAAAAATAATAAAATTAAAATGAAACAATACTGAAAAAGAAAGAGGCCAGATAATTACTTGGTTTGCAACTAAGACGGTTGCTAATCTAAGGCAAAATGAAGCTCAATTCTCCTAAATAACTCCTTCGGGCGGACAAACCTCTTACATGGTGAAAAGCTCACAAAAATAGAAAAAAACTAGAAAGAAATTCGTTTACAGTCATTGATGATCTGGAACTAAACTCTGGGGCCTATTTATAGCCTCAAAAAATTTTATCCGAATGCTGATATGGCACAACAGGGGTGAGTGCTTGAGGGTGCCTAACACGTGACCTCGAAGTTTATCCGCTACACAATGTTCGCAAACGACTCTTTGTGGATAAAATTCCTTCTCGGGGCCTATATGTATTGGGGTGCCCGGGAATAGGGGCGCCCTCATTCATAGGCGCCCAAGTGCTCTCGGGCGCCCGAGTAGGTTTGGGTCAGCCCGATGCTGACCAAGTGGCACTTCTTGGGTGATCTCAGACCTTCCAAAGTTTGGCTCACTCGAACCCTCCTCTGGCCTTCTCCTCGAGTGTGCTTCCCCTCGGGTTCTCATCCCTAAGGACGTTGTGTGCGTCCTTCTCGCTCCATTAACGTACTCTTCCATAGAACTCTGCGTCCCTCGGATGCACCGAGCCCGTTGGCTCTCTTCCCGTGTTATCCTTCTCATCCGCTGAATCTTCCCCTCGACTTCCTGCGCTCCTAAGCTCCTGCACACACTTAGACATAGGGATTAAAACACAACAGGACCTAACTTGACTCAGTTGACCACATCAAAACTAACCTGAGGTACTTACAATCTTCCTTTTTTGATGTGTATCAACCCGAGTTAAGTTAGCGTAAACAAACATAAAAGAAAAGAATAAATGGCAATGTAAGCACAAAAAAAAATTGAAATTAAGCATATGAAAGCACCAAATTTTTTTTTAAATTAAGCTCACCCTTTAACTTAATCTTATTTCTTCCTCCTTGATTAAATCAAAACTTCAAAACATGTTAAGGGAAATAATAATACTTATAAAAAATTATTTCAACATCCAAAATTTGTAAGACTTTTTGAGTACATTTCTAACATAATAATTGGTTTCTAGAAAATCCAATTTATCAAATTTTGGTTGTAAATAAATTTTTTAAAATGTAAAGACTAATTTTAGAAAATTTATTTTCAAAATTTATTTTTATTTGAAAATTAATCAAATTTTTATGCAAGTTAAAATTTTAATAGACTTATCTCCAGAAAAATTATCAAAGTGAAAATAATTTTCTAACTTTATGAAAAATAATTTTGAAATTTGATGTTGATAATTTTGAAAAATAATTTTAAATTTTGATTTCAACATTAAATAAGTTTAAAAATTTTTCTCAAGGCTTAGAATAAAATCTACAGATCCCAAAAATCAAATGTTTTGAAATTAATTTTTAATGTATTTTTAAAATTTAAAAACACATTTTCGAATGAAAAATCATAATAAATCCATTTATCTGTTAAAAATTTTGAAACAATTTTTGTAGATTGTTCAAAGTAGACACTATCGACAAAAAATATTAAACTATTTTTTATACAACAATTATCTTAAAATGAATTTAACAAAATTACAACTAAAGCATTTAATAAAAAAAATAAAAATATCTAACTGTTCAACATGGATTTTGGGACCCAATATTAGTTCTTTCCAATAGGATTTATTAGAAACTTAGATAAAATATATTATTTGAGAATTTTTATAATTTAACTCCTGTGAAACTGTAAATACCAATTTAGTCTTTCATAATATCGAATATTTGAATTTTGAATATAATTTGAGCATGCATGGTTATTTTTAATTTTTCAATTTGATCCTTTAAATTTTCATTTTCAAATTTCAACTTATCAAATATTTTTAGTGGGCATGCAATGCTAGTTATTTTTTTAAGTCTGTATTTTTATTTTTTTAATATACAAATAGACTTTATCAGAGCCTTTATACTTAAGTAGAGTTGATCAGGAGGTAGAAAACATACCTCACTTACCATATCTCTTTTGAAGTTCGAAGCTCCCACTTTATCGCTGCTATCTTCTAACGTGGCTTCCCCTTCATCGATCTTTCATTTCTTGGTGTGAAGCCATCAGTGAAAGTTCAGCGTGTTCCTCGAGATTGAATCTTTGACGAAGACTCGTCTCATGTTGCCTTTAGGTTGTGGATTTTTGACTTCGTTACCCTATTTCCTTTATTCTTCAATTTGGGATAGCTTTCCTTCACGTGTCCCTCTTCATTGCAGTTGTAGCAACGGATCTTCCTTTACTTCTTACCCTACACTTTATTAAATTTTGTAGCTTTGAAATATTTAGACAACTTCCTTACCATGCACATCGTGTTTTTTTCATCTTCTGAAGATTCCTCTTCATGTTAGATCTTCCTCATGCTTAGGGAGATGTTGTCTATTTTACTCTTTCCTGCACATCGAGATTCGTGAAGTTCTAAAGTTGAAAAGAGTTGCTTTAAGTACTTACCTCAAGATCCTTAGAGATGTAGTAGACGTCTATTATCAAAGTCCAGTTTGGGGTCCTTGAGAAGGCATTTAATGCATACCATTGAGCATCCCGATTACTTACTGACTCTCCGAGGTTGTTGAGTTCCATGATTAGTTCCTTAAGTTTTGCGTGTAGTTGAGCTATTGATTCTCCTTCTTCCAGTTTGAGATTGCTGAGTAGGTCTCTTTAAGCTAGTTTAGCTTCGAAGGTACCTTCGTGAAGTTCAAGGAACTTTTCCCAAAGTTCCTTTGTAGGTCGGTAGTTCTCGATTCGGTTGACTTCTTGTGCAGGTAGTACGACCAGCAAATAGAACTCTGCTTTCTCATTTGCCACAAAGTCTGTCTGCTCCTTCTTTATCCATAAGCTTTTGTCTTTACGTTTGTCGTCGGCATCCTTGGGAGCTACAAATTTATTTTCATGATTAACAGTAATTCAAAATCTATTTTGAAATATACCTGCATTTTTTGCTTCTAATTCGCGAACTCCCCCTCGAACTTTGGTGGGTAGATGACTGGTCTGACCATTTTGTTAATTGCTTTAGATGGCGGTTAGTCCTTCTGAAGCGCCCTAACTCTGACACCAATTGAAGGCGATCGCGCAGTCGACAAGTGGGGGGGGGGGTGAATTGCCCCTGAAAACTATAAGACTATCTTTTATTTTTCTCAATAAAGATGGAAGTTAGTTCACAAAAATAATAACATTAAAATTAAACAATACTGAAAAAGAAAGAGGCCAAATAATTACTTGGTTTGCAACCAGAATAGTTCCTAATCCAAGGTAAAATGAAGCGCAATTATCCTGAATAACTCTTTCGGGCGGAAATGCCTCTTACATAGTGAAAAGCTTAGACAAATAGAGAAAAACTAGAAAGAAATTCGTTTACAGTCATTGATGATCTGAAACTTAGCTCTCGGGGCCTATTTATAGTCTCAAAAAATTTTATCCGAATGTTGACGTGACACAACAGGAGCGCTCGAGTACTTGAGGGCGTCTAACACGTGGCCTCAAAGTTTATCCACTGCGCAACATTCGCAAATGACTCTCTGTGGATAAAATTCCTTCTCGGGCGCCTATATGCACTGGGGCACCCGGGAATAGTGGCGCCCGAGTGCATAGGGGCACCCTCATTCACGGGCACCCAAGTGCTCTCGGGCGCCCGAGTGGGTTTGGGTCAACCCAATGCTGACCAACTTCCCGCAACACTTTTGGGTGATTTCGGACCTTCCGAGTTTAGCTCACCTGAATCCTCCTCTGGCCTTCTCCTCGAGCGTGCATCACCTTGGCTTCTTGTCCCTCGGACACCGCGTGCATCCTTCTCACTCCACCAGCGTACACTTCCGCAGAACTCCGCGTCCCTCAGATGCACCGAGTCTGTTGGCTCCCTTCCCATGCCATCCTTCTCATCTACTATGTCTTCTGCTCGACTTCCTACGCTTTAAAGTTCCTGCACACTTAGACACAGGGATTAAAACATAACAGAACCTAATTTGACTTGGTTGTCAACATCAAAACCAATCTGTGGTACTTATAAATTCATCCTTGAGCCTTCGATCAAACAACCCTTATATAGGGTTTCTCAAACGCCCATGTAGCCATCCCATGTGCTTGTATCCATATGACTTGGATGATGATCAATTTGTGCTAGGTCCAAATTCTATCTGCACTTGGGTGCCTGATTGCACTCGGGATCCTATGTTGCTGACTTGGATCCTCCACTCAACGTGCGCCAGCTCAGCCAAGCCTTGGTTGAGTCGAAGCCTCCCGAGCGTCTGGGACACTCTAAACCACTCGGAGTCCTAGGTGCCTGACTCCCATATAGGCGCCTGAACTCCAGCAATCAGTTCTTTTGCTAGTTATAAAATAAGGTTAGTATTATAAATAGATATAATTAATGCATGTATTTGATAGCCCGTACTGTCCGGTCCTAATTTTTAGGTTTCAACCGAAACCCTAGGTCAGATTGATGCCTACTATTTCCCCTTTCGAGGAATGCATCCTCACCTATTCTTCTCAGGAGAAATTACTTATTGCCAACCCCCATTGAACTTTTGCTCAACTTCCAAAGATTTTGGAACTCGCGACATCCGATTCTCAACCTGTCTTGACTCTTGTCCATCATCGTTCGACCAAGTATTCTGTCTGATCCTCTAGATCAGGACTTTGATGCTCAACCCTCGGCCAAGTCTTCGTGTCCAGTCCTCTAAACTAGGTTATCGTGCCCAACCCTCAGTCAGGTCTTCTTTGCCCAACCCTTGGCTAGGACTTAGTGCCCAATCCTACAGATCAGGACTTAGTGCATAGGTAAACTAGGAATTTCGTGCACACTCAAAATAATACGTTAGATCACAAACAATACTTAACTTTGAACTCTTTATCAATATCAAAATAAGGTTCAATTAGGTGCTTCTGGCACCAACACCAGCAGCCAGTTGTGCCTCATCTACCGAGAGCTACGATCGAGCTATGCCTTTGGCATGACCGTGTGTCCGATTCCTTAGACAAAGCACGGTCGGGTCGTGCCTCTTGGCATGGCCCGTACCGTTTCTCCTAAGCTCTGCATGACATGGCTGTGTCGAGGCCACTCGACTATGCCACCCTAGGGCACATGGTCATGCCGCCCCCTCTATAAAAGGGGATTTCCTCTCCTTTTCTTGAGGAGGAAGTTTCTCCCTTGGGGAGACACCACCATGGCTCCATCCACCATCTCCGGTGACTCTTTGACGATTCGAGGATCTCCCCGACACGTTCTACCTCTCTACAGCTTGGGAATGGATCCGAAGTCCTTTCTCTCTATTGGCCTAAATTTTCTTCTCTCTTTCTCTTTGTTTGGGAGTTGAATGCTATTCTATTTATGTTTGGGTTTCTTTTCCATGTCTTGTGAGTAGATTCTCCATGTTTTAGGATGTCAAAAGTAATTGTGATATGTATTTGCTGAAACTTTATGGATTGACTTGTGCCCTTGTGTTGATGACATGTTTTGGAATGTTCTTGTTTGATTAAATGCTTCTATAAAAAGTATATGCTTAGATCTTTTAAGTGTATACTTGATTGTGATGTTTGATTCAATGGATGTATGGAATGATCTCTATCTATGGGATATGCTCATGGTTGTATGCCTGGAGAGCCCTAGGTGACAAGGGTATGTTGGTTCTGGAAGCACCAGATCGAACCTGATTTTGATAATGACAGAGTTCAAAGTTAAGTATGTTTTGTGATCTAACATGTTCTACTAAGCGTGAAGGAAAAGTCCTAGTTTACCTAGGCACGAAGCCTTGACCTGTAGGGTTGAGCACAAAGTCTTTGTCGAGGACTGGGCATGATGTCCTGGCCGAGGGCTGGGCAACTAAGACATGATCGGGGGTCAGGCACTGAAGACCTGATCCGGAAGATCGGGCAGAAGTCTTAGTCGAGCGAAGACAACGGACAGAAGTAGGGATGGGTCGAGGTACGGATGTCTCAAGATTTGAAAGTTTTAGAGGTCGAGCAAAAGTCCAACCGGAGGTGCAGCTTGACAAAAGGTAACTTCTCCAGAGTGGAGTAGGTGAGGGTGCGTTCCTTGGAAGAGGGAACAGTAGGCGTCAGTCTGACCTACGATTTCATTTTGAAATTCAAAGTCAGGATCGGACAGCTCTGGCTATCAAATATGCATTCATTTCATATATTTTATATGTTATTTGTATTTCGGACTACCCTTGTGTTGTAGCTGAAGATATTGGACATCAACAGCTTCCGGGGCGTCTGAGAGGTCTCGGGCGCCCAAGAAGGTAGGCGCCTGAGAGGTCTCAAGCGCTCCAGTGTGAAAAACTTAATCGGGCGAGGTTGAGTTGTAGTCTATTGATTGGACGTGCCACGTCACAATCTCAGGCGCCCCAGAGGTCACAGGTGCTCGAGAAGGATAAAATTTTAACTTCATCAGCGGATCACGACATAGCTGAATCTCTGACATAGAGGCACCCCTATGGGCACTAGGGCGCCTGAGTGCTTGTATATAAGAGGTTTCGAGCTCCACCATTCGACATCAATTTTTTATGCTATCTGTGCTCAAGTTTGCTGCGTCGAAATAGTCCGTGATCGACGAAACGTTGCTCCGACAACAAAACGCCTCCTTTTCATTTTCAGTCAAGTGTTGTCGGTATAATTTGCTTTTTATTCTACTTCAAATTACTTATCTGTAACATCCTTTGTTAATTTATAGAATTGCCCAATGAAAACGGTCAAGGACCGTGGGCCTTGGAGTAGGAGCCATCACAAACTCCGAACTAAGTGAAAAATAAAGCTGTTAGCATTGGTTTGACTTTAGTTCTTTTATTTCCGTTGTATTTACTCTCGACTTGAATCCAAAATTTTACGACATCGATATTCACCTCCCCCCTCTATCGATATCATCGATCCCACAAGTGGTATCTGAGCGGGTTGCTTAATTTCGGTGAAACCACCAATTGAGCCATTTTTTTTCGAATTTTTGAATTAATCACTACTATTTTTGATAATTTAATTATTCGTAAATTTTTTTTTCTTGAAGTTGGTGCAACACCACTCGAGATTTTCTTTTATTTATAATTCTTCTCGCACTGCTAATCCAACACCAAGTCTTGGGACAAGTTTCCTTGTTTCTGTCTTTTCAGCATCTTAAATGGCCCAACAAGAAGGATACAACACTGCCCATCCTCCTCTCTTTTAGGGAGAAGATTTTAGCTACTGGAAGAGTCACATGGAAGTCCACCTGAAAACTCAGGGGAAATGTGGATCATTATCTAAGCTGTCCTGAAAACCCCAAAAAATGCTCAAGGCAAACTACAGGGATACACTGAGTGGGACGCTGCCCTGAAGAAGAAGATAGAAGCTGACGCTAAGGTGACACAAACTCTCCAGTGTGGTCTCACAAAAAAAGAGCTTAACCGCGTCGTCCCCTTCAACAGCTTGAAGGAGCTCTAGAACAAGTTGATTGAACTTCACGAAGGGGCTTCCGACATGAAGATAAGCAAGTGGGACCTGCTTCTAAACAAGTTGTACAACATAAAGATGCAAGGAGGTGAAACTGTTGCACAACATCATGCACGCATCTAGGAGTTATGAACGGTCTTCATGCTATCGGTCATAAGGTAAAGAACCGAGACTTAATACGGCATGCACTAAACTCATTCCCAAGAAATACTTTGTGGGCATCTATGGTAGATGCTTACAAAGTTTCAAGGGACCTTTTTAAAATAAATTTAGATGAATTATTTTCTGAACTCGAATTACATGATCAATCTAATACTACTTAGGTTGAGAAAGTTATTGCCTTTGTTGCAAGTAAAATTAAGAAGAAGAAGCCGCAACCAAAACCCGAGTCTGATTCCGACTCAGAATCTAATGAAGACGACTTTGACTACACTGAGCTAGTTAAGTTATTTCGGAGCAAGCTCAAGAAAAATAAAAGTCAAAAGAAGAAGAAATTGGTTCAGTTAAATGATGATTCGACTGGACCAAGCACGAGCCAGAAAAGCAAGATGGAGATCACTTGCTATGGGTTCAACAAGAAGGGTCACTTTAAATCGGAGTGTCCCAACTTAAAGGAGGCAAAGAAGCAAAGCAAAAAGAAGATGCTCCAAGCTATGTGGGATGGGTCATCCTCGAAAGACGAAGAAGAAGCACCCCACTCAAACCTCCTCGCGCTGACGACATCAAAAGAACTCAACATCGAGTCTAAATATGAAGCAGAGCCGGAGGAAAGCCACAGAACTGCAACAATCTCAATGTCAAACAATTCTCTGAACATAAAGATTTGGACCAGTGGATGTTGGATAGTGGGTGCTCCAGACATATGTCTGGAGACAAATTGAAGTTCACCAAAATTAAATACAAGAATCTAGGTTAAGTAGCATTTGGCAACAATGCTATACTTAAGGTAATTGGTTCAGGTAATATTGAACTGAGCTTAGATATTATTATTAAGAAAATATTATTGATAAATCAATTTAAGTTTAACTTACTTAGTATTAGTCAGCTTTGTGATATTGGTTATGTAGTTACTTTTTCAAATCTAGATTGCCTGATTAGGAACATAGAAGACCCAAAAATAACTCTTAATAGAATTAGGAAAAATAATATTTATATTATTAACCTACCTTCTTCACCTAAATGCTTTTAACTCAACAAGAAGAAACTGATTTATGACATAGAAGACTAGGTCACACCTATGTAAAATTAATTTAAAAACTAAGTCAAAATGGACTAGTTAAGGGTATACCTAAACATAGAAATTTTAAAAACTCAATTTATAACCCATGTCAACAAGGTAAACAAACAAAGTCAACTCACAAATCTATCCAATCAGATCTAACCCAATCTACACTTGATCTCCTACACCTACACCTACACCTATTTGATTCTCATGGAGCCAAGTCACTAGGTGAAAATTGATACTGCTTAGTAATAATTGACAACTATTCTAGATTCACCTGAGTTATGTTTTTAAAAACTAAAGATGAAACTTTAAAATATTTAACACTTTATGTAAAATATTTAAAAATAAAAAAGATACTAAAATTAAAAGAATAAGAAGTGACTATGGGGGAGAATTTGAAAATATAAGGTTAATGATTTCTATAAAATAAATGGATATATACATGAATTTTCTTGTCTTAGAACCCCCCAACAAAACGACATAGTTAAAAGAAAGAATATGACCCTTCAAGAAGTTGCTAGAACAATGCTCAATGAATATAACCTACCAAATCAATTTTGGGCAGAAGCCATAAATACAGTCTGTTATATCCAAAATAAGGTTATAATAAATAAAAGACAAAATAAAATATCCTATGAAATTTATTATCACAAACTACCTAATCTATATTACTTAAAAGTTTTTGGGTGTAAAGTATATATCTTAAACACTAAGGATTATTTAGGAAATTTCCAATCAAAATCAACACCTGGAAACTTTGTAGGGTACTCACCTACAAGTAGGGCATATAGGGTCTATAACAAACATACTCTTAAAATTGAGGAAATCACAACTGTAATATTTGATGAAGAAATGGTAACTAATCTAACTAATTCACCTAACTCAGCCAATCAACCAAACATAACCAACTCAAATCAAGACTTAGAAGATATAGAATCAATACCTAAATCTAGTTCAAACCCACTAGATGAACCAATTATTGAACCTGAACCAATTGAACCATCATCTAGGACAAGGTTAAATCACCTGACTGACCAAATTTTAGGTGACCCAACCTTAGGTGTTAGAACAAGATCATTCTATAGAAACCTAAGTCAGATTGCTATGATTTCTAAGATTGAACCTAAGTCAATAGAGGAAGCCTTATCTAACCTAGACTAGATTATAGCCATGCAAGAGCAATTAGCTCAATTTGAGAGAAATCAAGTCTGGGACTTAGTACCAAAACCAGAAGGTAAGACCATTATAGAATACGTTAGATGATAAGGGAGAAATAGTTAGAAATAAAACTCATTTGTAGGTAAGGGGTTCAGTTAAATTGAGGGATTAGATTATGATGAAACCTATGCACCTGTAGTTAGACTTGAAACAATTAGAATGCTTTTAGCTTACGGAGCCCATAAGGGATTCAAGTTATATCAAATGGATGTTAGGTCTGCCTTCCTAAATGGATTCATAAAGAAAGAAGTTTATGTAAGTCAATCCCCAGGTTTGAGGACTTAGAATATCTTAGCTATGTCATTAGACATAAAAAGACCCTATATGGACTAAAACAAGCACCTGAGTCTAGTATGAATGATTATCCACTTACTTAGTTTCTAAGGGGTTTAACTAAGGCCAAATTGACCCAACTTTATTTGTTAAATCCTTAGAAAATAATAGCCTAAATCTATATGGATGATATCATTTTTGGCTCAACTAACACAACTTTTCTAAAAGAATTTACAAAAGTAATGGAAAGTGAATTAGAAATGAGTTTAGTAGGTGAACTAACATTCTACTTACGACTTTAAATCAAACAAACTAAAGATAGAAATTATGTTCACCAATTTAAATATGCTAAAGAATTAATTAAGAAATTTGGAATGAAAAATTCTAAAGAAATTAACACCCCTATGACAACTAACATTAAAATAGATAATGACCCAGAAGAAAAACCTATAGATTTAAAGCACTTTAGAAGTGTTATAGGTAGCTTACTATACCTTACTGCTAGCCGACTAGATATTTTATTTGTAGTGCGTATTTATGCTAGGTACCAAACTTGTACTAAGGAATCCCACTTAAGTGCTGTCAAAAGAATTTTTAGGTATATTAAAGACACTCTAAATGTAAGAATTTGGTATCCTAGGCTCCTAATTTTGACCTACTAGGTTACTCTGATTCAAACTATGCAGGGTACAAATTAGATAGAAAAAGCACTAGTGAAAGTTGGCAAATGTTGGGTTACAGGTAGGAAGCAACACTATATTGCATTATCTACAACTGAAACTGAATACATAGCCCTAGGAGAATGTGTAGACCAACTATTATGGATGATGCATACCCTTAAGGCCTTCCAACTAAACTACACTAATACTAATGTTTATGTTGATAATATTAGCTCAATTAACCTTATAAAAAGTCCTATACACCATTCTAGGACTAAACATATTGAAGTAAAATATTATTTTGTTAGGGATCATATGGCTAGGGGTGAAATTGCACTTACGCACATAGAATCCAAATTCAATTTAGCTGACATTTTTAGTAGACCACTACCTGAGTCTGAATTTAGTTCACTAAGAAGGCAACTAGGAATGTGCTCAGTAGAATAGATTTTAATTATTTGTTTTCTTTAGCTATTTCTCAAAATCATTTTCTATAGCTATTTTTCAAAAATCATTATCCTTAACTATTTTTTTTAAAAAAATTCATGTGTTTTTTTTAAAATCATGTTTTAAAAAGAATTTTTACTCTACTTTTTTGATATAGTTTTCAAAAACTTACCCTCCTCAAAATTAGAGATTTCTTCGTTATGGACTTAGCTTAGGCTTTACCTCTAGATTGTATGCTCTTATAGACGTAGAAGCCAACATCTCAGAAGCACATTAGGATATCTTCATTGACAACTTAGACTGGGTTGAAATGCTTAGGTCTATGTCTTAACTCAAAATGCTTTAAGTCAGTACATCTAAAGTAGTTGGGGTAATAAATACCACTAAACATTAATCAAGTTAAGTAATCAAGTTTAGAAAATCTAACTTGATCAGACTACTTAACTTGACTAAGCCAAGTAAAAGCTACTATTTTATAACAGTTAGTAAGTAACAAATTAGGTTAGACAAGGACCAAGGATTTATATTTTTTTGTTATTTTATTGTTTTTTAAACTATTTTTTTTCAAAATTATTGATTGTTTACTTTTAAATGCTTAGACTCAAATCAGGCTTGGACTCAAATGGATGATTAACTTGGTTCAATTTTTTTTTTTTTCTTATTGTTTATCTGCGTAACTCAAAATAGTTACTTAGAAATTCTTGCTTGCTTCTTTGAAAATAATTTTTTTAATTACTTACTTATCATTTTTTCATTAACTTAAAATTATTTTGTATTTTTATCAAGCTCTGATATCTATGTTTTAAATGTTTCTTTTTCTTTCTCCAAACCAACATTCTGTTTTGATATATGACAAAGGGGGAGAGTAGGGAAAGTTAAAAAGTTAACTTTATTATTATTTTTTTTTTCAAAGTCTACATAGTACATCTTTTTAAAAAACTCTATATTTCAAAATGGGAGAGAAAAGAAATTATTTCTTATACATAAATTTTTTTCAAAGTTTATACTTAAAATTTTTCAAAGTTATCGAAAAATCTTTCTATTTTTCAAAGCTTATACTTAAATTTTTTTTATACTTAGAAATTTTCTAAGTTGTCAAAAAATCTTTCAAATTAAAAAATACACATTTCCAAAAGTTTTAGGGGGAGAGTTTATATCAAAGGGGAGCTTCATTGATTTTCAATTTTGTAAGTTATTTTTACTTTGAAAATTAAGCTTTAACTCAAAAACTTTATCAAGTGGGAGGTTTTCTTTTTTTTTAAACCTTGAAATGATACTTTGAAAAATGAATCTTGAAAAAAGTTTTACTATGTTTTTTGAAATACTTTTACTTCCTTATCCATCTGTTTTAATATAACTTTTGAACTGGGTTTCCATAAATAAAAAAGGGAGAGATTGTCGGTGCTAGAAGCTCCAAATCGAACCTGATTTTGATAATGACAAAGGGTTCAAAGTTAAGTATGTTTTGTGATCTAACATGTTCTACTATGTGTGTAGAAAAATTTCTAGTTTACCTAGGCACGAAGCCTTGACTTGAAGGGTTGAGCACGAAGTCTTTGTCGAGGATTGGGCATGATGTCCTGGCTGATGGCTGGGCAACTAATACCTGATCGGGCGTCGAGCACTGAAGATCTAATCCGGAAGATCGGGCAGAAGTCTTAGTCGAGCGAGGATAACGGACAGAAGTAGAGACGGGTCGAGGTATGAACGTCTCGAGATCCGGAAGCTTCAGAGGCAGAGCAAAAGTCCAACCGAAGGTGCCGGTTAGCAAAAGGTAACTTCTCCAGAGTAGAGTAGATGACGATGCATTCCTCGAAAGATGGAACAATAGGCGTCGGTCGACATAGGATTTCATTTTGAAATCCAAAGTTAGGATCGGATAGCTCCGGCTGTCAAACATGCATTCATTTCATATATTTTATATGTTATTTATATTTTGGGCTAGCCCTGTGTTGCAGCTGAAGATATTGGACATCAACAGCTTTCGGGGCGCCTGAGAGGTATCGGGCGCCCGAGTATACAGGCGGCTGAGAGGTCTCGGGCGCCTCAGTGTGAAAAACTTAGCCGAGTGAGGTTGAGTTGGAGGCTGCTGATTGGACGCGCCATGTCACAACTCCGACGCGCCAGAGGACTCAGGCACCCAAGAAGGATAAAATTTTGGCTTCATCAGAGGATCACGACACGGATGGATCGCTGACATAGAGGCACCCCTATGGGCACTCGGGCGCTCGAGTGCTTGTGTATATAAGGGGGTTTGAGCTCCAGCATTCGACATCATTTTTTTGCATTCAACATCAATTTTCTACGCTATCTATACTCAAGTTTGTTGCGCCGAAACAATCCGAGATTGACGAAATCCTGCTCCGATAACAAAATGCATCCTTTTCATTTTCAGTTAAGTGTTGTCGGTATAATTTATTTTTTATTCTGTACTTTAAATTACTTATCTATAACATCCTTTGTGATTTATAGAATTGCCCAACAAAAATAGCCAAGGACTGTGGACCTTGGAGTAGGTGCCATACAGACTCCGAACTAAGTAAAAAATAATGCTGTTAGCATTGGTTTGACTTGAGTTCTTTTATTTCGGCTGCATTTACTCTCGACTTGAATCTAAAAATTTTACGACATTGATATTCACCCCCACTTTATCAATCTCATCAATCTCAGAGGGTAATCCTTTAACCAGACAATCTTGAGCGTTATATTGAAAATGAAGACCATCCCCATTCAAGGAAGGACCTAGTTGGAACTTAATGAGTTTTCCCTAATCCCATGATAAGAGATGATTTGTGTAATCTAGAGATGATGGTCAAAAGGAAGACACTCCGGTGTGACATTCGTGAGCCACACGGTATTTGGTAGGCCTCCAACGACGCTTGAACATAGAAACCAAGGCACTAGCTATCCATAGAACACCAACTACCATCACAATGAATCCTAGATTCTAGAGCATCCCCTTCACATAAGCTTTCCTTACTCACTCTTGAGCTCTCTCTTTTCTCACTCTAGTTCTCATTGGTTTGCATTAACTCATATATGGTTAGTTTAGCAAATTCTCCTTGCGTCTCCCCTAGTGCTTGACAATTCAGTCCCTGTGGATTTGACCACTCTTTATATTACTTGTAATGATTCCATAGGGTTTCATCAAATACACATCATAACTGTTGGTGCTGAAAGCACCCAAGTCAAACCTGTGTTTTGATAATGGTAATAGGGTTCAAAAGTTAAGTCTTACTTGTTTTCTAACAAGTCACTCTAGTGTGCAGGAAAAGCCCTAGCAAAGGACTGCTAGGCACTGGCGAAGGAATGCTATGTTGGATCGAAACATACGATAGAGGGGGGGTGAATGTTGCAAATCGTTCGGATTAAATAGAAAAGAGTAAGTGCGCGGCGGAAATAGAGACAAAATAACACAACGCTAACAAAGTCGTTTTTACTTGGTTCGGAGCCTGGGTCGACTCCTACTCCAAGGCCCATGGTCGTTGACCATTTACTTTGGGCAATTCTATAATGCGTAGAAAGAATACAGAAGAGAACTACAATTTGCAATAAACAAAGATTACACTTCTGTATTTACCAACTCCCGAGGAAGGCTCGAGTTTCGGTGCAGCGAGAGGTCGACGGCGCTTCGGACTTGAGTCGGGAAGTTCCTGGAGCAGAGCGCGGTCGTCAGAGAGTTTGGATGCGTTGAATGAAAGTTGTGTATTGAAGAAGAGGGTCGAGGGCCCTTTTTATAGTGCCTGGGGGCGCCCTGGTCGACGGGGGCGCCCCCCCACGTGGCAGCAGATCCACAAGAGGCGCGGTCGTCGACTTATCCCTTGAGCCTCGGGATAAGGCCTTGACTGGGGCGCCCTGGACACTGGGGGCGCCCTGGTTGACCCGGCCAAACCTTATCCGCAGCGCTGAGCTCTCCTTGGTAAGCCTGGGGGCGCCCTGTGCGCTGGGGGCGCCCGGGACAGCGGGGGCGCCCTGGGTGCGCAGTGCAGACGCGACAACAGCTTAACTCTTCAGTTGGTTTGCCATGGGGGCGCCCGGGACAGCGGGGGCGCCCTCAGAATGTACTGTCGAGGTTCATTTGCTTTCTTTGTGTTTTGTGTTCTCCTTGGGGGCGCCCGGGACACTCCGGGCGCCCTGGTCAGCAGTTGCCTCTTTCCTTTGAGGCATTCTGAGCTGCAGACACACGTTCCTTCGGTCCTGCTTCCAGGGTTAGTCCAAAACATAATAAAACAAATATTTAATTTAATTTCTACAGCTTCAGCTGTCTTGGTTCTGACTTTGGTCTCCAAAATGGAGCCCTAGGTCGAACCGACGCCTAATGTTCCCTCAAGGGGAACGCGTCCTCACCTACTCCTCTCGGGAGAATTTACCTGGTGCCAACCGGCTCCTCCAGTTGGACTTGTGCCCGGCAGTCCTTCGCCAGGTCTTGAGTTGCCAAGCTGCCCTTCGCTTGGTGCCTAGCAGCCCTTCGCTAGGTCTTTTCTTCTGGCAGCCCTTCGCCAGTGCCTAGCATTCCTTCGCTAGGGCTTGTCCATTCTGGCAGTCCTTCGCAAGAGCCTAGCAGTCCTTTGCTAGGGCTTTTCCTGTCTGGCAGTCCTTCGCCAGTGCCTAGCATTCCTTTGCTAGGGCTTTTTCTGTACACTCAAGAAACTTGTTAGACAACAACTAACCCTTAACTTTTGAACCCTTTTGCCAATATCAAAACACAGGTTTGACTTGGGTGCATTCTGCCCCAACAATCTCCCCCTTTTTGATATATGACAACCTAGTTCAAAAAGTTAAGGAAAAAATGCTGAAATTGAAATCCTAAGTTAGATTCCCTCCCCCTGGAAGAAATCTCCCCCTAGGTTTTTCAAAAGTAGGTGGTTTGAGTTTAAATACTTAGAAAATCTTATTATAGAAAAACTTTTTAAGTATTGGCTGAGTTTTTCAAAAAAAATGTTCTAAGTTTGAAGAAGTTTTCATATTTTAGGAAATTTTGAGTTTAGGAAAACTTTTTAGACTTAGAAAACTTTTCAAAGAATATTTTAAGCAAAAATTAATAGCAATTCAGAGCAAAAAAAAGGATTTTAAGCAAATAAATTAAGCTTAGAAATAATTCAGAGTTTGAAATTTTTTAAAGGATAAATTTACGCTTTGAATTTCTAACTTTGAGTTTAAAACTTTTTGAGTAAGGAAATCGTAAACATGGTAAAAAAACTTGAAAAACATTTTTGTTCCCTGTTTCCTTTCCAACTCTCCCCCTTTGACATATATCAAAAAATGCACAAAAAGATATTTGCAATAATTAAATAAAGCATTTGCTGTACTGAATCGAGCTAGGACCTAAGTCTGGTTAAATCTTTAGGGACCTGTCTAACCCAATTAGCTACTTACTAACTGTTATAAACAGTAGCTTTTGCTAGGGTTAGTCATGTTAAGTGAGCTGTTCAAGTTAGATTGTCTAAACTTGACACTTAACCTGATTGTTGTTCAGTTTGTATTTAGTGCCCCAACTACTGCAGATGCACTGACTTAAAGCATCTTGAGTTAAGGTAGAGACCTAAGCATCTCAACCCTTTCTAGGTTATCAATCAAAGTACCCTAAGGTGCTTGTGAGATGCTGGCTTCTAGATCTATAGGTGCATGCAGTTCTAGGGTTAGAGCCTAGGCTAAGTCCATTTCGAAAAAAACCTAGTTTTGAAGGGGGTAGTTTTTTGAAATAAAACTAAGTCAAAAAAAATTTTTAGAACTGAAGAAAAAACTTTTTAAAGTCAAAGTAACATTTTTAACAAAAACATTTTAAAATCAATTAAGACATTTTAAGATCAATTTAAAACATTTTACAATCAATTTAAAACATTTTAAAATCAATTTAAAACATTTTTAAAGCAAAAACCAAATGATTCTATTCTACTAAGCACAACCCTAACTGCCTTCTTAGTGAGCTAAACTCAGATTCAGGTAGGGGTTTAGTGAATATGTCAGCTAGGTTGGACTTGGAGTCTACATGCTTAAGGACTATTTCACCCCTAGCTACGTGATCTCTTACAAAGTGATGTTTTACTTCTATGTGTTTGGTTCTAGAATGTTGTATTGGGTTTTTGGTTAAGTTAATTGAGCTAATATTGTCAATATTGACTTGGGTCTGATTGTAGTCTAGCTGAAAGTCCTTAAGAGTATGCATCATCCATAGGAGTTGAGCTACACACTCTCCTAAGGCTACATATTCAGCTTCAGTTGTTGATAAAGCAACACAGTGTTGCTTTCTACTGCACCAACTTACTAAGCTGTTTCCTAAAAGTTGACAGCTTCCACTTATACTTTTTCTATCTAATTTACAACCAGCATAGTCAGAATCAGAGTATCCTGATAACTTAAAGGATGAAGTCCTAGGGTACCAAATCCCTACATTTAGGGTGCCCTTAATGTATCTTAAAACTCTTTTTAGGGCTGCTAAGTGAGTTTCCTTAGTACAGGTTTGATACCTAGCACACATTCCTACTGAAAAAAGTATATCAGGTCTGCTGGCTGTAAGGTACAGTAGACTTCCTATCATACTTCTATAAAGTTTTAGGTTTACTGGTTTACCCTCAGGGTCACTATCTACTTTTACATTTGTGGCCATTGGGGTACTTATACTTTTAGAGTTATCCATTTTAAATTTCTTAATTAGTTCTTTAGCATATTTAGATTGATGTACATAATTTCCATCCTTAGTTTGTTTGATTTGTAACCCTAGGAAAAAGTTGAGTTCCCCAACTAAACTCATTTCAAACTCACTTTCCATAATTGTTACAAATTCTTTTAGAAATTTAGAATTAGTTGATCCAAATATTATATCATCTACGTAAATTTGGGCAACAAATATATCCTTTTCTAAAATTTTAACAAACAAGGTTGGGTCAATTTGACCTTGTTTGAATTCTTTAGAGATCAGGTAATTGGATAATCTTTCATACCAGGCCCTGGTGCTTGTTTTAGTCCATAAAGGGCTTTACTAAGTTCGTAGACATGATCAGGTTTTTCTATATCCTCAAATCCTGGGGGTTGTCCTACATAAACTTCTTCCTTAATAAGCCCATTTAAGAAGGCTGACTTTACATCCATTTGGTATAACTTAAATCCTTTATGGGATGCAAAGGCTAGTAACATCCTAATAGACTCAAGTCTAGCTACAGGGGCGTAGGTTTCATCATAATCCAACCCTTCTACTTGGCTGAATCCCTTAGCTACTAAGCGGGCTTTATTTCGGACTATTTCACCTTGATCATTTAACTTATTCCTAAATACCCACTTAGTGTCAATTACGGATTTGCCCTTAGGTTTAGGTACTAACTCCCAGACTTGGTTTCTCTCAAATTGGGCTAACTCTTCTTGCATGGCTAAGATCCAGTCAGGATCAGGTAGGGCTTCCTCAATAGTCTTAGGTTCAATCTTTGAAATCATGGCTATTTGACTAAGATTTCTATAGGAAGCTCTAGTTATGACTCCTAAGGTCGGATCACCTACAATTTGGTCAGTTGGGTGACTGAGTCTGGGTTTCTTGGTTTTTCTAGTACTTGGCTCAGCTTCAGGTCCAGCTGGTCCAATAGGTTCAATTCTGGTTTCATTGGTTGGTTCAACTGATTCAGAAGTTGGTTTAATTGTTAAGTCATTAAAGGGTTTAGTTAGGGTTTCAGAGTTATCTTCTTGATCAGTATTTGGTGAAGCTAAGTCAGAATTATCAGATTTTGGGTTAGTTTCTTCATCAAATATTAAGTTGGTTGTTTCTTTAATTTTCTTAGTTATTTTGTTGTAGACTCTATAAGCTCTACTTGTTGTAGAGTACCCTAAAAAGATACCTGGGTTTGACTTGGATTGGAATTTTCCAAGATAGTCTTTGGTATTAAGAATATGGACTTTGCATCCAAAGACTCTAAGATAGTGTAGGTTTGGAAGTCTATGGTAGTAAAGTTCATAGGGTGTTTTATTTAACCTTTTATTAAGCAGAATCCTATTTTGGATATAGCAAGCTGTGCTAATTGCTTCTGCCCAATAGTGGTTTGGTAGGTCAAATTCATTGAGCATAGCCCTAGCAGCTTCCTGTAGGGTTCTATTCTTCCTTTCTACTATGCCATTTTGTTGGGGGGTTCTAGGACACGAAAATTCGTGTTTATATCCATTTACTTTGCAGAATTCTTCGAATCTTTGATTCTCGAATTCTCCCCCGTGGTCAGACCTAAGTCTTTTGATTTTGGTATCATTTTGATTTTCAATCAATTTACAAAAGTTGTTAAATAGGTTCAGGGTTTCATCTTTGGTCTTTAGAAACCTGACCCAGGTGAACCTAGAGTAGTCATCAATTATCACTAAGCAGTATCGGTTTCCACTTAGTGACTTGGCTCTATGTGAATCAAATAGGTCAAGGTGTAGGAGCTCAAGTGTGGTTTGGGTTTGATCAGATTGGATCAATTTGTGACTAGACTTGGTTTGTTTGCCTTGATTACAGGATTCACATATTAGGTTTTCATTATTCTTAATTTTGGGGACACCTTTGACTAAGCCATGTTGGGTAATTTTTGAGATAGTTCTTAGATTGGTATGACCTAATCTCCTATGCCAGAGTTTTGATTGTTCTAACTGTGTTAACATGCATTTGGGTATAGGGGGAAGATTTATAGTGTATACATTGTTTTTCCTAGTGCCCTTAAGCATGATTTCTGAGTCTTGTGCATTTCTAATCAGGCAATTAGAATTGTTGAAGGTAACTAAATAACCAGAGTCACATAACTGACTTATGCTAAGTAAGTTAAAATTGAAAATTTCCACCAATAGAACTTTCTTAATAATGAAATTGGATTTAAGTTCAATATTACCTGACCCAATTACCTTGAGTGTAGCATTGTTACCAAATGCCACTGAGCCCAGGTTTTTGAACTTGAGTTTGGTGAACTTCAATTTGTCCCCAGTCATATGTCTGGAGCACCCGCTATCTAACATCCATTGGTCCAAATCTTTATGTTCCTACACATAAAGAATTTTTGATGATTTGGATCCAATTTAAGTTAGGGATAGCTTAAATTGAGTTTCACTTCCTAGTCTGTCTCACCCCAGTCTAGGGTTTTCAATCACGTTAACCTTAAGGTTTTTGTGAGACAGGTTTGAGGGTAGAAATTAGTTTTGAAAAGGAATTTCAATTTATTTTCGAAAAAGTTATTTAATTTTGATAACAGATTAAAAAAAATAGAAATTTTGAGAACAGATTAAGTGTTTTTCAAAAAGATAATAAGTTTGAATAATAGAAGTTTTGAAAACAGATTAGAATCTATAATTATTTGAAATTTGAGTTAGATTCGAATTTGACAAAAGATAATTTGAATTTGAATTTCAGAAATTGGCTTCCAGGTCTTGGCGAGGCACTAGGCCTTCTTTGGCCGTAGCCTTATGGGATCATCCACCCTTTCCTTGACAAAGCCTTTTAATGAAATTTCATTTTCAAATTAAATTAAGTCATTTTCTGGTCTAACTAGCTTGGGTCTTGGATCGGTAGCTTCGGCTGGTTTCACCAGTCTAAAGAGACCAAGTAGACTTGATCTTATTAGAGTTGGTTTCCCCAACTTACTATCATCTCACCTCCTCCCAATACTATGTTTTCAAGTTTCAAGTAATTTAGTCCTTAAATCTAAGTATTCCTTAAATCTAAGCATGGCAATTTAAAAAAAAAAATTAAATAAACAAACAATCAATCAATTAAAAAAAATTATCTAATTATAAAAATTGTTTTGATTTTGGCTCCCCCTGGACTAAAGCCTCTGTATGGGTTAGGCAAGATGTGAATCTTGTCCTTGGGGATCCAAAATTGATTTGAACCAGTTGGTTTAGTCAGGCACAGTTTTGGCACCCATGCCTGAACCTTAGGTCTTGACTGGTTCAGTACAGCAAAGTAAGATTTTTGTCGAGATTTGGTTCTATAGCCAAGTCCGGATCGGTTTAGAACAGACTTCTGTTTTCCCAGAATCATATCAAGATTCTTGGAACCAGAAGTGAATCGTTCTAAAGCTGTTCTTAAGTCCTTAACTTGAGTTTTCAGGGAGGAATTCTCTGATTCAAGTTTTTCAACTTGATCAGGGGTTCCTTCCTGAATTTTCTCAGTTAAGGATTTAGAATCAGCTCCCTCTTTCAGGAGTTTTACTTCCTGTCGGAGGGACTCGATTCAGAGTTTGGCTTTCGCCAAATCTCGGGATAATAAGTAATAAGCGAATTCAATTGCAATTTTGAAAAACCCGTTACCCTTATTTCACCGTCGTCGGAGAATGTCAGCTTGCCGTCGTCCCGGTCCGAGTCTGAGTAAGTCTCGATTTGATTCGAAGCGGTCAGGGCTAGAAGATTGGACTGGGGTGCTTCTTCTTCTTCTTCTGAGGAAGACTCGTCCCAGGTTGCTTGGAGTGCCTTCTTCTTTCTGGTCTTTTTGGACTCCTTTAGACTTGGACATTCAGTCTTGTAGTGGCCCTTCTTCTTGCATTCGTAGCAGGTTACGTTGGGCTTTTGTTTGTCAGTTGCCGGTTCAGCTTGTCCGTCCTTTCTTCGGCTTGTTCTCCGTGAGTTGGTTTGGTTCTTCAACTTTTTGTAGTAGCTTCGAGCTAGCCAGACCAGTTCAGATTGATCTTCTTCTTGATCTTCTGTTTCTGAATCTGAGGTAGATTCAGGTTCAACTTGAGTTTTCTTCTTGGTCGTCTTTCCTATTTTCCCTGCAAAGAAAGCTATACTTTTCTCGACCAAATTGCAGTTAGTCTGTTCATGCAGCTCAAGTTCAGAAAATAACTCATCTAACTTAATTTTTGAAAGATCCCTAGAGACCTTGTATGCATCTACCATAGATGCCCACAAGGTGGTCCTAGGGAACGCGTTTAGGGCATACCTTATAAGATCACGGTTTTGAACCTGGTGACCTATTGCGTGAAGACCGTTCATCAGTTCCTGGATTCTGGCGTGGAGCTGGGCTGCTGTCTCGTTATCTGCCATTTTGATAGTGAAGAGCTTGTTCAGTAGCAGGTCCCGTTTGCTGATCCTCGTATCTGAAGTTCCTTCATGGAGCTCAATCAGTTTAGCCCATAGCTCCTTTGCAATGTTGAAGGGGCCTACGCGGTTCAGCTCTTCTTTCGTTAGTCCGCATTGGAGAGTCTGGGTTGCTTTGGCGTCAGCTTCAATTTTGCGTTTAAGGGCAGTGTCCCACTCTGAGTAGTTTTGCGGTACACCTTCAGCATTTGTGGGAATCATCAGTCCAGACTGGATGATTATCCACATATCCACCTGAGTTTTCAGGTGGACCTCCATTCGACTTTTCCAGTAAGGAAAGTCTTCTCCACTGAAAAGTGGAGGTCTGGCGGTGCTAAATCCTTCTTGGATGACCATTTGTTACTGAAATAAAAAAAATAACAAAAATATTCCAAGACTTGGTCTTGGATTAGTAGTGCCGGAAGAATAAATAAAAACAAATTTCAAGTGGTGTTGCACCAACCTTGAAATGAAAACTCGAACGAAAATAGATTTTTTTTTTAAAAAAACATGAGAGAGAAAACGAAAGAAATCCGAAAAATTTTCAAACTGGTGGCTGCACCAGGTTTGAATTCCCCGCTCTAATACCACTTGTTGGATCGAGAGATGCGATAGAGGGGGGGTGAATGTCGCAAATCGTTCGGATTAAATAGAAAAGAGTAAGTGCGCGGCGGAAATAGAGACAAAATAACACAACGCTAACAAAGTCGTTTTTACTTGGTTCGGAGCCTGGGTCGACTCCTACTCCAAGGCCCACGGTCGTTGACCGTTTACTTTGGGCAATTCTATAATGCGTAGAAAGAATACAGAAGAGAACTACAATTTGCAATAAACAAAGATTACACTTCTGTATTTACCAACTCCCGGGGAAGGCTCGAGTTTCGGTGCAGCGGGAGGTCGACGGCGCTTCGGACTTGAGTCGGGAAGTTCCTGGAGCAGAGCGCGGTCGTCAGAGAGTTTGGATGCGTTGAATGAAAATTGTGTATTGAAGAAGAGGGTCGAGGGCCCTTTTTATAGTGCCTGGGGGCGCCCTGGTCGACGGGGGCGCCCCCCACGTGGCAGCAGATCCACAAGAGGCGCGGTCGTCGACTTATCCCTTGAGCCTCGGGATAAGGCCTTGACTGGGGCACCCTGGACGCTGGGGGCGCCCTGGTTGACCCGGCCAAACCTTATCCGCAGCGCTGAGCTCTCCTTGGTAAGGCTGGGGGCGCCCGGGACAGCGGGGGCGCCCTGGGTGCGCAGTGCAGACGCGGCAACAGCTTAACTCTTCAGTTGGTTTGCCATGGGGACGCCCGGGACAGCGGGGGCGCCCTCAGAATGTACTGTCGAGGTTCATTTGCTTTCTTTGTGTTTTGTGTTCACCTTGGGGGAGCCCGGGACACTCCGGGCGCCCTGGTCAGCAGTTGCCTCTTTCCTTTGAGGCATTCTGAGCTGCAGACACACGTTCCTTCGGTCCTGCTTCCAGGGTTAGTCCAAAACACAGTAAAACAAATATTTAATTTAATTTCTACAGCTTCAGCTGTCTTGGTTCTGACTTTGGTCTCCAAAATGGAGCCCTAGGTCGAACCGACGCCTAATGTTCCCTCAAGGGGAACGCGTCCTCACCTACTCCTCTCGGGAGAATTTACCTGGTGCCAACCGGCTCCTCCAGTTGGACTTTTGCCCGGCAGTCCTTCGCCAGGTCTTGAGTTGCCAAGCTGCCCTTCGCTTGGTGCCTAGCAGCCCTTCGCTAGGTCTTTTCTTCTGGCAGCCCTTCGCCAGTGCCTAGCATTCCTTCGCTAGGGCTTGTCCATTCTGGCAGTCCTTCGCCAGAGCCTAGCAGTCCTTTGCTAGGGCTTTTCCTGTCTGGCAGTCCTTCGCCAGTGCCTAGCATTCCTTCGCTAGGGCTTTTCCTGTACACTCAAGAAACTTGTTAGACAACAACTAACCCTTAACTTTTGAACCCTTTTGCCAATATCAAAACACAGGTTTGACTTGGGTGCATTCTGCCCCAACATGCTAGAGTAAAAGCCCTAGCGAAGGACTGCTAGGCAATGGCGAAGGAATGCCAGAGTAAAAGCCCTAGCGAAGGATTGTTAGCACTGGCGAAGGAATGCCAGAGTAAAAGCCCTAGCGAAGGACTACTAGGCACCGGGCGAAGGACAGCTCGGCATCCAAGCCCTGGCAAAGGACCACCAGGCAAAAGTCTAACCAGAGGAACGGTTGGCATCAGGTAAATTCTCCCGAGAGGAGTAGGTGAGGGCGCGTTCCCCGTCGAGGGAACAGTAGGCGTCGGTTTGTCCTAGGGCTCCATTTTGGAGACCCAAAGTCAGAACCAAGACAGCTAAGGCTGTATAAACTAACCACTTAATGTTTTGTTGTGTTTTGGACTAACCCTGGATGCAGGACCGAAGGAACGAGTGTCTGCAGCTCAGAGAGCCTCAAAGGAGTGAGGCAACAGCTGACCAGGGTGCCCGGAGTGTCCCGGGCGCCCCCAAGGTGAACACAAAACACACAAGTAAAAAGCACGCTTCGACAGTACATCCTGCGGGCACCCCCGTGCTCCCGGGCGCCCCCAGCGCTTCGGGCGCCCCCAGCGCTCCGGGCGCTCCCAACAGCAAAGTACCGAAGCACACCCTCGCGAAGCCAGAAGATAGAAGTTTGACCCGGTCAATCCGGGCGCCCCGGTCAAACCTGATCCCGAAGGTAAAGGGATCAGACGCTGACCGAGACATTGACGGATCAAATGACACGTGGGGGGGGGGGGGCGCCCCCGACGTCCCGGGAGCCCCAGGCCCTATATAAAGGGCCCTCGACCCCAAGCTTCAACATCAACTTCCAATCAACGCTTCTACGCTCTTCTGCTCGCGCGCTTCGCCCCGGAATCCTTCCAACTCGAGCCGACGACGTCCTGCTGCTCCGAAAAAGTCGATCTACCTTGGACGTCGGTAAAAGAGCTATTTAAGTTTACTGTACTGAATTTTGTAATAATCTTTTGTAAACTATTTGCGCCTCATATAGAATTGCCCAAAGTAAACGGTCAACGACTGTGGGCCTTGGAGTAGGAGTCGACACAGGCTCCGAACCAAGTAAAATCGAACGTGTCTCTATATGACTTTATTTTCTTAATTTCCGCTGCGTACTTGCTCTAAGTTCTTTCCGAAAAACGATTTCCGATATTCCCCCTCCCCCCTCTATCGGTTTTCTCGATCCAACAAGTGGTATCAGAGCCGAGCCGCTCTTCACCGGACTAACCGCCGACGGAGCAAAGACGCCAGGAGTTGAGGAGGAGCCCAGGGGTGAATTAGGTACATTTTTTTAATGTCTAATTTTAAATTGCATATTATTTGTTTCACATGCAGGGAGAGAGGGCACTATAAAAATCAGTGCCCTACTCGTAAGATTCGGTCTACATCACCGGTGGCGAAGGAGGCACCAGCGCCAGGAAACCGGAGGGACAAAAGTCACGTACAATGTTTCAAATGCAAGAAATACGGACATTACAAAAACAAGTGTTTGGCGAAGATACACAAGATTTATCTTCCAAAAATTTTACAAGTTCCTGCACTGCCATGTGATAAAGTAGTTAATTTTTCTGATAAAGTAGATTTACTGCATAGTAAAATTAAATTTTTGCATGTTAAATTACAAAACGTGAATATGACCAAAATATTAGAAATTAAGTGTTTAATTCAGAATATCAATTCAGAAATTAATAAAATTAATTCTGATAATTTATCTGATAAAATTAATTCTTATAATTTATCTAAAAAAATTAATTCTGATGATTTATCTGATAAAATTAATTCTGATGATTTATCTGATAAAATTAATTCTGATAATTTATCTGACAATTTATCTGATAAAATTAGTTTTGATAATTTTAATTCAGACAAAATTAATCCTAAGGATAATTCGGAATTCAAATTTGAAAATCCTAAGGATAATTCCGAATTCAAATTTGAAAATCCTAAGGATAACTCCGAATTCAAATTTGAAAACCTTAAAGATAATTCCAAAGATGACCCAAAAATTATTGAAAATCTTGAGGATAAAGAAGATTTTGTTGAAAATATTCTTGAAGATAAAATCCTCCTAGATGATAACTTAATTATAGATACTATTGAATATTATTATAAAACTTTAACTACTGGCCCATTCTACTCCACCTACTGTGAGGATATAGAAAGATCTAATCTTAAGGAGGATATGGAACTTTCTAAGATAAAAGCCATAATCAATAAAAATTACAAAAATTCAAATAAATCAAAATTATTAGAAAAACTTGAAAAGAAAGATAAAAATAAAAAAGACATTTTCGAAATAATGAAAATGATGAATTTAAACCCACAATTAATATTTAAATTCAAATTAAATCTTATTTAAATTTCAAATTAAATCTTAATTAAATCTTATTTAAATTTCAAATTAAATCTTAATTAAATGTTAATTAAATTCAAATTAAATCTTAATTAAATTTCAAATTAAATCTTAATTAAATTTCAAATTAAATCTTAATTAAATTTCAAATTAAACCTTAATTAAATTTCAAATTAACTCTTATTTAAATTTCAAATTAAATCTTAATTAAATCTTAATTAAATTTCAAATTAAATCTTAATTAAATCTTAATTAAATTTCAAATTAAATCTTAATTAAATCTAAATTTAAATTAAATCTAAATTAAATTCAAATTAAATTAAATTAAAATTAAATTAAATTCAAATTAAATTAAATTCAAATAAAATAAAATTAAATTCAAATTAAATCAAATTCAATTCAATTAAAATTTCAATTAAGTCAATTAAATCAATTTAATTCAAATAAAGCTAATCAATTCAATCTACTTCAAATAAATTCAACTTTAATTGATTCAAATCAATTCAATCTTAATTAATTAATTTTCAAATTAATTCAAACTTCAATTAACTCAACTTCAAATATTAAATAACTTAAACTTAAACTAAAATAAAATTTTACACAAGCTGTAACAATTAAAATTAATAATATTAAATATGTCAAAGTGGGTTGGCATATTTGCGGGTTCACACGACATGTATCAAATCAGGAATTTGATACATTTTTAGAAACTTAAATAAAATGCCTTGGACTTGTTTGACTCATGCATAATTGTTATGTCATGCATCTGCTACTTCTTTTTATATAACATGTCATTCATATTTAAATTTTATGCATATATTAGAATGGCTATAGGAAAAAAGAATAATTGAAACTTGATTAACCTAGTATTGGGTGGCGGTGAGATGATAGTACGTTAGGGAAGCCAATTCTAATAAGGTCAAGTATACTTGGTCTCTTTAGACTGGTGAAACTAGCCGAAGCTACCGATCCAAGATCCAAACTAGTTAGACCAGAATTTTTCAAAAAGTAATTTTAAAAATGAAATTTCATTAAAAGGCTTTGTCAAGGAAAGGGTTGATGATCCAATAAGGATACGGCCAAAGAAGGCCTAGTGCCTCGCCAAGACCTGGAAGCCAATTTTTGAAATTCAAATTCAAGTTACTTCTTGTCAAATTCAAATCTAACACAAGCTTCAATTAAATCTTAGAATTAAAAATAAATTAAAGAAAAATGATTCAAGCATCTCACAATACACTTATAAGGCAATCATGCTTGTTGTATTGATACATCTAAAATAGGTGAGATGTTAAGGACTAATAAATTGAAAAATGTTTTTCAAAATTGTTTTTCAAAATCAATAGAATATTTTTCTAAAAAGATATTTTCAAAATAGTGTTTCAACATAATAATATTTTTATGGAATTCATGCTTATCTGATTGAATATACATATTATACGTTTTTCAAAAATTATATCTTTTCAAAAATTGTTTGACTCACGCAATTAGACACAAGCCTCTTAGGACAACACTAAAGTTCCTTAAGGCACTTAGATAGAGTCAAAACGGTATCGGATACAGGGGGAGTGATTTTAATTTTTTTTGGCTTTCGAAAACTACACTGTAAAAATTACTATTATTTGAAAATACTTTTCGAAAACTGAGCTTTAAATCGTTATCACTTGTGTTTTTCGAAAAAGGTTTATGTTGTAAAATTTATCTGTCTTGTTTGATTTTGATAAACCCTAAAGACACAGAGGAAAGTCCACTTCATAATCTACAAGGACTCCTAGAATGTGTCAACTTTAGGGGGATTATAAATCAAACTTCTGAAATAATTTTGTTTAATTATTTTGAAATTATTAGATAATTTCTTTAATTTGAATCAAACCTTAAGACTTAGAGGAAGAGTACTTGTGGTCAACAAGCTTCCCAGGACTGGGTCAAGTTTAGGGGGAGATTAAATTAAAAGAATTATTGAATATCTCAAATGTTTTCATGCGCTGTATTTTCAAATCTTGCTAGAAACATAAGTAGTCTTTCAAAATACTATTAGTCTATGAAATTATCATTGAAACAATATTTACTTGAGTTTGAAAAAATTCCAGGACACTTAGGAAATATTCTTGTAGTCAACAAGGTTTCCCAGGATAGTGTCAGACTGGAAGATAAACCAAATCAGGTAATATATTGAGTCTTCAAAAGTTCACGCATTTTTCAAAATGCACCAACATATTTTTTTTCAAAATTCTATTAATATCTACTTGACTTTGAAAAATTTCCAGGACACTTAGGAAAATGTCCTTGTAGTCAACAAGGTTTCCCAGGTTTGTGTCAGACTGGAAAAGAAACTTAGTCAATTAAAATATTATGTTTCAAAAATTACTTATAGTTCTCAAAGTCTCATCTCTTTCAAAAATAGTTAGTACTTGCAAAATAGGCATAATATTTATATTTTCCAAAAATAACATTTTTTCAAAAAGTTATGCATTTTCCAAAAAGTACTTTATATTTTTTTTCAAAAAAAATTACAAATTCTTTCAAAAAGTACTTGCATGTTGTTAAAGATCATTTTCAAAGTACTTGTACTTTTCAAAGCGCATAACATCTTTTTCAAACTTATGCATTTTTTTCAAAAATGCAATATATTATTCAAAATACAATGCTTTCAAAATTTCTGCACCAAGTATTTTCCAAAAGAACCAAAATTTCTCATTGTTGGTGCAAGTATTTTCTTGTTTTTTTTGATGTATGACAAAGGGGGAGAGGTATGCTTAAGTTAGAAATTTTTTCTAATAAATTTTTTCCTAGAGGATCAAAAATGTTCAAAACTAAAGTAAATTTTCTCCCCAAGGATAGTAAGTCAGCCCCTTAAACCAATCTAACTTAAGTTATTGTCAAACATCAAGGGGGAGATTGTTGGTGCAAGTTGCATCAATGATATTCCTCTTTAAGTGTTTTAATATTTGACAATACACTTAAGTCAGTGATACATTGAACAGACAAAGGGGAAAAGTAACCTTAGTTGAAGAAAAGTCCTAGTTAATCTAGGCATCGAAACCCTAAGACCTAGCGAAGGGCTGCTAGGCTCCTAGCGAAGGGATGCTAGGTATCGAAACCCCAAGACCTAGCGAAGGGCTGCTAGGCACCTAGCGAAGGGCTGCTAGGCAAAGAAGACCTAGCGAAGGGCTGCTAGGCACCTAGCGAAGGGCTGCTAGGCAAAGAAGACCTAGCGAAGGATTGCTAGGGAATGAAGTCTTGGTCCGAGGGACTAAGCAACTTAGCTAAGCGATGACTAAGGACAGGAGTAGAGACGGGTCAGGGTTTGGGCGTCTCGAGGTCCGGAAGTATCGGAAGCTAAGCAAAAGTCCACCAGAAGGGCTGGGTGGCAACCGTCTCCTGAAAGGAGTAGGTGAAGGGCGAGTTCTCGGGGATAGGAACTCATGCTGATTTGACCTAGGGTTTCGTGCAAATCCGAAGTCCGAACCAAGTCCTTAAAACTAAAATTATATGTATATGTGCTATGTGGTTTTGTATCTTGCAGGTACCAAAAGTGGAAGAAAGAATAGGCTGCTGGAGGCCCTAAGCAGGGCGCCCCCAGTGTTGGGGGCGCCCCCAGCCATCCAGGGCGCCCCCAACAGTGGGGGCGCCCCCAGCCAAAGGTCAAAATGCATGTTATGGTGAAGCAGGCAAAACAGGTGTCAACCGGGGCGCCCGGAGCGTCCGGGGCGCCCGGAGCGTCCGGGCGCCCGGAGCGTCCGGGGCGCCCGGAGCGTCCGGGGCGCCCGGAGCGTCCAGGGCGCCCGGATTCGAAGCTGTTTTACTGTTTCGAAGTCAGAACACAGGATAAGCTCTCACGGGGGCGTCCGGAGCATCCGGGGTGCCCTGGTCAAAGCTGTTATCAGCTGCGGCGAGGTAGGCGCAGGGATAAAGTTTGACCGAGTCTTCCGGGGCGCCCCCAGCGTCCAGGGCGCCCCGAGGAGGCCTATATAAGGGGCTTCGACCCCTCTACTTCAGACACAACTGCCAAGTACCATTCCAAGCATTCTGACCTACGACAACGCGCTAGAAACGAGGCTCTACGACCGGGAGGCTCCAGGAGGAAGTGCGCGGCACTTCGGAGGTCCAGATCGGCCGAGTTTCAGATTTTTGTTCGGTTCGCTTTTATTTATTCCGCACTTAACTTTCATATTATTGCTTGTAATTGTAAACTATAAGACGGGTTTTCTCCGCCTCCAGAAATTTCGGAAAGGAGACCAATAGTGGACTCATGCCGAGTACATAGGCCATGGACGTACTGACCCAGGGGGGTCGGGAACCAAGTAAATAAATCCCGCGTGTCATTGTCCTTTGCTCTGTTTTTCGTCCTATTTATTTTTTGCTGCGCTACTAATATTCTAAGTCCAGAACGAAAGTTTTACGAAGAATTCTGAAAGATTTTTCATGATCGATATTCACCCCTATCTCTTATCTTTCTCGAGATTTGGCGAAAGCCAAACTCCGAGTCGAATCCCTCCGATAGGAAGTAAAACTCCTGAAAGAGGGAGCTGACTCTAAATCATTAACCGAGAACATTCAAGAAGGAACTCCTATTCAAGTTGAAAAACTTGAGAAAGAAAACTCCTCCCTGAAAACTCAGGTTAAGGATCTTAGAGCGGCCTTAGAACGATTTACTTCTGGTTCCAAAAATCTTGACATGATTCTTGGAAAACAGAAGTCCGTTCTAAATCGATCCGGACTTGGCTACAGAACCAAATCCCGACAAAGATCGTATTTTGCTGTACTGAATCAGTCCAGAAGTAAAGTTCAGGCATGGGTACCTAAACTGTGCCTGAACAAACCAACTGGATCAAATCAGTATTGGATCCCCAAGGACAAGATTCACATCTTGCCTAATTATTATCGTGGCTATAGTGTAGGGGGAGCCAAATTAAAAACTATTTTTATTGTCAAATAGAATTTAATACTTGCAATTTGCCTGATTGATTGTTTATTTAAATTTATGCAATTTACCATGCTTAGACTTAGGTTAGTATAAGGACAGAACAAACTTAACTGAAACTTGACAACATAGTATTGGGTGGAGGTGAGATGATAGTACGTTAGGGAAACCAATTCTAATAAGATCAAGTTCACTTGGTCTCTTTAGACTGGTGAAACTAGCCGAAGCTACCGATCCAAAATCCAAACTAGTTAGACCAGAACTTTTTCAAAAATTAATTTTGAAAATGAAATTTCATTAAACGGCTTTGTCAAGGAAAGGGTTGATGATCCAATAAGGCTACGGCCAAAGAAGGCCTAGTGCCTCGCCAAGACCTGGAAGCCAATTTTTGAATTTCAAATTCAAATTACTTTTTGTTAAATTCAAATCTAACACAAACTTTCAGTTAAGTATAGATTCAATTCGAACTTTCTCTTTCAAAATAAACTTAACTATTTTTCAAAATTAATGCAAAGCTTTCAAAATAAACTAACTTTTTCAAAATAATTTTATTATCAAAACCTGTCTCACAAAACCTATAAGGCTAATGTGATTGAAAATCCTAGATTTGGGTAAGACAGTAGGATTAAGACTCAATTGGAAATTCTTTGATGCCTATATTATGAGTCAATCATGTAGTTAAGATCACAAGTCAAATCATGGTCAACATGGTCAAACTAAAGGTAAACCTGGTCAAACCATAGTCAACATAGTCAAACCATGGTTTTACCCCTCTCCACTAGAGATCTCGGTACCATGCAACCTTTTCATGCTTTCCTTTTGTATGCCCTAGTCCATCACCTTGACATAGACATTGGCCTACACATGTTTCATACTATCCTACATGCGTCCAATGTCACGACCCAGGGACGAGTGCGCACTCCATTCTGCCACATCAGCACCTCTCTCCTTCATCACCACGGTCGTGACATAACCGTAGGTGAAATAACTGCTATGACCGACTTTGACGAAATAGGATTTAGGAATTTTTCGTTAGCGGGTCTAGAGGTATCGGCCACCGGGGTTCTGAGTTGGAGACGACAGCAGGCCGGGGCTCCGATCGGTTCAGACGAGGAGGTTGAGATCGACATTGGGGATCTGGCAGCAGCAGCCCGAGCGCACATCGACGAGCCCGCTCCACCGACACTCTACCAGAGAGTGACACATTTAGAGACACAGGTTCAGAGTCTCCAAGAGGAGGTCGAGGCCTATCACATCGAGCAGATGGACGCTCGTAGGGCCGACCGAGAAGTGGCTGATGCTCGATACATCGAGCAGAGGGACGCTCGAAGGGCCGATCGAAAAGTGGCTGATGCTCGATACATCGAGATGATGGCACGATTCGATTCATGGCACCCCGGTCCCTCGTCTTAGATCTGATTGCATTGTACTATTAGCTATCTGACTGCCCCTACCTAGTAGGGTTGACTTATGTTTTGACCTGTATGACTGTTATGTTTTTCTCTGTTGACCTGTGGAATTAAGTACTTATTTCATTTGACTATCTAAGTAGTTAGGATTGTGTTATGTAGAATAGATTAACTCTACTCTTGATTCCTTTTTATTTACAAATCAGTTTCTAAAAGAATTTGAAAAACTGTTTCACTTAATTTCAAAATCAGTTTTTTTCTTAGTTTTATTTCAAAACTTCCCCCTTTCAAAACTAGGGTCTTTTTCGCAAATGGACTTAGCCTAGGCCCTAACCCTAGAACTGCATGCACCTATAGATTTAGAAGCCAGCATCTCACAAGCACCTTAGGATACTTTTGATTGATAACCTAGAAATGGTTGAGATGCTTAGGTCTTTGCCTTAATTCAAGATGTTTTTTTTTTTTTTTTTGACGAAAAGAAGAATCTTATTCCAAGAAAAGGGAACAAAAAACCATATTAGAAGGGGGACCAAACCTAACCTTCTAATATGGCATTACAGAGATAGTAACAAAATGATCTTACATTAAGTACACGGAGTGAAAAGGAATTGACTGACGATGAGTCAGCCATCTTGTATTAAGTTTATCCCCATAAGATTTCGTTGACGATGAGTCAGCCATCTTGAATTAAGTTTATCACCAAAAAATAGTGATCATCATAGGTATTCAAACATTTTTGATGAAGAGCCATAAATTCTGAACATTTGCAAAGAAGACCTCCTTTAAACATAAGATTTCGTTGAACACCAAACCTGTGTCAATTTTACTCTCAGAATGAGTAACCTTCGGCCTTTCCTTCGGCATTCATAATAGCATCACAACAAGAGCAATTGAAAGAATCTCAGTAAGAGCATCCTACAGCTTCCCATATATAGAAGTCTTTCCAGCACGTAGCCAAAACTTCTTCCGAACCCGAAGTTCACTTTAGGCAAGTGACTAGCCATAAACGGATTTAACTTGTCTTTACCGTAGCCGTTACCACGGACTAGATAGACCAAAGGTGGGCCTATTCACCCTATTAGGCTTTTTGGCAAAGCCTCAGCCGTCAACAGATTTGAAATATCTATACCGTAGCCGTTTGCTACGGACTAAAAGGATTATTTGTGGCACATCCATTCACCATAGAGACGACAGAAAAAATTGTAAGAGGAGAACAAAACATCCACGATACTGAGCAGAGACAGTTTGTCAACTAGTAGCAACATCATTTCTTTAATCAGCAGAGATAATTTTATGATATAAATGTCCACTGGCATTTTCCAGATCACCACTGGCATTTTCCAGATCACCACTGGCATTACGACTTCAAAACCAGATATCAAAAGAAATCCAGACTAGTCAGATTTGAGGATGAAAAACATTTCCAGATTCAAAAATCCATATTCAGTCCTGCCTAACAGATCAAGAAGCAAACCCATGTAATTAAATTCACTTCCAGCTATAAGAGGAAATGAGGAGCATAGAATGAAGTCCAGAATATTCAGATTAAGGATGAAAACCATTTCCAGATTAAATTCTCTTCCAATTGGAAGAGAAAACTGATGAACAGAGAAATCCAAAGCAAACCAAGAAGCAAACCCATGTAGTTAAATTCACTTCCAGCTATAAGAGAAACTGAGGAGCATAGAGTGAAGTCCAGAATATTCAGATTAAGGATGAACCCTTTCCAGATTCAAAATCCATATACAGTTAAGTTCTCTTCCAATTGGAATAGAAAACTGATGAACAGAGAAATCCAAAGCAGACCAAGAAGTCAGTATTAATATAGAACGCAACCACCCCTCTGATCAAACAGATGCAGACAAAACAAGTGTAGGATCTGGAAATTATAAACGCAAAATATCCAACTGTAAGTAAGTCATCATCAGAAACCAGTATAAGCCAATGAAAAACCATGTTCTTTTATTGAGATAATTTCCGACTCTGTCTTATATAAGGCAGTCCTAATCTGTCAATTTTACAAATTCCATAAAGGGTTTTATCCATATCTTGATTTGTTAACACTTTGTCGCCTTGATAATTAAAAGCTTGATTGGCTAAAAAATTAGCAGCCATGTTCGCCTCCCTAAACACATGCGAGAAGCAAATATTAAAGTTCTTGATCATCCATCTGATTTTTAAAATCACCTTCCTATATTCCCAACAAATAACCGATGACTTAATAATTTTCAGAGCCACCATTGAGTCAGATTCAAGCCAAACCGGCAAAAAATTATGAGATATGCATAACTCCAAACCAACAAGAATAGCCTTCAATTCAGCTACTATATTAGAACTCACACCCAATTTGCCAAACTTTGCCCTTAAAAGATGACCCATATGATCTCTAATTATTACTCCATATGATGACTCTCCAGGATTTCCTTTTGAGCAACCATCTGTGTTTAACTTGAAGCCTCCAAACTTTGGTTTCCTCCAATACACTATAGAAATATTATTTCGAGCAACAACTTTATTGGTCAGACCCCATCCTAATGCAATTTCCGAGTATCCTTTCCAATGTTTCCTTTTAATGTTCTTTGCCATTTCTCCCAGAAAAATAGATTGGATTATATTGCTTATAACCTTCTGTGCATCTTGTTTAACATTTCTGTGTTTAGCACTGTTCCTTGCAACCCATAGATACCATAAGATCAAGAAAGGTAAGGACTCCCTGATATGACCTCCATGAGACCATACCGGCCCTATTCTCCAAGCTTCCAACGATTGGGCTTTATGGACACCAAACAATTTAGCAAAATAAGACCAAACATCTTTAGCCACAGGACCTTCATAGAACAAATGCTCCCATGTTTCCATAGATTCACAACACAAACATTTAGATGCCATGGCAACTCCCCTTCCTTTTAATATAGAGTCCACTGGTAGTTTTTGTTTCAAAAATCTCCAAGCAAAAATTGAAATGCTCGGCTTCAGTATCTCACTCCATATTGCATGGCATATAGCAAGTTCAGGCTGAGACTGTCTAAATCTATCCCAAGAAGATTTGAGCGAGAAATTACCATCCAACGTAAGCTTCCATAAGATCTTATCCATTTTATCATTCTGAATTGGAGATTCAGCCACTGCGTCAATCAAACTAATCGGGATTAATCTTTTAATGTTATCTAGTTTCCAAACTGAAGAATCCAATAATTCAGCTGCCATCAGATTAGGATCTCCCACTACTGAACAAGACTTAAATAATGGGCCAATATCCAACCAATTATCATGCCAAAAATTAATTTTACCTTGCCCCATTATCCAGCCTATGTTTGGTTCAGCTAAATCCCGAATTTTAATCATCCTACGCCAACAAGAAGAGACATTACTTTTCAAAGGAGCAATAGCTGGATGACTATCTTTGCAATATAGTCTTTTTAGGAAATTAGCCCAAGGAGTACTTTGTTCTCTAAATCTATACCAAAGCTTAGCTGCCATTGCTAAACTTATATCCTTCAATCTCCTCAAACCTAGTCCACCTTCTAGTTTAGGTTTAGTGATCTCCTTCCAAGCCACCCAATGCGGTTTTTCCTTATTATCCATGGATCCCCAAAAGAAGTTTGCAAATATCATTTCTAGTTTATGGAGTACTGATAATGGTGGAAAAGTTACTTGCAACAGAAACAATGGCATAGAAAACAACACACTTTGAATCAATAATAGTCTGCCACCGTAAGATAACCGAGCTACATTCCAACCCATGAGTCTACCTCTTATCTTTTCTATCAAAGGCAGAAAATATGATGTTTTCCTATGGCCATTAATAATAGGGGTACCTAAGTATTTCAAAGGCCATGTTCCTTCCAAAAAATTTGTGGTAGCCAGTATTAAATCTTTTCTCACCACCGGAATCTTTTTGGATGTATATACCAAGCTCTTGCTTACATTCACTACTTGTCCTGACTTCATTTCATAGTCCTTTAAGTATGCTTTGACCTTTTTAACGCAATCAATAGATCCATTCATAAAGATCATAATATCATCTGCATAAGCGAGATGAGATAATTGCATATCACAGCCTGTGGCGAAAAACAGCTTAGGATTCTTTTTAAACAGATCATCTAACCCTCTGGAGAGGAATTCCGAAGCTATGATGAATAAAAAAGGTGAGATCGGGTCTCCTTGCCTTAGGCCTCTATTTGACTGAAAAAAACCAGCTAGATGACCATTAATATTGATGGAAAACCAGCACATGGATATGCATCTTTTTATCATAGAAATAAAAGACTTAGAAAAACCGAAAGCTGCCATTATTTTGCAAAGAAAACTCCATTGAACCCTGTCAAAAGCCTTTGCCATATCTAGTTTCAAAATCAAATTTCCTCCTCTCACATGGTAGTTTAATTTATGAGTTAACTCTTGGGCAAGAAGTATATTATCAGAGATCAATCTATCTTCTACAAATCCACTCTGAGATGGAGAAATGATTTTATTTAGGAAATGTCGCATTCTATTACCAAAAGCTTAGAGATAATTTTGTAAGAAACGTTGCATAAGCTAATAGGCCTAAAATCTTGCCAATTTTGCACATCATCAGTTTTTGGAATCAAAATTATAGTAGTGGCCATCATACCTTTCGGGATCCAACTTCCTTTAAAGAAATCTATAACCGCTTGATATATATCCTCTTGAATTATATCCCAACAGGAAATATAGAAGGATACAGAAAACCCATCAGGACCAGCAGCACTATTTTGATCCATCTCCCATACAACTTGCTTGATTTCCTCTTTAGAAGGCAGATTTGTTAGGAAGTCATTATCTATCTCAGAAATAAGTTTTGGTATAATACCAAAATCCACTGAACTACAATCATATTCCTCTCCTGATAGCAGTTGCTCAAAAAACTTCGCTCCAGAATCCCGTATCAAATCTGGTTTTTCCAAACATATTCCATCATCCCATATTCTAAATATCCTATTAGATTTTCTTCTTATTTGAACCCTTTCATAAAAGAACTTTGTGTTTTTATCACCCTCACTCATCCACTTTACCGCAGCTTTTTGTTTCCAAAAGTCTTCTTCCATTTGCATAGTCTTAAACAAGTGAGCTTGTTGCTTGTTCTTTTTAATTTTATTCTCCTCTGAAGGGTCATTATCAAAGCACTTTTCCGCCTCAGAGAATAATTCTTCAGCCTTCTGAATATTCTCTTGAATGTTCCCGAAGACCTCTCTATTCCACCATTTTAAATGATTCTTCAAACGCTTCAATTTCAATTGCAAATTGATCATACCAGAGTGTTGGATGGGTAGATTCCAGTTTAATCTCAGAGTTTGCATAAAACCATGATGTCTGAGCCACATTTTTTGAAATCTGAAAGATGAAACTGGTTTTTCAGAGTTCAGAAAGGAGATTAATAAAGGACAATGGTCGGAAACCGCACGACTCAAGTGCTCCACCTTTATTGAAAATCCTTTCGCTGCCCAAGAATTAGAGATTAGAATCCTATCCAATCTCTTCCAAATTCTATTGTTGGTCCAAGTAAATCGATCTCCTATAAAGCCTGCATCACCGAGATCCTAAGTAACTTTCTTCTATTATTTCTTAAGGTATTGATAGGGGATGTAATGTTTGGAAGATATGTTGTTTTCTTTTAGTTTTGTTTACTTGTGCGAGACGCCCAAGAATAAGTGTGGGGGAATTTGATAACCATCATTTTGTTAATTATTTTCGGCTCTAAAATCCATGTTTGATCCATATTTTATATGCTTAAGTTTGCAATTTTACTAGGTTTCATGTATTTTCCCCATTTTGGCATTTAATTCAAATCTGTGTATATTTGGGATATTTTTGACACTAAATTTGAATATTATTTTGTAGGCATCAATTGATCATGGACCTATATCAAATCAGGTCAGACTTGAGTCAGCATTGGATCCAGATCAGAAGGATCAAGCATCGGATTAATAGGAGCCGTCCATTCCAAAGAACGGCTAGATCTGAGCCATCGGTCAACTTCTGGTTGATCTGAGTTCAAGATAGAATCAATCATGACCAGAGATCAAGATCTGAAAATTTCAGCCAAATCAGAAGTGATCTGACCGTTGGATCGAGCTCAAGATGTTCTAGACCATCCATTCAAGAAAATGGAAGATCTGGACCATCTGCCACCGATCTGGGTAATCCGAGCTGGGGACAGGTAGATCAGGACCGTTGATTAGGATCTGTGGAATTTGGTTCAGATCTGAGGTCCGACCGTTGGATGAAGCCAAATCAATCTCAGCCGTTCGTTGCTAATTCTCTTCTGACCTGTGGCTTGGTTGACTGGACTGAACCAAATGTTGACTGAACCGGACTGCTTGATTGAACTCAGGGCTGAAGCTGACTGAACCAGGGCTGAATCTGAAATTGAACCCATTTGCTTAAGTTGATTCAACCCAAGGCTGACCAAACCAGAGCTGGAGCTTGGCTGGAACTAGACTGAGCTGGATGTACTGGCTGAACCAAAAGGCTGAATCAAAGGGGCTGACCGAACCGCTGAAGTTGGTTGGGCCAACCGAACCACGCGCAGCAGCAACAAAAGGGAGCCGATCGCGGAGTTAGGGCATCGATCGACAGAGGGATCACACACACGCGATTCATCCAATCCACCTTCACCGCCGGCGAGCCAATCCACCTTCATCGTCGCCGGCCGGTATCCACATCCACCTTTTCTCTTTCGGTGTTCGGAGAGAAGAGATCACGGGTTCTCTTTCGGGGTTCGGAGAGAACTTCCCTCCATTTTCATCACCGGCGATCACAAGCTAGGCTTTGGGGGTTCCGAGCTTCAGCCAAACGTAGCCGTCGCAGCCATCCATCTCCACCACAGCTTTCTCTTTCGGGGTTCGGAGAGAAGCCGTCCATTTCCTTTACCGCAATTTTCTCTTTCGGGGTTCGGAGAGAAAACGATCAACCATCCTTCACCCGAAGCCGGCGATCAAAATTTCTTACTTTCTTCTGTTTTTTCCTTACAGCAATTCGATCGCTTCTTAATCATTTTTTGATTCCAGCAGATTTCAGTTCTTCGGCAGCTAATCTCTTCATAGTTTTCTTTGCATCATTTTCTTTTACACAATTTTTCATCAGCAGCTCTTTACTTCGGCAGTAGTTTCCTTTACAGTTTCAATCCAGTGCACTTCAATTTCCAGTAGCCGGTTCGAGCAGATCATCCAATTCTTCATAGCAATTCAAAGCCGACAGCCAATTCTTCACAGTTCTTCTTCACAATTGCAATTCAAGTTTCATCAGATTAGATCCGGCAGCTTATTCAATTCCAGCAATACTTCTACTTCACAGCATTTCCACAGCTTGTGTCACAGCCGGCAGCCATTGCTTTGCAGCCGTGTTTGATCCTTCATCAGGCAGTAGCTCAATTATCGGATTTGGTGGTTTAATTGCATTGTTAATTGAAGATTGATCATATTTGATGAATGTTAGGTGTTGGATGTTTAATATTTGTAATTGATGGGTCTTTTCCAATTTAGATTGCACACATTTGAAGCCATTTAGAACATGCTTATCACGTGCTTGATTAAATGCCCCTGTGAACAATTGTGAACAATTATTTCAGATTCTATTGTTAAGCTATTAGTTTGAGCTATTATGTGTATTTGAATGAATTTTTGTATTGGATAGATCCTTCCCATAGCAAATTGCACGTACCTGAAGCTAGTTTTAGCATGTCCATCATGTGTTTGGTCAATTGCCTCTTGGACATTTACTTTCAATTGTGATGTCTCTTAATTGCTTCACTCTTGTTTTGTGTTGTTTTTCCTATTGCTTTAGGTTACATGTTTTCATTTAAATACAATTAAGTTAGGTTAGATTCGATTTCTTCAATGTTGTAGTTTGCTCTGTGTTTAGTTTCGTTAATGTTTTATTTCAAGTTGTGCTTTCTTTATTGCAATCGTAGTCTAGTTAATTTAGGTTCCATTACCTGTCTTGTCTTTTCTTAATTAGATTAGATTTCATACTTGCTCTGCTATTCATTTCATAGTCATAGCTCTCAAATCCAAAACCCAGTTTCATATTCAAAAAAACCCAAAAGCAATAAGATTCAATCATGAGAATTATCTTGCACCAACTACATTCGTTGGGAGACGACTCGAGTTACTCTATGCTACATTAGTTTAGAGGAATTCGGTACTTAAATTGTATTTGAAACCGTAACACGACAAAAGCGGTTATCAAACCACCTACGGTTAAACATCTTAGGGTGTTTGGTTGTAAAGTGTTCATCCTAAACACCAAGGACCACCTTGGAAAGTTCACGGTAAAAGCTGATGAAGGGATATTAGTCGGGTATTCCCTAATTAGCAAAGCATATCGAGTCTACAACAAGAAGTCTAGATTAGTTGAAGAATCTTCTGATGTTGTCTTTGAAGAAATTCCAAAAGTCAATCGTTAACCAGAAGATGAAGTCTAATTCGAGCTTAGGAGACTAAGCTTGAATGAGAGTTTAAATGGTGTTGATGGTGATGAATCCGATGACAGTGAGCCTAGACAACCCATTGATCAGCCGGATCCTGAGGCTGAGCTTGTGTCTAGTGAACTCATTCAAGAAGCACCAACAACACCTAGGCAAACTAGATTAGCCTCTAGTCATCCCCAAGACCAAATTGTTGGAGACATCCATCATGGGGTTAGGACTAGATCATTCTTTAGAAATGAGGCTAATAAAGTTGCTCTAATTTCCTAAATTAAACCTAGAAAAATTGATGAAGCATTAAATGATCCCGATTGGATCATTGCAATGCAAGATGAACTAAATCAATTCGAAAGGAGTCAAGTGTGGGACTTAGTCCCTAGACTAAGAAGACCACCAACATTAGAATCAAATGGGTCTTCAAAAACAAATTGAACCATAAGGGAGAAATCATTAGAAACAAGGTACGCTTAGTAGCCAAGGGCTATAGTCAAGTTGAAGGTCTTGATTATGATGAGACCTATGCTCCCGTGGCACGATTAGAGTCCATCCGATTGATGCTTGCATTTGCAGCACATCGTGGTTTCAAGTTATATCAAATGGATGTCAAATCGGCCTTTTTAAATGGTTTAATTAGAGAAGAGGTCTATGTCGAACAACCTCCGGAGTTTGAGAGTACCAAATTTCCAAACCACGTATTTAAGCTCAAAAAGGCACTTTATGGCCTTAAACAAGCACCTCGAGCTTGGTACGAGCGGTTGTCGACGTTCTTAATTGAAAAAGGCTTTGTAAGAGGCCAAATAGACCCTACACTATTTCTACGGAGAGATGGTGATAATATTTTTGTAGCCCAAGTATATGTTGATGACATAATTTGTGGCTCAAACAATAAGGGCTATTTAAATGAATTCATTGGACACATGGAAAATGAATTTGAAATGAGTCTAGTGGGAGAATTGACTTTCTTCCTTGGACTTGAAATCAAACAAACCTGAGATGGGATCCATGTGCACCAATCGAAATACACACAAGAAATGCTCCGTAAATTCAATATGAGTTATTCAAAAGAGGTAACCACTCCCATGGCTATAAACACAAGATTAGACAAAGATGAGAGTGGTAAACCTGTTGATTTGACTCAATATCAGAGCATGATAGGTAATTTGATATACCTCACAGCTAGTCGACCTGATATTTTTTTCGCTGTGGGTATGTGCGCTAGGTATCAAGTGTGTGCCAAAGAATCTCATTTAATCGTTGTTAAGAGAATTTTGAGATATCTTAAAGGCACAATAGGAGTCGGTCTTTGGTACCCCCGTACCGAATCTTTTGATTTAATTGGCTATATCGATTCCGACTACGTTGGATGTAAGTTAGATCGGAAAAGCACAAGTGGGGGTTGTCAATTTCTAGGATCATCTTTAGTTAGTTGGTCAAGTCGGAAGCAACATTGTGTTGCTCTCTCCACGATCGAGGCAGAATATATTGCTATGGGAGAGAGTGTATCGCAATTGTTGTGGATGATTCACACTTTGGAGGACTATGGATTGAGTTACAAAGGTGTCCAAGTATTGTGTGACAACATTAGCACAATTAACCTAACCAAGAATCCAGTCCATCATTCTAGAACCAAACATATTGAGGTGCGTCACCACTTCATTAGGGATCATGTTGCTAGGGGAGATATTGTACTCTCACATGTAGAGTCCAAGTCAAACCTCGCTGACATTTTCACTAAACTACTCCCCAAAAATGAGTTTAGTTTCTTAAGAAGGGAGTTGGGAATGTGTCGTGCTTCATAGTTTTCAAAATGTATTCAAAACCCTCTATGACTACTTCGAAATTGTTGGAAAACAATTGGGTAACTTTGGGGACATCTCACACAAACTATAAGGTTTACCAAAATATTTTTGTTTGCTAGATATGGGATGAGATGCTAGGATCAACTCAATTTTTCAAAATGTCAATGCATCCCTTGAGAAATTAAGTTGACGAGATAAAAATCACTTCGGTGACCAAGTATGGGGAAAACCAATGCATAACACATGTGTATTTGGCTCTATGATCATACTTGGACATTCCAATTAAGGAAACTTGATTGGAAACTTGAATTTGGCACAATCTTGATTAAAACTTGTTTGAATGATTGTTGATTGAGTTTGACTCCACTTGAGTGGAGCAAAGTGATTGTTGAACCTATAAGGACCCTTGATCCTTGTTTAGGGACCAATTATAATCAGGGGATCACTCTTAAGATTGATATTTGCCATCAGATTCCCTCAGAAATTGCGTAAATGCCTGAAACTGAAAGTTTCAGATCGTATCAGGGAGTATCAGGAACCCTGATCGGTCACTGGACCGATCAGGCATAGGGCTGATCGGTCCCCGGACCGTTCTGGCTGCATCCTGTTGGGATCGGTTCACAGACCGATCAGAGGCATCACAGAGACTTAACAAAAACCTGACGAAACATTCTGTGCTAGCCTGGATCGGTCCTCGGACTAATCTGGCACCTAGTGAGGATCGGTCCAGAGACCGATCAGGAGGGCCTCTCGAAAAACATCTAACCCTACTGTTCGCCTCCGGATCGATTAGCCGATCGATCAGGAGCCTGCCTGATCGGTCACCCGACCGATCAGGACCAGGCCAGTCCGATCAGGCCAGAGCCTGATCGGTCTAGACGTTCTCAGATCGAACGGTGATCCGTTCAATCACATTAAAGTCTGGTTGGTGGACCGATCCACCAACCGATTAACTTCACGAAAAACCTCTCATTGCCGAACCCTAGCGCCGAACCTCACTACCTTGCGTCTCTGAGAGCCTTCCTCATCTCCTTCTTCCTCTTGCGAGTGCGCGCGTGCGGTTCTGAGAGGGTTCTTACGAGCTTTCTTCTTCCTGCGAGTTTCTCTCTCGCTGAAGGGCTTTACGATCATCTCTTGCGCCGAAAGCTTCTCCTGCGCAAGCCTTTTCCCTTCTAGACTTCAAGAACTTCACCAATGGCACCAAAGTGAGTTTTTGGCTTAGTTTTTCATTACATATCAGCTCATAGTATATGTATTTGAGGCTAACCATGTTTTGGTGTTTGCTCTTGTTGTTATGCCGTGCCCTTCTTGTGTTGGTCGTGACTCTATTTTCTCCCATGTCTTACCTTATGATTGTGTCATTTATGATCAATTCTATCTTATGATTATGGTTTCATGACCTACTCTTGATTACACCTACGTCATATGATCAATTCCACCTCATGTTCATTTTATCTCTTGCCATGACCAATTCCAATCGTTAGGAAATCATCTAAGGGCAAAGAAGCCGCAGAGGGCAGCTAGAAGGGGAAAGCTCCTTCTTCATCTGCGCCCTCCAGAAGGCCTCAGCCTTCTTCGAGCTCTCGCTTTCCTAATGCTGCCTGTGAACAGGCATTTCAATCTCGCACCTTCAAGTTACTTTCCTGCCGATCCATTGACGTTGCTTTTTTGACTGAGTATTGTTCGTCGGTCATAGAGATAGTCACTTTTTACAACCTTGGCTTTCTCCTCTCTCTGGAGAGAACTATCAATTACGACCTAGTCTCCGAATTTTACAACAATCTCCAGTAGGGTCCTCAGGGGGGCTTCGAGTTCACTACTCGAGTCGGCAAGAAGAACCTTGATTTCTCTTATGAGATTCTAGCGGAGTACTTAGGTGGTCGACGATCACCTAACCTCTATTCGATCTATCCCGAGCTCCTTGATCCCCTGCTGGCCCCTTTTGCAGATGTTACCTCTGACTCCATCTATCAGCATTTCATGGTCATCCCCGCCCAGCCAGTCTCGATGAGTTGGGTCCTGATTTTCCTACCTTTGCAGCACTTCGTCTCTCTCCCACTGATAACGTCTTGTTCAAGATTATCACAAACTGTATCCTTCCAATCACTTCCAAGCCTTTGACCGAGATCCGTCCCTATCATTGCCTGATGCTCTACGGCATGCATTGCCGCATGGACTTCGATATCATGGAGAGCTTTTTTCAGTCCATTTTGTCCTATCGAGAGCCGAGTCGCCGCACAGTCTATATGCCATTTGGTCATATCATCACCGACTGGCTTATGTCAGTAGGTGTTGATGTCACGATGTCACCAAGGGCAGGACCGTGCCCATGGTCCGACAGGATTGCAGACTTGGTCGGCGGGCATTTGCCAAGTTCGGCATCATCATACGGGATCGCGATGGGGTTTTAGTTTGGAAGGATGGGAGAGGTCTCCGTGAGCTACCTGGGGGAGGACCACATTTTCAGTCACCGGCCGATGCTGCTGCTCCTCAGGAGGCTCCTACTGCTGATTACGACTACGAGCCCGAGCCGGATCTACGATGGCAGATTTCAGAGCTCGATTGGACCATTCAGCAGTATCTACATTTACGAGAGATCCATCGCGAGGAGGTCCGCTCGGAGATCCGATCATTCGACCGCCGACTCACCTCAGTAGAGTCGATTGTCTCCGATGTTCACAGGCTACAGCAAACCTGGTACGATGAGTGGCACCGACATACGTTTCCTGGGGATGCGCCTTCCGGTAGTGCTGCACCTGGATCTTTTGCTGTCGATGATGATACACTTGATGATCCGATGCAGGCTGACCCTCCCACTGATGACTGATATAGTCTGTGGGTGTTGTGACGTTTGACTTTTTGATTACTTGCTTTCGGGCTGTATGCCTTGTGACTTGACATTTCTGGCCTTAGGCCACACCTACTTTGACTTCGATGTATTTGGTATGCATCTGTTTAGTTATCTCGATTTGATGAATTTTACTATGACCTGACTGTGATGCGATACGATGCATCTGATATCTTGCATGTATGTTATATTTGCCTTTTCATTCTTAGGATGTTGGCTTATATGTGTTTACATGATTACTATCTGTCTATATGCCTCATTCTATGTTGTTATGTTCATGCTTATGATGTCATATGATACATATGCTTGTTTTTCCATGCCCTACTTTTGTCATATGTATTCATGTGTTTATCCAAGATCAATCTTGTTTTGGGATACCCCTAGGGTTGAGGGGGAGTATGTTTAAACTTAACAGCCCCTCTAGACCCTTTTCGGTATTCGACAAAGGGGGAGAGTGTTGGTTGGTTAAGTTTAGGATGATTATATTGTAGGGGGAGGATCTTGATTCCCCTATGATTCTGAAAGTTGATAAATTGATTGAGAATCCCTAAACTTAAAATTGGATTGACAAACAATAAAAAGGGGGAGATTGTTGATGCAGTCTGACCCTGATTGCTATTTTGGTGTTGACATTGATTTTAGTTTATGTTAATGATTATTATGATTATGTTTAAGTCCTGATCGGGGATTAGGCATGTTATGAAAAATTCTAGCTTGGAGGGCTAGGTGTTGGAAAATCCTAACCTGGAGGGTTATGTATGGAAAATCCTAGCTTGGAGGGCTAGGTGTTGAAAAGGCCTAATTCGGAAGGGTTGGGTGAAAATTCCTAGCTTGGAGGGCTAGGTGAAAAGCCCTAACTTGGAGGGTTAGGTGAAAAATCCTAACTTGGAGGGTTTGGTAAAAAATCCTGGCTTGGAGGGTCAGGTCCTAGCTTGGAGGGCTAGGTATGGAAAGTTCTAACTCGGAAGATTGGGTGAAAAGTCTTAGCTTGGAGGGCTAGGTGAAAAGTCCTAACTTGGAGGGTTAGGTGAAATGTCCCAACTGGAGGGTTAGGTGAAAAACCCTGGCTTGGAGGGCTAGGTTGGATGAAACCCTAGCTTGGAGGGCTAGGTTGGAGCCCCTGGATCGGTCTGGTGACCCATCAGGGAGTTGGCACGGTGCTCCTTCGTGGATCGGTCTGGTGACCGATCCAGCGATGACTAATCGGACTGGTGACCGATTAGGGAGTATGCGTTTCACCCACTACTTGGCTCCTGATCGGTCTAGCGACCGATCAGGGAGCACACAGTGAGGTTGAGTTCCCTTGCTGATCTGCTCCTGATCGGTCTGTGGACCGATCAGGGTCACTGTGCAGATCGGTCTGGAGAACGATCCAGCGTTGTAGGTTCCTCTCTATGATCGATCAGGATGGAGCCTGATCTGTCTGGTCATGACCTGATCGGTCTGGTGACCGATCAGGAGGCTCTCTGATCGGTCCGGTAACCGATCAGGGGGATTGGACTGCGAAACTCAGAAATCGCCCAGCAAAGGGGTGGATGGGTCTGATGATCGATCCACAACCTGGGATCGGTCTGGTGATCGATCTAGGAGAATCCCAAAGAAATCGTGATTTCTGATTGAGCGTTGGGGACCGATCAGGATAAAGCCTGATCGGTTTGGACCCAGCCTGATCGATCTGGTGACCGATCAGGAGGCTCTTTGATCGGTCTGGTGACCGATCATTTTAATTCAAAATGCACTGTCAGACGCTCTGAACGCGTCTGAACGTATCCGATTCTCTACGCTTAACATCTGATACACGATTTCCTGCTTGATATGCTGTGCTAACACTCTGATTAAGCTGTAGGTGACAGGAAAAGATTCAAACACTCAAGGAGAGTCAATGGAGGCCTTTCCTTGGAGCAGGTTTGTCTGTTTTTCCTTCTCAGGTTGCAACGGGCACTGGCGCTGGCTGGAGCTGCTGACTGGGGCTGGTCTGAGGGAAGCTCAGGGAATCCAGAAGAGCTCAGAGGTGGCTGGTGGTTGTAGGTGAGTAGCTGGCAGCTGCAGGGAGATGTTGTCACCTGGTGTTCAAGAGGGAAACAAAAGGAGCGAGGTGAAGCAAAGCAAGAAGAAGTTGTTGTTGCCTTGGTTTTGAGCTGTGATTACTTGCTGCATGCTTGTGCTCCTTGTTGATCATCCACTCTTGAGAAAGCTACTCTGATCTTTGAAGCAACCAGCCCTTGCTTGAGCACTTGAAGGAAGGAACAAGAAGCTTCAAGTCCAACAACGAGAAGACACAGGAAAGGGTTCTTGCGTGAGATCATCGCTGGGTGGAGCTCAGAGGGAGCTTGCTGTGTTCTTGTCTTTGCTAAGTGGTGAGTAAGATACTTCTCGTGTTTCTTTATGCTTAAACTATATCCTTGATTGAAACGCTGTGGAGAGGTTTCTCCACCGAGAAGGAGGTTACTTACTATCCGGTGTTCACCCGGGGCTTGATCTGCCGATGATCAAGGGATCAGCCACCTTAAGGGCACGCCAAGGAGTAGGGACAAGTTATCCCCGAACCTTGTAAACCCTCCTTGTTAGTGATCTTGTTTCACTGTTCTAGTTTGTTTTTGTTTACTGCATTTCTGCACTTCTCTACTTTCATTGTTTCCGCTGTGGTGCTACTAACAAATTGAGTGCAGAAATCTAATAGAAGCTTTAAGTCCAAGTGTTTGGCTATATTCACCCCCCCTCTCTAGCCATCCGGGTTCCAACAAAACAAACATCATACAGCAAAAGGCCGATCCATCAGTCTGCAGTGCCTCCTCTCGGGTAGCGCATATACTCGTCCCGTCTCCGATCCTGGTGGTAGCATCCTCGGAACTAGGTGGGATGGAAAACAGGAGCTGCAATAACCTGCTGCGGCTGGTGTATCGGATAGGTCGCGGTTGACTGCTGAGACTGATATGTCAGATGCGTCTGACAATAACCGCCTGTCACAGAATACTGGGGTGCTACCAAAGTGGGGATCTGCTAAAAGCCATGCATACAACAGATGTGTACCGGTGGGGGAGCTATCTAGTTCTGCCGTGAACAAATCTGAGTTCGCTGACCTCCTCTCCGTGACCTCGACGGTCTAGGGCGACCCCTCTGAGTGGTCTCCTTTGCAAATGGAGGCGTCGCCCTCTGATCACACTCCCAACTCTGATGCCCAGGGAGTTTACAGGAGTAGCACACATTCTGGCCAATGGGACATTCTGATGCACCATGATCCCTAGCTCCACACTAAAAACAATGAATCATAGTACCATCACTCCTATGATTCTGCTACGATGATCTGGAAGGTCCTACTGATGAACACCCATACTTGGGAGGTCGAGGAGCTGCCGCAGAATTTCCCTCCACATCATGGTCCCTACTAGTCATCTTTTGTCATGCATACAGCTACTCCTGGTCTGACATTGTATCCTGATCTGACTGCCTCATTGTTGCTTTATCGCCATACACTTGCTTATGTGCCATCTCAATCAGGAGTGCCTTGTCTAACGCCTCACGGTAGGAGGTCATGCCAAATCCAACTATCTAAATCTGAATATAATCGGCTAATCCCTGAATGAATTGAAACATCCTCTCTCTATCATGTGCCACCAACTGGGGGCAGTACTCTGCTAGACGGCTGAACTCCGCATTATATTCCATGTCCGTACGCTTTCCTTTTTGGAGACTCAGAAATTCCTGACGTCGAGCCATCTGATATGCAACAGGAAAGTACTGACTCTCGAATGCCTCACAAAAAGTAATCCATGTGATGTGCTACTCACCAATGACTATGCGTTGCGTGGCCCACCAGGTAGTCGCCTCATCACGTAAATGGTATGCAACCAGTTTTGCCTTCTCCCACTCTATATAGGCCATGTAATAAAATGTACCCTCCAAGGTCTCGATCCATGAATGAGCAACCCGCGAGTCTGGTCCTCCATGAAATAGGGTAAATCGACCTTTCACAGACTCAGCCAGCGTTGGGATTCGTGCTCTGGCCCTACCCAAGTCCAAAGACATGATTGGATCCACCAATAAAGCCACAATAGATACCGGAGCAGGAGCTGCAGTAGAAATCGTGGGCATTCCCGGAACTAAAGTCACGGGTGGAGCTGGGTGAACTGACAGAGCAGGCGCTACTGGTGGTACAGCGGAATACACTGTACGGGGTACGGCTGGTGGTACCACAAGATACGCAGATGTAGGTACTCCTAGGGGTGTAGGCACTACTCAATACACCGATGGGGGTACAACAGATGGTACCGCTGGATATAACGGGTCAGGTACCACTGGAGGTACCGCTGGATATGTCGGGGTAGGTATCGCTGGTGGTACCGCAGAATAGGCAGGCGTAGGTTCTGTTGATGATACCATGGACACCACAGGGGTTGGTACGGCTGGAGGAATAGTGGGAACCGTTGATACCAATGGAACTGAGGCTCTTAGAACACTCGGGGGAGTCTGACCCTGATTAACAGGTCCTATCTCGGTCGGTCTCTCTAGTGCCTCAGTCGCTTGAGACTCAAAAGTCAGCCCACGTGGCCGCCCTGTACCACGTCTCGATGCGAAAGCCAATCTGGTCCGAGTCATACCTGTTGAACCATCACCCAATATTACAAATAGTACAAGTCTACTAACTTACTAGATCATAGCATTATCGTCCGGAGATGTCCCGTTGTCGCCAGGTCCCATAGTTCAAATCGAATCGTAAAAATGACTCCGAAGATCCGAAATGTACTCGGGTAGACCTCATCAAATCCGGGCTCCGACACCTACCGAATAGGTATCAGATTCTGACAAATCCGAAAAACATAAACAGGCATCTGAACCTGTCTCTGATTCCAAAATAAATTTTCACGCCCTGAGACCCAAGAGCTGTTGATCCAATATAAAATCAGGCAGCATCTCCCCTATCCGGGCGGCAATTTACACATAAATACAACACACGCAGTATAAAATTTGACCTCAGGCCTCAAGACAAGAAATAAAGTAGGAAAATAAATCCAATCTCAATCCATAAACCAACCTTACTCACCTGAGCTGTTCATGGGCAGGCGCGCAACATAAGAATTCTAAATAAGTCCGATAGAGGACTGAACTACAATACCGAAACAAATAAAATCACGATACAAGTTCTTCAACATAAAACGAATACAGACCAAATAATAAGACGTAAAAATAAACAGAACTCCATGGAAGCACTCATCACTAGAGTCGTAGGGACCTGGGACTGGCAACTGGGGCTCCCCTGGAGACCAATCAACCTGGAAACAAAAATAGGGGCAACGGTGGTGAGTCCAAATAAACTTAGCGGATACCAAAATAGATATGCATAGCAAGCTATAATAACAATAAGAATTATGCTGATACAGTCTCGAGTATAAAGGATAAAGCATAACTGATGACTAAGGGTGAATACATACCAGAGTCTGTCTATCCTGTTGGTAGGTGTACTCAATCTCCTATATAACCTCAAGAATAATACATAATCCAAATGTGAATGTCACCTGTACAACACTCAAACACAACAAGCACCAATAAAGGTGCAATGCATCCGATACACCCGATGCAATGATCTGTTTTGTAGGCACCTCAGCCACCACCAGACCAGCAGTCGGGTGAACAGGAATCAGACAAGCCAACGACTGATGGTTGCATAGAGAATCCAAACACTTGTGGCATACAATATGTGAAGCCCAACACTCGTGGCTATGCAAATATGATGCCCAGCAGCTGCGGTAATGCATGCATGTAGCCCAGCACCTGTGGGTATGCAAATATGATGCCCAACACCTGTGGCAATGCAATATATAGCCCAACACCTGTGGCTATGCAAATATAACAACTAATGTAACGCCCGTAAAATCCTCTCAATATTTTTCTTTAAAATATTGATCATGCCTATATGGATTCTTGGGTAATATATGAATACTAGCATGCACCTTAGCATGATTTCTTATATGGAATAAAAAGCTAAGTACTAATGGGCCTTACATGGGCCCTTCTAGTACCATGGCTATTAGTGGACCTTGGATAGAATTTTAACATAAATAGAAATGAGTTCCAATTAGGAATATTAGCATGACTCTTGGTGGGCTCTTATGTGGGCCTTGCCAAAAATAAGAGTAAATGAAATAAAAAGAAAGGGAATGCACCAAGGATTGAACCTTGGACCTAGAATAGAGGCAAAGCCTCATCATGCATATACTAACAAATTCACCTAGCAAGGGAGTGCTATTGGAAAAGAAAGAAAATTTTAGTTGAGGCTAAAGGAAGTGAAGAGTCACCATGTGAAGAGACACCATGCCCCTTCACTTAGTATAAAAGAAATGGATGAGAAGTGAAGAGACATTTAAGTTATTTTTCTCCTCTTTTCGTCCACCAAGACTCTTCCTCTCCCCTCTTCTTCCTCCTTCTTGCTGAGACTCACCAAGGGGCTTTCCCCTTGGAAAACTTCACAAGAGGACTCCCTCTTGAAGATCCAAGGTTTCCTATAAGGCTACAAGGGCAAGGGGTGTTCTAAGGTCAAGAAGGTCTTCATCTTTTTCTCTATTTAAGGTTTATAACCAAGACAACAAGAGATAAGACTCCCTCACCTGTGGTATAATAGCTTTTATGTTGTTTTCTTGATTTAAGATTTGCTCGGGATCTATGTTAAGAAAACTATGTAAATTATAGCCTTATAAGTTTCAGCCAGGCACCCTTTTAGGGTCTGGGATGATGTTAAAATCTCACTTATACTTCCTAATGCTTTCTCATGATAGAATAAGAATGAATTGTAAGTTGTGGAATTTTTGTAGCACCCAAATCACCATATGAAGTTTCGACCACCTTCCCCATTTCCATGGTTAGGATTAGATCTAACCCTTCAAGCATGCTTATTATGATTCCCTATGACATAATGGATGTTAATTGTGAATTATACGAATTTTCCATGTCCTTATGACCCCTCTAGGGTTTCGGCCAAGACCCAATTCATGGCTAGGAATTAGGGTTAGCCTCAATCATGTGTTCTAATGGCTTCCTATGACATTATATGTATTGTATGGGTATTATGTTACTTATGGTACCTCACATGTTACTTGAATAATGGGACTTCCATCTACAACTTTCGGCCAAGCACCAAGTCTAGGGTTTGGGTTAGTCTAAGGTTTCTAGTGTACTTGTTTATGGCTTATTATGATGTAGATATATGTTCAAGCATGTTGTATGAATTTTATGATGCATAAAACCTAACTTTATGTGCTATGCATCACGACCTTGTATGCTTATGTTATGTGTAATATTTTAGTAGGTTTTATTCATGAATATTTTAAACCATATACCATGAACACATGTGTTGTGAAGTATGCATCATGTTTATGTAGAATTGTGCATGCATTAGGTTAAAGGCCTTGAACATATGAATGATGAGATATATATTATGGTTATGTAGACCTACGCATGTTTATGTTGAATGCCATGAACCTATGTAGTATATATCATGTTCATATGGATCCTACCCATGCATGCTTTAAGATAGATACCATGATCATGTATGCTATGTGATATGTACCATGTATATAAAAACTTATCTATGCATGCTTACCTTATGTACCATGATCATGCAAACTTTATGAACTAAGATGATGTTTATGCCTTAGGGCATAATTATGTATGTATGTCATGCCTTATGAATGAAAATGATGTTCATGTCTCTAAGGCATAATGATGTGAGCATGACATACCTTATGAATCAAGTCTGTGCCTTTAAGGCATAATGATGTTATGCATTAACTATGAATGATGAAATGCTAAGAATGCTTTATACCATGCTTCATGTATTAAGATCATGTTTATGTCTATAATTATGCTATGTAAGTTCTATGAATGATGAAATACCAAGAGCATTTCTTATGATGTAAAAAGAAGCATGTGAAGCTATTTTACTTTATGGATAAGCTTGTACCGGACCCAAGTAAGGTCCAAGGGATGGGCTCCTTAGAAAGCCTCGGTGCTGGGACTACCGTAGTTGTCCTCGGTTCTGGGACTGCGGTAGCTGTCCAACAGGGATGGGCTCCTTAGAAAGCCTCGGTGCTGGGACTACCGTAGCTGTCCTCGGTTCTGGACTACCGTAGCTGTCCCTAGGTTGAAGGTAACCTAGTACTCTAGTAGGTCGAGACTAGCTACCTCACATTTACTTAGGGATATGCGCAAAGGATGGATGTATGTATGTGGTACAAGCCAGGGCCCCCATGATGTTGAGATTTATGTTTAAGTACTTATAATTATAATTTTCAAATAAGCATCCTTATGTTATGTGCATTTAATTCATGCATTCATTCATGTTATGCATCTATTCCATGTCAAGTATTTTATATGCTTATGTTTTATGTCAAGAACTTCTCTATGTTAAGTATTTTATTGTGCTTATATTTTATTTCAAGTACTTCTTATGTCATGAGNTAAAAATAATTTGAGAAATTATTTTATGCTAATTCTTTCCGCTGCACGTAAAAAATTTAAATTTTTACGACGAAACCCGTATCCTTGTCAACATGCACCCGGTCCCAACAGTGGTATCAGAGCCGGTTAGTGTTCGATATAATCATATAATTGTTTTGTGGAAAACTTTGTCATGATCTCAATTTTGGAAAATTTTTCAATTATGAAAACTTTCCAATTATAATAAATTTTAGATTTAGGAATTTCAATGTTTGGAAATCCTCATGAAATTTCGCAAACTTTTGAAATTTTTTAGTTTCTGAAATTTTATAATAATTGTGAAAACTTCCCATCTTTGGAAACATTCCTATTTTGGAAATTTTTCTATTTTAGAAATTTTCTAATTTTGGAAATATGTAAGTTTTCTTTGTACCAGAAACTTATAATTATTCTGAAAACCTATTATGAAATCTCGCAATTTTGGGCACATTCTTTCAAGAAAGTCTAGACAAATTTATGGACAATTAATTGACAATTAAATTTGAATTGTTTTTTAAATTGACAACAAAATTCTTTTTTTTGGATTGAGCCTCGGGGAGCCGTCCAATTTAAAGTTAGTTGTTGTAATTTAATTTCCCAATTTTAAATGAAATTGTCATGTTTAATTTGGTTACGCTTCCGAAGCGGACCAAATTGGATTTACGACAAATTACTTTTCTTTGGGTATCTGAGCCTCGGGGAGCCACCCTTAGAAAACGATTTGTTGTAATTAATTAAATCCATGAATAAAATATGATTTAAGAGGTGATGCTCTTACATATTTTTGTCTCCAAAATTAATTAGGAAAAAAGTTTCCTATAAAGTTTTCTTAAATGAGATTTTCATGAAAATAATATGTGGTTGAATTAAGGACTCATGTCTCTTAATTTAATAAGATTTGATTTAGAGAAATCAAAGTCTTAAACATATTATTTCCGAAATTGATTATGACAATTTAGGAAATTGTTTCCCAAAACAATTCCTTTAATAAAGTATGAAATTAGAATTAGGAAATCCGGTTCCTAATTCAATTAATGAGACTTGATAAATTAAGTCGCATACATACTTTATTAAGGAAATCGTTAGTCATGACATGATAATATATCATGAATGTGCTTAGAAAAGAAAGGATGAGACCCAAAACCCCTTACAAAATATTAAGGCCAACACCTTCCATTAATATGGTTAGAATCGGAGTTTTGTTTCTCGTTTGGGTTGATGGACACATCCATGCCCAGCTTGAACCTCAACATGTTCAAACCATGGAATTAGTTTATGATTAATATAGTTGGAGTCAGAGGTCAATCCTTAGTTATGATTGTTGGACACATCCAAGCCTGACTAAACGGTTGAATGAGCTCCAACCATATTAAAACTATTTCTTGATTAATGGGTCAGCCTTAAGCGTGGAGCATCGATTTGTTGTGCCACAGCCAAGGTCGATGTAAAGAGAGGTGCAGTTGGGTGCTATGTATAATGTTGCATACTTGTTAATGAGTTAACAACCCAATGATTTATGCAAACATTCAATTAGTTGATAGCATAAAGTGATAGTTACATATATGTGATATGTAATCGGTATAATTACCTACCTTCATAGCTAAGAATAACTTGATGGCCACAGCCATGGTTGTTCTTATCTATGGTTGGATATCAACCTATTTGGAGATGTTCCTACGATCTCCCGAATTGATAAAAAGGGTTATTCAATTTGAAAAATAAATAGAATTTTATGTATGTTGATATATTCTTCAATCATTCTTCTCACATAAGCTCAATTTGTATTTCTAGGATAATCACTCGATCATGTCTTTTCTAAATTTGCGTTCCATTTTGGACACCAATAAACTGACTGGGCCAAACTTCATGGACTAGCTTCGAAACCTGAGGATAGTCCTCAAGGCAGAAAAGCTTGCTTATGTCCTTGAAGATCAACTTCCCAACCGTCCTCCTGAAAAATGCAACTCCAGACCAGTTTCCTGAGTTGCTCAACCTGCTGAAGACTGTAGAGCCTTCTGTGAAGCAGGATCAGAAGACGGTACTGTTAGTTGGTTCCTCGAAGAAAGATTCTAAGAGGAAGGCCAAAGAACAGAATAAGGGAAAGAAGAAAAAGGCCAAAAAGACTGAAAAGACCCCAAAAGGCACTCGCCATCACTGTGGCAAGGAGGGTCACTGGCGAAGAAACTGCAAGGTTTATCTTGAGTCCTTGAAGAATAAGGCATCCGATGCCCCATCCTCTTCAGGTATCTTCGTTATTGAATGTCACTCTATTTCCTCAAACACCTGGGTACTTGATACTGGGTGTAGCTCACATATATGTAATGACATACAGGGGCTAAGGAATAGAAGAAGACTCGTCAAGGGAGAAGCGGATTTGCGAGTTGGAAATGGAGCAAAAATTGCTGCTGTTGCCATCGGAACATATTTGCTAAAGCTCCCGACTGGATGTGTCTTAGAATTGGATAATTGTTATTTCGTTCCTTCGTTAATAAAGAACATTGTATCTATTTCATGTTTGAATGAAAAGGGTTATCATTTAACTTTTAGTAACAATTGTTGTTACATAACTTTAAATGGCGTTCTTTATGGGAATGTAACTTTGTGCAATGGTATCTACACGTTAGATTTATCCGGTGACGTTTTCAATATCGAAGTTAGCAACAAACGTGCTCGAATAGATAATCGAATAGACTCCTACACATGACATTGTCATCTTGGCCATGTAAGTAAGAAATGCATGACCAGATTACACCGATGTGGAATTTTGGAATCATTTGAACCCGATTCATTTGATACATGCGAATCATGCTTAAAAGGCAAGATGACCAAATTACCCTTTTCCGGAAAAGGTAATCCAGTGGGAGAATTGCTTGGTCTAATACATACTGATGTATGTGGACCAATGTCAACTCTTGCACAAGGAGGCTATAGCTACTTCATCACCTTTATCGATGATCACTCACGATTCGAGTATATGTTCTTGATGAAACACAAATCTGAAGTCTTTGAGAAATTCAAAGAGTTCAGAAATGAAGTAGAGAAACAACTTGGCAAAAGTATTAAAATACTTCGATCCGATCGGGGTGGTGAATACTTAAGTCAAGAGTTTCAAGATTATCTAAGGGACAATGGGATATTGTCCCAATGGACTCCGCCGTATACACCACAGCATAATGGTGTATCTGAGAGGCGCAACCGAACCTTGATGGACATGGTTAGGTCAATGATGAATCATGCAACTCTTCCAAAATCCTTTTGGGGCTATGCACTTAAGACAGCTGTTTACTTGCTAAACAGAGTCCCGACCAAGGTAGTCTCTACTACTCCATATGAGACATGGAATAGTAAGAAACCTCACTTAACTCACCTTAAGATATGGGGTTGTCCTGCTTATGTGAAGCGGACTATATCAGACAAACTGGATGCTAAGTCTGATAAATGTCTATTTATTGGATACCCTAAGGAAACAAAAGGTTACCAATTCTATCATCCCTTGGAACAAAAGGTGTTTGTTTCAAGGCATGCTGTATTTCTGGAAAAAGAATTTCTTTTACAAGAAAACTGTGGGAGTGGCATTGAACTTGATGAAGTTCAAGAAACTCCAATAGACATTACAGAGACACCTAGTCTAGACCCACAACCAATAATTCATGATGATGAGCTATCAGTTGAACCTAAAACAACACCACCTCTTCGTAGATCTGATAGGACACGCAATATTCCAGAGAGATACGGATTTCTCATAAGTGAATCGAACGACGTGTTGCTCATAAGCGATGACAAACCTATCAGTTATGAAGATGTTCTGAAAAATTCAGAAAGGGACAAATGGCTTGAAGCCATGAAGTCGGAAATAGATTCCATGTACGAAAATCAAGTATGGGACTTGGTTAACCCACCTGAAGGGATTAAACCCATAGGGTGCAAGTGAGTTTTCAAGAAGAAAATCGACATGGAAGGTAATGTTGTTACCTTTAAGGCTAGATTAGTGGCAAAAGGATATCGTCAGAAACAAGGAATTGATTATGACGAAACCTATTCGCCAGTAGCTATGCTTAAATCCATTCGGATGCTCCTAGCCATAGCAGCTCATTATGATTATGAGATATGGCAAATGGATGTGAAAACAGCTTTCCTTAATGGAAACCTGCTTGAGGATGTATACATGATACAACCTGAAGGTTTCACATCGGTTGATAAAACCAAAGTATGTAAGCTTCGACGATCCATATATGGACTGAAGCAAGCATCCAGGAGCTGGAACATCCGTTTTGATGAGACAATCAAAGAGTTTGATTTCTCATAAAATCCTGACGAACCTTGTGTGTACAAGAAGGTTAGTGGGAGTGCAGTCGTATTCCTAGTATTATATGTCGATGACATATTACTTGTAGGAAACGATATATCAGTTTTATAGACAGTTAAAATTTGGTTGTCCAAAACTTTCTCCATGAAATACCTGGGAGAAGCAACCTATATCCTTGGGATTAGAATCTATAGAGATAGATCAAAAATGTTGCTTGGTCTTTCGCAGTCTACGTATATAGACCGAGTGCTAAAAAGGTTTAGCATGTCGGAATCCAAGAAAGGTTACCTTCCCATCAGGCATGGGATCAACCTTTCAAAGTCTATGTGTCCGCGCACAGAAGACGAGAGGATTTGCATGAATAAGATTCCTTATGCATCCGCGATAGGATCTATCATGTATGCTATGTTATGTACAAGGCCCGATGTATCGTATGCTCTGAGTGTCACAAGCAGATACCAGTCGGATCCAGGAATGGATCATTGGACGACTGTCAAGACAATCCTTATGTACTTAAGAAGAACTAAGGATGTGTTCCTAATATATGGAGAAGGAGATATGGTAATACGTGGGTATACAGATGCCAGTTTCTAGACAGATAAGGATGACTCCAAATCGCAGTCTGGATACGTATTTACTTTGAATGGAGGTGCAGTAAGTTGGAAAAGTTCCAAACAAGACATCGTAGCGGATTCTACCACGGAAGCGGAATATATCGCAGCTTCGGAAGCAGCAAAGGAAGCAGTCTGGATCAAGAAGTTCTTCTCCGAACTTGGCGTGGTTCCAACCATTGATGAAGCAGTGCCGGTTTACTGCGACAATAATGGAGCTATTGCATAAGCAAAGGAACCAAGGTCTCATCAGCGATCCAAACACGTGATTCGCCGCTATCATCTGATCAGAGAGATTATAAGTAGGAATGATATACAAATTGAGAAAATTCCCACTGAAAGGAATTTAGCGGATCCTTTAACTAAGGCCTTGCCTCAAAACAAGTTTGAGGGTCATGTAAGAGCCTGTGGTATTGGATACCGTAGCGATTGGCATTAGGCCAAGTGGGAGTTTGTTAGTGATATGAGAGAAGTGTCCTAAGGCAATCGCCTTATGATTGTAAACATTTATTTTAATAAATGATAATTCACTATTTGAGTATACATGATTGTGTATTTGATTGGGATCTTAAACTCATCTACTGAATGTCCGCAATACAATTCACAGCATAAGAGAATTTGTGATGGGATCACAACTAGTGATTATCTCTAAATGTGCAATTGTGAAGTATTGAAAATATCCCTAGTCGATGAATTGATAAAAACGGACACTATCAATTCTGTTGAGACTAGCATGGGTTATTCTCTAATCAGCTGATTCTCACTGGCTGGTGACATTGGGATGTCCGGAGATAAACATGGATGCTAGTTAAGGGAACTAGTTCATTGGAGTGACTGGCTGTAAAACTTCACATGGTAGTCTATACATAGACATGTCAGTGAAGCTCTTACTGCAGCTTAAGTGCGATGTTCCTTTGACTTGCGGTGTTCAAGTCATCTTGGTCATGGAGACTTATACTTTAACATCTTAAGCAAGCATCTCCAAGGAGGTGTGGACCCAGGATGATTGGGTATAAGCCGAAGTGCCCGAAGATGTTTGATCAACCTACAAAGGATTCACCACTCCTTGCGAGGAGATGTATACCCAGGCCTATCGTCGGATTGTTACTCAAAGCCTCTGGCCAGAGCATATCATGTTTAGAGTATGAGTCTCTTAAATACATGAGAGTAATTAGAAATCCAAAGGACGAGAAAGATACTACTTGGGCTAGGTGTGACGTAGTCAGCCTAGTGGGGACTGACACACATAGACCGTGTCCTGAACCAAGTGGGTATAAGATGGTGAAGGGAATGAGGCACGATTCATTAGAGCTGCTGAAGGGTTTCAGAATTATTTCTGAGGTCAACCGTTGATCTTTCGATTAATTGGGGGTCATGATGTACTACTAGGTGCCACTCATGATCGTTCTATAATTGGTTGATTATAGACGGCCAACATAAATCGAAAGCCTATTTAGTCGCACGCACTACGAGTAATCAGAGGGATTTAAAACGAGTTGAAAATTAGATTTTCCGATCAAGATAAATAAGTCGAATCTGAGTTAATCAGAGGCGCAACGGAAGCTTAAAATGGCTAAGTCTTTTGAAGGCTTATTGGACGAATTAAATGAGTTTAATTCGCGATGGGATCGGCTCGGTTTGGCCGGCCAAAGAGGGGGTTTGGCCGGCCACAACAAGGAGGAGAAACCAATTAATTTTGTTTAAATTATAAAATAAATCAAGCGCAATTTGTTTTATAAAATTATGGATAAATAAAATTATTTTCATGGTAATTAAAATAAACTTTAAATGGTTTATTTTTATTTTAAAATCAATTATGAATTAATTTTTCCATGATAAGAAAAATTTATATAATAAATTTATTCTTTTTATGGAAATTAAAATGAACCATGGATTGGTTTATTTTATTTTATAAAATCAATTATGAATTGATTTTTCCATGATAAGAAAAATTTATATAATAAATTTATTCTTTTTATGGAGATTAAAATAAACATTAAATGGTTTATTTTTATTTTATAAAATCAATTATGAATTGATTTTTCCATGATAAGAAAATTTATATAATAAATTTTATAAAAATTTATTCCATAATAAAAGGAGAGATGTATTTGTTTTATTATAAAGTTAGTTATAATAAAACTTGGCTGAAACGAAATAATTCATAAGAAAATTTATAGGATAAATTTCTTATGAAAATTCCGTTAAGAGGGAGACTTGGCAAGGGAGAGACTACTATATAAAGGAACCAAGGCTAGACTTGAATTCCTCAATAGAGTTATCAAGAGATTAATTCTCTCGCTCTCTCTCTCTCCCTTATTCTCTCCCTCTCTTCCCTTAGGGCCGGCGCCCATCTTCTTCCTTAGGGCCGGCGCCCACTTCTTCCCTTAGGGCCGGCGCCCACTTCTTCCCTTAGGGCCGGCGCCCACTTCCTCCCCTTCCAAGGGATTGGCGTGAGCAACATCCACCAAGGAGGAGCCAAAGAAGAAGAAGAAGAAGCGGATCGCAACTCCTTCCTTCCCGGAATTTAGATTCCATTTCTTGGTGGTTAGTTTCCTTTCTTCTCTCTTGATCTTCTAGTTGTGCCTTTAGAGAATCTAGTAGTTCTCGTCGGCACAAAACTCGTGACTTTGCGAAGTCATCCCGAAGAAAACTCGGCGTGGACACGAATAGAGGCGGCGCTTCCAAGGGACGCTACGGTTAGATCTCGTCCCTTACTTCGAGTTACGCAAGGTACTAAGTAAATTAGTTTACTTTTCCTTAAAATTTTAATTTATGATCATGTCCACACATCATAAGGTCGCATGCTAGATACGTGATTAAAAATAATTTGAGAAATTATTTATGCTAATTCTTCCGCTGCACGTAAATATTTTAAAATTTACGAACCCATATCCTTGTCAACATGCACCCGGTCCCAACAGATACTAGTCGGGTATTCCCTAGTTAGCAAAGCCTACCGAGTCTACAATAAGAAATCTAGATTAATTGAAGAGTCTTCTGATGTTGTCTTTGAAGAAATTCCAAAAGTCAATGGCCAACTAGAAGATGAAGTCCAATTCGAACTTAGGAGACTAAGTTTGAATGAGAGTCCAAATGTTGTTGATGGTGATGAATTCGATGACGGTGAACCTAGACAACCCATTGATCAGCCAGATCCTGAGGCTGAGCTTGTGTCTAGTGAACCCATTCAAGAAGCACCACCAACACCTAGGCAAACTAGATTAGCCTCTAGTCATCCCCAAGACCAAATTGTTGGAGACATCCACCACGGGGTTAGAACTAGATCATTCTTCCGGAATGTGGCTAATGAAGTTGCTCTAATTTCCGAAATTGAGCCTAGAAAAATTGATGAAGCATTAAGTGATCCCGATTGGATCATTGCAATGCAAGATGAACTAGGTCAATTCCAAAGGAGTCAAGTTTGGGACTTAGTCCCTAGACCTAAGAAGACCACCATCATTGGAACCAAATGGGTCTTCAAGAACAAATTGAACCATAAGGGAGAAATCATTAGAAACAAGGCACGCTTAGTAGACAAGGGCTATAGTCAAGTTGAAGGCCTTAATTATGATGAGACCTATGCTCCCGTGGCACGATTAGAGTCTATCCGATTGATGCTTGCATTTGCAGCACATCGAGGTTTCAAGTTATATCAAATGGATGTCAAATCGGCCTTTTTAAATGGTTTAATCAGAGAAGAGGTCTATGTCGAACAACCTCCGGGGTTTGAGAGTACCGAATTTCCAAACCACGTATTTAAGCTCAAAAGGTACTTTATGGCCTTAAACAAGCACCCCGAGCTTGGTACGAGCGGTTGTCGACATTCCTAATTGAGAAGGGCTTCGTTAGAGGTCAAATAGACCCTACACTGTTTCTACGGAGAGATGGTGACAATATTTTTAGCCCAAGTATATATCGATGACATAATTTGTGGCTCAAATAACAATGGCTATTTAAATGAATTCATTGGACACATGGAAAGTGAATTTGAAATGAGTCTAGTGGGAGAGTTGACTTTCTTCCTTGGACTTGAAATCAAACAAACCTGAGATGGGATCCATGTGCATCAATCGAAATACACACAAGAAATGCTCCGTAAATTCAATATGAGTGATTCAAAAGAGGTAACCACTCCCATGGATACAAACACAAGATTAGACAATGATGAGAGTGACAAACCTTTTGATTTGACTCAATATCGGAGCATGATAGGTAGTTTGCTATACCTCACAGCTAGTCGACCTGATATTCTTTTCGCTGTGGGTATGTGCGCAAGGTATGAAGTTTGTGCCAAGGAATCTCATCTAATCGCTGTTAAGAGAATTTTGAGATACCTTAAAGGCACAATAAGAGTCGGTCTTTGGTACCCCGTACCGAATCTTTTGATTTAATTGGCTATACCAATTCCGACTATGCTGGATGTAAGTTGGATAGGAAAAGCACAAGTGGGGGCTGCCAATTCCTAGGATCATCTTTAGTTAGTTGGTCAAGTCGGAAGCAACATTGTGTTGCTCTCTCCACGACAGAAGCAGAATATATCGCCATGGGAGAGAGTGTTTCACAATTGTTGTGGATGATTCACACCTTGGAGGACTATGGATTAAGTTATAAAAGTGTGCAAGTGTCGTGTGACAACATTAGCACAATTAACCTAACCAAGAATCCAGTCCATCATTCTAGGACCAAACATATTGAAGTACGTCACCACTTCATTAGGGATCATGTTGCTAGGGGAGATATTATACTCTCACATGTAGAGTCCAAGTCAAACCTCGCTGACATTTTCACTAAACCACTCCCCGAAAATGAGTTTAGTTTCTTGAGAAGAGAGTTGGGAATGTGTCGCGCTTCATGAACTTCAAAATGCATTCAAACCCTTCATGATTATTTTAAATTGTTGGGAAACAATTGGGTATCTTTGGGGACATTTCACACAAACTATAAGGTTTACCAAAATGTTTTTGATTGCTAGAAATAGGGTGAGATGCTAGGATCAACTCAATTTCTCAAAATGCTAATGCATCCCTTGAGAAATTAAGTTGACGAGATAAAAATCACTTCGGTGACCAAGTATAGGGAAACCAATGCATAACACATGTGTATTTGGCTCCATGATCATACTTGGACATTCCAATCAAGGAAACTTGATTGGAAACTTGAATTTGGTGTTGGAACCCGGATGGCTAGAGAGGGGGGGGTGAATATAGCCAAACACTTGGACTTAGAACTTTTATCAGATTTCTGCACTCAATTCGTTAGTAGCACCGCAGCAGAAACAATGAAAGTAGAGAAGTGCGGAAATGCAGAAAATAAAAACAAGCTAGAACAGTCAAACAAGATCACTAACAAGGAGGGTTTACAAGGTTCGTGGATAACTTGCCCCTACTCCTTGGCGTGCCCTTAAGGTGGCCGATCCCTTGATCGTCGGCAGATCAAGCCCCGGTGAATATCGTATAGTAAGCAACCTCCTTCTCGGTGGAGAAACCTCTCCACAACGTTTCAATCAAGGATATAGTTTAAGCACAAAGAAACACAAGAAGGATCTTACTCAGCACATAGCAAAGATAAGAACACAGCAAGCTCCCTCTGAGCTCCACCCAGCGACGATCTCACGCAAGAACTCTTTCCTCGTGTCTTCTCGCTGTTGGACTCGAAGCTTCTTGTTCCTTCCTCCAAGTGCTCAAGCAAGGGATGGTTGCTTCAAAGATCAGAGTAGCTTTCTCAAGAGTGGATGATCAACAAGGAGCACAAGCACGCAGCATGTAATCACAGCTCAAAACCAAAGCAACGACAACTTCTCCCTTGCTCTGCTTCACATTGCCCCTTTTGTTTCCCTCTTGAAAGCCAGGTGACAACATCTCCCTGTAGCTTCCAGCTGCTCACCTGCAACCACTAGCCACCACTGAGCTCTTCTAAACTCCCTGAGCTTCCCTCAGACTAGTCCCAGACAGCAGCTCCAGCCAGCGCCAGTGCCCGTTGCAACCTGAGATGGAAAAACAGACACACCTGCTTCAAGGAAAGGCCTCCATTGACTCTCCTTGAGTGTTTGAATCTTTCCCTGTCACCTGCAGCTTAATCAGAGTGTTAGCATAACATATCAAGCAGAAAATCATGTATCAGATGTTAAGCACAGAGAATCGGATACGTTCAGACGCATTCAGAGCGTCTGACAGTGCATTTTGAATTAAAGTGATCGGTCACCGAACCGATCAGAGTGCCTCCTGATCGGTCACCAGACCGATCAGGCTAGGTCCAGACCTATCAGGCTTCGTCCTGATCAGTCCCCAACGCTCAATCAGAAATCTCGATTTCTTTGTGACTCTCCTGGATCAATCACCAGACCGATCCCAGGTTATGGATCTATCACCAGACCGATCCACCCCTTTATCGGGCGATTTTTGAGCTTTGCAGTCCAAACCTCCTGATCGGTCACCGGACCGATCAGGGAGCCTCCTGATCGGTCACTAGACCAATCAGGTCATGACCAAACAGATCAGGCTCCGTCCTGATCGATCATAGAGAGGAACCGGCGACGCTGGATCGTTCTCCAGAACGATCTGCACAGTAATCCTGATCGGTCCACAGACTAATCAAGAGCAGATCAGTAAGGCAACTCAACCTCACTGTGTGCTCCCTGATCGGTCACCAGACCGATCACGAGCCAAGCAGTGGGTGAAACGCATACTCCCTGATCGGTCACCAGACCGATCCAGGGGCTCCAACCTAGCCCTCCAAGCTAGGACCTGACCCTTCGAGCCAGGGTTTTTCCACTAACTCTCCAGTTGGGACTTTTCACCTAACCCTCCAAGTTAGGAATTTTCACCTAGCTCTCCAAGCTAGGACTTTTCACCCAACCTTTCGAGTTAGAACTTTTCATACCTAGCCCTCTTAGCTAGGACCTGACCCCCCAAGCCAGGACTTTTTCACCTAACTCTCCAAGTTGGGACTTTTCACCTAACCCTCCAAGTTAGGACTTTTCACCTAGCCCTCCAAGCTAGGACTTTTCACCCAACCCTTCCGCATTAGGACTTTTCAACACCTAGCCCTCCAAGCTAGGATTTTCCATACCTAACCCTCCAGGTTAGGATTTTCTAACACCTAGCCCTCCAAGCTAGGATTTTTCATAACATGCCTAATCCCTGATTAGGACTTAACCATAATCATAATAATCATCAACCTAAACTAAAATTGATGTCAACACCAAAACAACAATCAGGGTCAGACTGCATCAACATTTGGCACAATCTTGGTTAAAACTTGTTTGAATGATTGTTGATTGAGTTTGACTCCACTTGGATGGAGCAAAGTTTTTGTTCAAACCATAAGGACCTTTGATCCTTGTTTAGGGATCAATTTTAGTCAAGGGATCACCCCTAAGATTGATATTTGCCATCAGATTCCCTCAAAAATCGTGTGAGAGTCTGAAACTAAAAGTTTCAGATCGTATCTGGGAGTATCAGGATCCTTGATTGGTCACTGGACCGATCAGGCATAGGGCTGATCGGTCCCCGGACCGATCTGGCTTCCTCCTGCGTTGATCGGTCCACAGACCGATCAGAGGGGTCGACAGAGACTTAACAAAATCCTGATCAAACATTCTATGCTAGTCTGGATCAGTCCCCGGACCGATCTGGCACCATGTGGTGATCGGTCCACAGACCGATCAGGAAGGCTTCTCAAACATCATCCAACCCTACTGTTCGCTTCCTGATCGATCAACCGATCGATCAGGATCCTGCCTGATCGATCACCCGACCGATCAGGACCAGGCCAGTCCGATCAGGCCAGAGCCTGATCGGTCTGGACGTTCTCAGATCGAACGGTGATCCGTTCAATCGCATTAAAGTCTGGTTGGTGGACCGATTCACCAACCGATTAACTTCGCGAAAAACCACTCTTTTCCGAACCCTAGCGCCGAAACCCCACTACCTTGCTTCTCTTCACTTCGTGCGAGAGCTTTCCTCATCCTCTTCTTCCTCGAGTGAGTTTCTGCGTGTGTGATCCTGAGAAGGGTTTCTACAAGCTCTTCCTTCTTACAGCGAGTTTCTCTCTCGCTGAAGGTGTTTGCGCTCCTTTCTTGCGCTGAGGATCTTCTCCTGCACAAGCCTTTTCCCTTCCAGACTTCAAGAACTTCACCAATGGCACCAAAGTGAGTTTTTGGCTTAGTTTTTCTTGCAAATCGGTTCATAGTATATGTATTTGTGCTAATCATGGTCTTTATTTTGATTTTCTTGTTGTGCCGTGACCTCCTATTTTGGCCGTGACCCATCTTTGCCATATCCTACCGTTGATTAATTCTTACATTTGTAATCTGTTGGTTTGTCATGATCATTCTTTGCCCTGTCTTTTATGATCAATTCTATCTTATGATTATGGTTTCATGATCTACTCTTGATTATACCTATGTCATATGATCAATTCCACCTCATGTTCATTTAATCTCTTGCCATGACCAATTCAAATCTTTAGAAAATCATCAAAACGTAAAGAACCCGCAGAGGGTAGCGCGAAGGGGAAAGCCCCTTCCTCATCTGCGCCCTCCAGATGGCCTCAGCTCTCCTCGAGCTCTCGCTTTCCAAATGTCGCCTGTGAGCAGGCTTTCCAATCAAGGACTTTTAAATTGTTACCCTGCCGATCTATAGATGTCCCTTTTCTGACTGAACACTGTCCGTCGGTCATGGAGATAGTCATGTTTTACAACCTTGGTTTTCTCCTCTCTCTGGAGAGAACTATCAATTATGACCTTGTCTCTGAATTTTACAACAATCTTCAGCAGGGACCACAGGGGGGCTTCGAGTTCACTACTCGAGTTGCCAAGATGAACCTTGATTTCTCTTACAAAATTCTAGCAGAGTACCTGGGTGGTCGACGTTCACCCAACCTGTATTCGATCTATTCCGAGTTTCCTGATCCTCTGCTAGCCCCTTTTGCAGACATTACTCCTGATGATATCTATCAGCACTTCTTTGGTCATCCCCGCCCGGCCGGTCTCGATGAGTTGAGTCCTGATTTTTCGACTTTTGCAGCCCTACGACTTGCTCCTGTTGACTACATCCTTTTCAAGATAATTACAAATTGCATCTTGCCCATCACCTCTAAGCCTTTAACTGAGATTCGCCCCTATCATTGTCGTATGCTCTACGGCATGCACCGCCGAATGGACTTCGATATCATGGAGAGCATCTTTTAGTCCATTCTATCTTATAGAGAGCCGAGTCGCCGCACAGTCTATATGCCATTTGGTCATCTCATCACCGACTGGCTTATGTCAGTAGGTGTTGATGTCACCAAGGGCAGGACAGTGCCCATGGTGCGACAGGATTGCAGACTTGGCCGGTGGGCATTTGCCAAGTCCGGCATCATCTTACATGTTAGTGATATGAGAAAAGTGTCCTAAGGCAATTACCTTATGATTGTAATCATTTATTTTAATAAATGAATATTCACTATTTGAGTATACATGTTTATGTATTTGATTGAGATCTTAAACTCATTTACTGAATGTCCGCAATACAATTCACAGCATGAGAGAACTTGTGATGAATTCACAACTAGTGATTATCTCTACATGTGCAATTGTGAAGTATTGAAATTGTCCCTAGTCGATGAATTGATAAATACTGACACTATAAATTCTGTTGAGACTAGCATGGGTTATTCTCTAATCAGCTGATCTCATTGGCTGGTGACATTGGGATGTCCGGAGATAAACATGAATGCTAGTTAAGGGAACTAGTTCATTGGAGTGACTGGCTGTAAAGCTTCATATGGTAGTCTACATATAGAAATGTCAATGAAGTTCTTATTGCAGCTTAAGTGCGATGTTCCTTTGACTTGCGGTGTTCAAGTCATCTTGGTCATGGAGACTTATACTTTGACATCTTAAGCAAGGATCTCCAAGGAGGTGTGGATCCAGGATGATTGGGTGTAAGCCGAAGTGCCCGAAGATGTTTGAACAACCTACAAAGGATTCACCACTCCTTGCGAGGAGATGTATACCCAAGGCCTGTCATCGGATTGTTACTCGAAGCCTCTGGCCAGAGCATAACATGTTCAGAGTATGAATCTCTTAGATACATGAGAGTAATTAGAATTCGTAGGACGAGAAAATGTTACTTGGGCTAGGTGTGACGTAGTCAGCCTAGTGGGGACTGACACACATAGACTATGTCCTGAACCAAGTGGGTATAAGATGGTGAAGGGAATGGGGCACGATTCATTATAGCTGCTGAAGGGTTTCAGAATTATTTCTGAGGTCAACCATTGATCTTTCGATTAATTGGGGATCATGATGTACTACTAGGTGCCACTCATGATCATTCTATAATTGGTTAATTATAGACGGCCAACATAAATCGAAAGCCTATTTAGTCACACGCACTATGAGTAATCCGAGGGATTTAAAACGAGTTGAAAATTAGATTTTCCAATCAAGAGAGATTAGGTTTGGTTGAGCCAAATGATAAGTTGAATCTGAATTTTTCAGAGACGCATCGGAAGCGTAAAATGGCTAAGTCTTTTGAACACTTAATAGATGAATTAAATGAGTTTAATTCATTGGGGCGTGGCTTGGATAGGCCGGCCAAAGAGGGTCCCCACCCTCTTTGCTTGGCCGACCACAACAAAGGGAGGGAACCAAATTGTTTGGTTCAATTTATAAAATAAATCAAGTGTGGTTTGTTTTATAAAATTATGGATGATATAAATTTTTATATAAACCAAGGTTTGGTTTATTTTTTCATAGAAATTAAAATGAACCATGAATTGATTTATTTTATTTTATAAAATCAATCATGGATTGATTTACCATGATAAAGAAATTTATATAAAGAAATTTATATAAAATTTATTTTTCATGGAAATTAAAATGAATCATGGATTGATTTATTTTATTTTATAAAATCAATCATGGATTGATTTACCATGATAAAGAAATTTATATAAAATTTATTTTTCATGGAAATTAAAATGAACCATGGATTTATTAATTTTATTTTATAAAATCAATCATGGATTGATTTACCGTGATAAAGAAATTTATATAAAGAAATTTATACAAAGAAATTTATATGATAAATTTCTTATGAAAATTTATTCCATACGAAAAGGAGACTTGGTTGATTTTTATCATGAATTAAAATATGATTTTAACGATGATATAAAATCAAGACTTGGCATGATGGAATAAGTCATAGAAAATTTATATGATAAATTTCTTATGAAAATTTATTCCATAAGAAAAAAGAGACTTGGCGGTTGAGAGGCCACTATATAAAGGACCCAAGGCAAGGCTTGGAATTCATTTGAAATAATCCAAGTATTCTTGCTTGGGCTCTCTCCCTCTCCTCCCTTCTTCCTCTAGGCCGACCACAAGCCTCTCCCCCTTTCTTCTTGCCGTAAGCACAAGGAGAAGCACCGAGGCGATGAAGTTCTTCCGTTGGGATGATCTTCCTCTCCGGCCATCATCACCTTGGGATTGGGCGCATGTCATCTTCCTCCTTCTCGCCGGAATTGTGATTCCGGCCAACCTTGGTGGTGAGTTTTTCCGATATGATTACTTCTCTCTTGGTTTCTTGTCGCATTCTCGGAGAATCTAGTAGTTCTCGAGAACATGAGACTCGTGGCTTTGCGAAGTCATCCCGAAGAAAACTCGGCGTGGACGCGAATAGAGGCGGAGCTTCCAAGGGACGCTTATGGTTGGATCTCGTCCCTTTCTTCGAGTTACGCGAGGTAACAAGTAAATTAGTTTACGTTTCTGCAAAATTTTAAATATATGATCATGTCTACACAACATAAGGTTGCATGCTTAGATGTGTGGTTAAATAATTTGAGAAATTATTTATGCTAAACCTTCTGCTGCACGTAATTAATTTTAAAATTACGAACCCGCATCCATGTCAACTTGTACCCAGTCCCAACATTACAGGATCGCGATGGGGCCTTGGTTTGGAAGGATGGGAGAGGACTCGGTGAGCTACCTGGGGGAGGACCACATTTTCAGGCACCAGCCGATGCTGCTGCACCTCAGGAGGCTCCCGCTGCTGCTGCTGCTGATGATGATTACGACTATGAGCGGGACCCGGATCTCCGATGGCAGATTTTCGAGCTGGATCAGACGATCCAGTATGATCTTCATCTGCGAGAGCTTCATCGAGAGGAGGTCCATTCGGGATTCAAATCTTTCGACCGCCGACTGACAGCAGTGGAGGCTGATGTCTCTAGGATCCGTACACTGCAGCAGACCTGGTACGATGAGTGGCGCCGCCACACATTTTCGGGAGATGCGCCTTCATGTAGTGCCGCACTAGGGTCCTTTGCTGCTGATGATGACACGATGGACGATCCTATGCAGGCTGACCCCCCCGTTGACGATTGACTGTGCTCTGTGCTTGTTTGGTGATTTCAGACTATTTGACGGATCTGTTTGTCCTGACTTTGCCTGTCATGGCATGATGTTGACTTTGATGCGTGGATATGCATCTACTTGTTTGTCTGGATTATTGCTTATGCGCTTGACTATGACTAGACTTTGCATTATGATGCATTTGACATCTTGCATAAATTTTCTATTTGCCCTATCATGTTTAGGATGTTGGCTTATATGAGTTCACATGATTACTATTGTTTATATGCCTCATTCTATATGATTATGTTCATACTTATGATGTCATGCTCATATGATACATATGCTTGTTTTGCCATGCCTTATCTTTGTCATATGTGTTCATATGATTATCAAAAATCAATCAAATCTTTATTGTTTTGGGATACCCCTAGGGTTGAGGGGGAGTATGGTTAAACTTAATAGTACCTCTAAACCCTTTTCGGTGTTCGACAAAGGGGGAGAGTGTTGGTTGGTTAAGTTTAGGATGATTATATTGTAGGGGGAGGATCTTGATTTCCCTTTGATTCTGAAAGTTGAGAAATTGATTGAGAATCTCTAAACTTAAAATCGGATTGTCAAACAACAAAAAGGGGGAGATTGTTGATGCAGTCTGACCCTGATTGTTATTTTGGTGTTGACATCGATTTTAGTTTAGGTTGATGATTATTATGATTATGGTTAAGTCCTAATCGGGGATTAGGCATGTTATGGAAAATCCTAGCTTGGAGGGCTGGTGTTGGAAAATCCTAACCTGGAGGGTTAGGTATGGAAAATCCTAGCTTGGAGGGCTAGGTGTTGAAAAGTCCAAATTCGGAAGGGTTGGGTGAAAAGTCCTAGCTTGGAGGGCTAGGTGAAAAGTCCTAACTTGGAGGGTTAGGTGAAAAGTCCCAACTTGGAGAGTTAGGTGAAAAAGTCCTGGCTTGGAGGGTCAGGTCCTAGCTTGGAGGGCTAGGTATGGAAAGTTCTAACTCGGAAGGTTGGGTGAAAAGTCCTAGCTCGGAGGGCTAGGTGAAAAGTCCTAGCTCGGAGGGCTAGGTGAAAAGTTCTAACTTGGAGGGTTAGGTGAAAAGTCCCAACTGGAGAGTTAGTGGAAAAACCCTGGCATGGAGGGTCAGGTCCTAGCTTGGAGGGCTAGGTTGGAGCCCCTGGATCGGTCTGGTGACCGATCAGGGAGTATGGGTTTCACCCACTGCTTGGCTCGTGATCGGTCTGGTGACCGATCAGGGAGCACACAGTGAGGTTGAGTTCCCTTGCTGATCTGCTCCTGATCGGTCTGTGGACCGATCAGGATCACTGTGCAGATCGTTCTGGAGAACGATCCAGCGTCGCAGGTTCCTCTCTATGATCGATTAGAACAGAACTTGATCTGTCTGGTCATGACCTGATCGGTCAGGTGACCGATCAGGAGGCTCCCTGATCGGTTCGGTGACCGATCAGGAGGTTTGGACTGCGAAGCTCAGAAATCGCCTGATAATGGTGTGGATCGGTCTGGTGATCGATCCACAACCTGGGATCGGTCTGGTGATCGATCCAGGAGAATCCCAAAGAAATCTCGATTTCTGATTGAGCGTTGGGGACCGATCAGGACGAAGCCTGATCGGTCTGGACCTAGCCTGATCGGTCTGGTGACCGATCAGGAGGCTCTCTGATCAGTCCGGTGACCGATCACTTTAATTCAAAATGCACTGTCAGACACTCTGAACGCGTCTGAACGTATCCGATTCTCTGCGCTTAACATCTGATACATGATTTGCTGCTTGATATGCTGTCCTAATACTCTGATTAAGCTACAGGTGACAGGGAAGGATTCAAGAACTCAAGGAGAGTCAATGGAGACCTTTCCTTGGAGCAGGTTTGTCTGTTTTTCCATCTCAGGTTGCAACGGGCGCTGGCTGGAGCTGCTGTCTGGGGCTGATCAGAGGGAGGCTCAGGGAGTCCAGAGGAGCTCAGTGGTAGCTGGTGGTTGCAGGTAAGCAGCTGGAGGCTGCAGTGAGATGGTGTCACCTGATACTCAGTGGAGGAACAAAAGGAGCGGAGTAGAGTTGGCTATGAAGAGTTCGGCTTCTTGAGTTCTTGCTGTGCGACTGTGTTTCTCCACACTTTGCTTGCGTGTTCTTGAGTTCTATCATCTTGAGCAAGCTACTGCAATCCTGAAGCAATCATTCCTTGCTTGAGCATTTGGAGGAAGGAACAAGAAGCTTCGAGTCCAACAGCGAGAAGACACGGGGAAAGGGTTCTTGCGTGAGATCGTCGCTGGGTGGAGCTCAGAGGGAGCTTGCTGTGTTCTTGTCTTTGCTAAGTGCTGAGTAAGATTCTTCTTGTGTTTCTTTGTGCTTAAGCTATATCCTTGATTGAAACGCTGTGGAGAGGTTTCTCCACCGAGAAGGAGGTTGCTTACTATCCGGTGTTCACCGGGGCTTGATCTGCCGACGATCAAGGGATCGCCCACCTTACGGGCACGCCAAGGAGTAGGGGCAAGTTATCCCCGAACCTTGTAAACCCTCCTTGTTAGCGATCTTGCTAGTGGTGTTAGTTTGTTTTGTTTCTTGTTTTTCTGCATACTCTGTTTTCAATACTTCCGCTGTGCTACTAACAAAGTGAAGTGTAGAAATTCAATAAGTGCTTAAAGTCCAAGTGATTGGCTATAATCACCCCCCCTCTCTAGCCATCCGGTTCCAACAAGGGGAACCTTGGAGGGGTTCTTAAAAAGTCTTTGTAAGTCCAATGTAAGGGGAGCTTTGAAGAAGCTTTAAAAACTCCATTTTGGTAAAATTCCTAACATGGGGAAGTTAGGTGTGTGGGATGCCTTGGGATAGGATCCATGTTTGCATTACATATGCATTGGCGGTGTAAGTCCAAGGTGGAGCCTTGGCAACATAGGTCCAAATGTTTGTTTAGCATTGTTATTGCTATTTATTACTATTTGTTTTCCCTAACTTAAACGTATTTCCAAACATCAAAAAGGGGGAGATTGTTGAGGCAATCTATGGTCCAGAGTGACCATGTGTTTTGATGTTTGGGCAAAGGGTTTAAGTTAGGTTTTCCCTTGTGATCTAATATGTATATGTGAGTGTGCAGGATGTGCAGGTTTACACATATTGACTTGGCTGGACGGCTTCGATACGGTGAAGGGTGGCATGGAGACAAGCTGGAGGCTTGTGTGCATCCGAGGGACGAGGGCCGAAGACGAAGAGGGTGCGAAGGCAATAGTCAAGGCTGTTGGTGAAGAGTCAGCTGAGTCATGAAGGGACAAGAGCCGAGGGAGGATGACTCTAAGGGCAAGCCGGGAAGTGGACTTCAAAGGGCACACGTGAAGGGTGGCATGGAGGCGAGCCAAGGGAAGGCTTGTGTATGCATCCGAGGGGCGATATACGGTGGATGAGGACTTCAAGGGGCAAGCCAAGGGAGTGTACTTGAAGGCACACGTGGAGGAGGGTTGTTAAAGTGAGGAAGAGTGTTTGTAGAAGCTGGGCAGTCGACTGGTGATACAACAGTCAACTGCCAGCACAAACAGAAATTCACAGAAGGTTTCTGACCCTGGACCAGTCGACTACCCTGGGAGCAGTCGATTGGTGGTGACTGGTTAAGTCGGCTAAAATTCGAACGTTGGAGTTGCAACGGTCGATTTTCAGTGGGACTAGTCGACTGCCCTGGGAGTAGTCGACTGGTGGAGTGTTTTCCAGCTTGAGTTTTATTTAAAGAGAACTCGGTTTGGGCTGGAAGCTCTGACGAAACAAGCTTGGTTAAGGCTTGTTAGAAGTCTTTAGAGCTCAGAGGTGTACTCATGATTGTGGCGAGGTTTCTCCACCCACAAGAAGCTATGTGAGCTAGCCGGAGGGCATCCGGGGAGTGATCCGCCGAAGGATCAAGGGATCGTCCACCTCACGGACTGTCATGGTGTAAGAGTCTTCATCTCCGAACCACGTAAATAGGTTTGTTAGCATTGTTAGTTTTGTTTTAGTTATTAGATTTCCGGTTGCGCACTAACAATCATAGGAAGAAGGTGAAAATTGCTATTCACCCCCCCTTCTAGCGTACGTCAACGATCTAACAGGAAGCACCATATCGAATCTTGTTTTCAAATTGGCAAATATTCAAAGTTAAGTATTGTTTAGGATCTAGTGTGTTTCACTAAGAGTGTAGGAAAGTCCTAATTTACCTAGGCACGATGACCTGTTCGAGGGTTGGACACGATGACCTGGCTCGGAAGACTAGGCATGAAGACTTAACCAAGGGTTGTGCACGAAGATTTGGTTCGGAAGACTGGGTATGAAGACCTAATTGGGGGATGGGAACTGAAATTCTGATCTGGAAGATCGGGCAGGAGTCTTAACCGAACGAGGACAATAGATAAAAGTAGGGATGGGTCGAGATACAGACGTCTCAAGATTCAGAATCTTCAGAGCTAGAGCAAAAGCCCAACCGGAGGTGCTAGTTGGCAATAGGTTACTTTTCCATATTAGAGTTGGTGAGGACACATTCCCCATAAGAGGAAATAGTAGGCGTCGGTCCTACCTACGATTTCAGTTGAAATCCAAAGTCAGGATTAAACAACATTGGCTGTTGTACATGGATTTACTTTTCATATTATTCTTGCTTGGACTAACCCTGTGTTACAGCTGAGGCATTAGGGCACTCTTCGCATCTGGGGCGCCCGAGAGGTCTTGAGCACTTGGGAACACAGGCGCCCGAGAGGTCTCTGTTGGTGTAGGAAGCACCATATCGAACCTTGTTTTGATATTGGCAAAGGATTCAAAGTTAAGTTTATTGGTGATCTAACAATGTTACTCAAGTGTACAGGAAATGTCCTAGCGAAGGGCTGCTAGGCACCTGGCGAAGGGCTGCCAGGAAACAAGGTCCTAGCGAAGGGCTGCTAGGCACCTGGCGAAGGGCTGCCAGGAAACAAAGTCCTAGCGAAGGGCTGCTAGGCACCTGGCGAAGGAATGCCAGGATACAAAGCCCTAGCGAAGGACTGCTAGGCGCCAGACGAAGGACAGCTTGGTTCCAAGACCTGGCGAAGGACCGCTAGGCAAAAGTCCAACCAGAGGAGCAGTTGGCATCAGGTACATTCTCCCGAGAGGAGTAGGTGAGGTTGCGTTCCCCGTCGAGGGAACAGTAGGCGTTGGTTCGACCTTGGGTTCCATTCTGGAGACCCAAAGTCAGAACCAAGAAAGCTAAGGCTGTATAAAACTAACAACTTACTGCTTTATGTTGTTTTCGGACTAATCCTAGATGCAGGACCAAAGGAACGAGTGTCTGCAGCTCAGAGAGCCTCAAAGGAGTGAGGCAGCAGCTGAGTAGGGCGCCCTGAGTCTCCCGGGTGCCCCCAAGGTAAACACAAAACAAATGAAGCAAAAGGAGCTTCTGCTGAAGACTGGCTGGGGCGCCCCCAGCCACCAGGGCGCCCCGCACCTGAAGTCAGCGATGAGGATATGCCTCATCCAGCTGATACTCCTGCTGAACAGGTCAGCCAGGGCGCCCTCGGCTTCCAGGGCGCCCCCATCAAAGAATTATCCCGACTTTAAAGGGATAACTCGCTGACCGGGAGAAGAGGGGATCACATGCCACGTGGAGGGCGCCCCCGTGCTCCAAGGCGCCCTCAGAACCCTATAAAAGGCCCTCGACCCCCCAAGCTTCAACACAACATCTTCCAACGCTGTTACGTTCTTCTGCTCCTGCGCTTCGCCCCAGAAACCTTCCAAATCGACATGAAAGCGCCGACGACGTCCCTCTGCTCCGAGAAACATCCGATATCGGACGTCGATAACGAAGAACTGATTGTTCATTTCTGTTATACTATTACTGCACTACAATTGTAAACTCTTGTAAGAATCTTTGCGCGATTATAGAATTGCCCTCAGTAAACGGTCAACAACCGTGGGCCTTGGAGTAGGAGTCGACCCAGGCTCCGAACCAAGTAAAACTCCCAATGTTTGCGATTGTTCTTATTCCGCTGTGTACTTACTCTAATTCTTTTCCGAAAATTTTTAACGATATTCACCCCCCTCTATCGTTTCTCTCGATCCAACAGTGTCGGGCACCCTTATTGACGTGACTCAACCTAGGAGAGGTTGAGTTGGCGCAGGCTGGTTGGAGTCGCCACATCAACAACACAGGTGCCCAGAGGCTCTCAGGTGCCCGAGAAGGATAAGGGTTGACCATGTAGCAGATTGGGACATAGCTAGATCGCAGCAATGGGGGTGCCCCTATGGGCACTCGGGTGCTCGTATTATAATGGTTTTCAACCATAGACTTCAGTCATCAACTTTCTACATCATGTGTGCTCAAGTGTGCTGCACCAAAACAGTCCAGAGACGATGAAACACTGCTCCAACAATGACTTGCTCCTTGTTGCATTTCAGTTAAAAGTTGTCGGTATTCTTTTCTATTTCTTGTACTTAACATCACATTTTTTGTACTCATTTATGCTATATAAAATTGCCCAAAATAAACAGTCACGAACCATGGGCCTTGAAGTAAGAACCGTCACAGACTCCAAACCAAGTAAAAGAAAAAATGTGTTAGTGATTGTTTTTGTGCTTATCTTTTTCTGCTACGTAAACTCTTATATAAATTCTATCACTCTCTAATATCCACAATTGGTAAAACCACCATTCTAGCTTTTCTTTCATTTTCAGATTTTTCAATTTTTCTTTCAAATAAAAAAATATCTATGCAAGGTTTTAAAATATTTTTGTACGTCTTTTTCAATTTTGAATTCTTATCTTTTCACCATAAGTTAGAATTGTTATAAATATCATTTTTTAAAAATTTGTCATAATTTTTTTATTATTTTTTATCATCTTTTCTCAAAATATATGCAATGCCAATCAAGCAAATTACATTATCCTATTCTCCCACACTACTAATCCAAGACAAGTTTTGGTACCCTTCTTATCTCTTTTTGATTTGTGAGATCTCCTTTCCTCTATCTCTGTGGCCCTACAAGAGGTTATAGTACCCTTCGTCCTCCTTTTTTCTCTGGAGAGGACTTCGGCTACTAAAAGAGTCGAATAGTGGTCCACTTAAAGATTCAAGTGGACATGTGGATTATAATCCAAACCGGTCTTGAGCTACCTCTCGATGGACACAGAGAACTCGTGGGATGCGAGAACTGGGATAGAACATTAAGGAATAAAGTTGAGGCCGACGCAAAAGCTACTCGATCCCTCTAGTGCGACCTAACTAAAGAAAAACTCAACCACATCTGCCACTTCAATAGTGTAAAAGAATTGTGGAACAAGATTATCAAACTCCATGAAGGAACCTTTGACTCAAAGACAAGCAAGCAAGACCTACTATTGAACAAGTTGTACAACAAAAAAATGCAATAAGGGGAGACTGCTGTGCAACTACATGCTTGAATCCAGAAGCTGATAAACGACCTTCACGCGATTGACCACAAAGTAGAAAATCGCGACTTGGTAAGTTATGCACTTAACTCTTTCCCAAGAAATACGTTGTGGGCATCTATGGTAGATGCTTACAATGTTTCAAGGGATTTTTTGAAGGTTAAATTAGATGAGCATTTTATTGAATTTGAATTGCACGAATAGTCTAATACTACTCTGACCAATAAGGGTAGTGCTTTTCATGTAAGAAAATTCAAGACCAAAGAGCCAAAGCATAAGTCTCGAATCAAGCCTAAACCCGAAGATGAGTCAAACTCCGAAGACGAGGATAAAATCACCGTTAGAATAGTCAATCTCGCTTGAAAGATACGTAAGAAGAAGAGGATGATCCAATTAAAGGCCCTAAAAGCAACATGGTCCGAGTCATCAAAAGAGTTTGACAAAGATGAACAAATTCAACCGAGCCTTTTTACACTACCAGTACAAGTTCACCTTACTGAAATCGAGTCCGAATCAGAAGATAATCCAAAACAAAGCAATGGATCGATATCCATCTCTGAAGATGGTAAACTCATTGTAAGTGGTTATTATGAACTCAAACTCTATGACTTTCTTTCTTATCTGTCTCGCTAGTTAGCTAAGTCCAACATCCGAGTTAAGTCCCTCTAAAAGGAGGTTAAAGCCCTTAAGAAGGAGGCTAACTCGAGTTCCCTGACTGAGATCGTTCAGGAAGGAACCTTAACTCAAGTCCAAAAACTTGAGAAAGAGAATTCCTCTCTGAAAACTCAAGTCAAAGAACTCAGAGTCGTCCTAGTGTTAGGATGTATACTAAAAGCCTTGCTTTTATATAAGACATCTACATTTTGAAAGTGAATCACAAGATCACTGTTTGCATGTTTATATTAGTATGTGCATATTATCTAGTACTTTATACTGTAGATAATATGGTGTGTGATTTTGCACAGAAGATCATGTCATCAATCCCTTGTAACCGAGATGGAATTGGGCAAACCATCGGGGTGATTGTAGTGTAATTTGGTGTTGGTTTATCTTGACCATAGAATTATACTAGTGCACTTTGTGTTCATTGAGCAGGACCGACATAGAGGTGATTCAATTTATAAAGACTTTATAATTGAATCAGACCTCAGTTTATTATGGAGTACATGCTCTTAATCCCGATATAATTGTTGGGTATGGTTTGGCGGGTTTCTCTAGCGAAGACTTGGTCGTCCTTGAGAGACCTCTCCATGTCTACGGATTAAAAATTAATCCGAATGGAGACCCGTCTCCCAACGACCATCTTGTCGTCGTATCGTTCTTGTGTTTACGGTCGGGGTCTAGTTAATTAATTATTAGCTATGATTCATAATCATAGGAGCTTAGGAAGAGATTTATACCTTCCCTTTACCTCGCGACCTTCTACCTTATGTCCCTCCCCTCCGGGACGTCGTGTGGGCGATGAGATACCGAGAACCGGGACCACCAAGGCACTATCTTCCTTCTTCTCCCCTCCTAGCCGAAACCCTAACTCCTATCCAAGGAGTTACGCCGGCCTCCTTCACCTCCAAAGTGTCGGATCGATTATGGTACGCTAGAGGGGGGTGAATAGCGTTTCTTCGTCATTTTCTCTACAAAGATGTTAGCGCAAGCGGAATATACAATAAAACAATAAAGACAATACTAACCAATGCTAACAACGAAGATTTACTTGGTATCCACCCCGGCCGGGTGACTAATCCAAGAATCCGTCGGTGGATCACTCCCCGGATAACCTCCGGCTAACCCTCGTCGCTCCTTATGGGTGGAGAAACCTCGCCACAATACCTCGGACACGATCTGGGCACACAAGACTAATAACTCACTTTACCAAAGCGAGTTTCGTCAAGAAACTCTGCCACCACGAAGTCCTCTTTAAATAGGACTCGGGACTGATTTCTCGCTACCAGTCGACTGCCCCCAGGGCAGTCGACTGGTGCCAGCCAAATTCGACCATTGCACTTCAACGTTCGAATTCTCAGCCAGCTCACAAGGCACCTACCAGTCGACTGCCCCCAGGGCAGTCGACTGGTCCCCAGCTGAACCCCTTCCCGAGTACATTCACACAACACTCGATCCTCACGACTCGATTGACTCCTCCTCTGCAGTCTCGACTGTTGCCTTCGCGCCCTCTTCATCTTCGGCCCTCATCCCTCGGATGCGCACTCAAACCTCCAGTTTGCCTCCATGCCACCCTTCACGTACGCCTCGAAGTCCACGCCCATCAGCTCATCATCTCTGCTCTCCAAGGTCTCTCGGATGCACACGCAAGCCTCCCGCTTGCCTCCATGCCATCCTTCACCGTACTGAGGCCGTCCAGTCAAGTCCATATGCGTAACCTGTACAACCTGCACACTCAACATACGCATATAAGAATATAAGGGTAATCCTAACTTAAACCCTTTGCCTAAACATCAAAACCCATGGTCACACCGGACCATCTTAGGGCCGATTGCTCCAACAATCTCCCCCTTTTTGATGTTTGGCAATACGTTTAAGTTAGGGAAAACAAGATAGTAGTCAATAGCAAAAACCATGCTAAACAATGCATATGCAATGCATGCAAGGATCCTATCCCAAGACATCCCACACCTAACCCTCCAAGTTAGGATTTTCACCACCTAACCCTCCAAGTTAGGATTTTCTACACCTAACCCTCCAAGTTAGGAATTTTCCACCCAACGGCTTTTTTAAAGCTTCTCCCAAGCTCCCCTTACATTGGACTTACAAAGGCTTTTTAAGAACCTCTCCAAGGTTCCCCTTACGCCTAGAATGGAGCAATCATGCTCCCCCTTAATCTTAGTTCCCCCTAAACCTAGGGTTTCTAGCAAAGGTATCGGTTTCCCACTTAAACCTAATATTTCTCCCCCTTTGCCACACATCAAAAAGAACCCAATAATATCCCAATTATTGGTTCTTTAAATTCCCAATGATTCTCATCACAGTGTACTAGACCGCCATACACTTGTTTCTCATCACTTGGACCCCCAACCCAGCTGCTGATACCCAAATCAGCCCTGGGCAGTCGACTGCCAACAGTAGTAGTCGACTGATACTCTGAATATCATATTTTCTGGCCATTTTCAGAAACGCGTCAGAAATTTCACAAATTTCCAAAAATTCTCAAATTTCATAGACAACTTTGTGGAACACATACCTACTTGGGAAAAATATATTTCACCATGTATCCCTCACCATTCCCAAGTTTGGCACAAAATCCAAAACTTTTCTTATGAAAATTATGGCACTTAGGAGGCAACCTCCCCCTTTACCTATGCCTTCTCCCAATTTTTTTTTTAATTTTCCTAGGTGAAGTTCTACCCAACTTAACACCTTAGACTCAAATTAGGTTCTCCCCAACCTAACAACCAAGTTCTTTCCCTTTTGGACACCATTAAAGTTTGCTCCCAAGCAACCTTTCCCTTGTGCCAATAAGAACTCAACAAAAGACTTAAGAAGGTCTAAAAGGTTTGCAAGCACACTTGCTATGATATACCCTATCCTAGAGAATTATGATTCCATGAAAATATCAAGTGTGCTTGACTTTAGGTACAATTCCTAATTTCCTAAGTATGGACATTTTGTATCAACATTGAAAATCATCCATACTTCCATGTGTTTTTCAAGACTCACACTTATAATTTACCACATGAAATTATCCTCTATTCTTTCCTTTCTCCTATGTATCATTAAAATGTCAAACTCCTTCCAATCCTAGATACATATGAGAAACTTATCAACCTTCTTTGAATTTTCCATATAGCCACATAATCACCATTAAACCATCTTTCAACTTTTAACTCAACCAGTATACTCAAGGATTTTCATTTAGACATCATATTCTATCATTCAATAGCCATTTTCCTATTTCAGCCTACATCCCAGTCAACTGCCCCTGTGGCAGTCGACTCCCAAAACTCACAGAATGTTTTTGGGCTCTTACCAGTCGACTGCCCCTGTGGCAGTCGATTGATACCTGAATTTCAGGTTTTCCAACCCAATTTCAGTAATCCCTAAATAATTCCACAAATCTCCAAAAATTATGAAATTTCATCGGGAGACTTGTGGGGCCAATGTCTATTTGGAAAAAATACGTTTCCAAACAAATGTACTCCGGATCCCATGATTGGCATGAAACTCAACTTCTCCTAAATTGTATCATTTAAACATTGTCCAAAGGTTTCAATTTCGACCTCACCTTGATGCCTCTTCACATTACATTCCTAGCACCAAGTTATATGGCATTTACACTCTAAGCCTTAATTTTATCAAATAAAACCTCATTTTCAATCTTTTCTCCCTAAATTCCCTTTTAATGTGCCAACACCTATGATTAAGACTTACCCAAGTCTTCCAAACCTATTTGGCACATTTAACCTAATTTCCTAGGAGAGAAATTCTTTGAGATCCATTTACCATGGACCACAAAGGCTCCTAGAGCTCCCCCTTGAGCTCTTGGCCTTAGGCACCTCCCTAGGTGACTCAATCCACACTAAGCCACACCGGTGTGCCCCCGGTGACTCTTGGCCTACAAAGTGAACCTTCTTAACCTTGGACACCTTGTCCTTGGTTAAGTCACCCGTTCTACCCTTGGATGACATTCCCTTGCCATCCTTGGACTTACCCTCCTTACCATGATTGTATGCCTCCCCAGCATACTTCTTTTTGTTGGCCTTGGAGGTCTTAGACCGATATCCCAATCCCAATCTATCGTAGTTGGGTTTCAAACTACCCAACACCATGTCTAGGCCCTTAGATCCAAACGTGAACCTTTCTAGGGCATTTTCTAATGTATCAAGCCTTGCCCTCAAGGCTTGATTTTCCCTTTCCAAATTTCTAACCTTTGGATTCATGTGTCCACCTTGGACATTCCTAGGCCTAACCTCCTTTCTAGACACATTCCTTCCCTTCTTGGGATTAGTACCATGATCCTTAGGTCTAGAGGTCTTGGGTCTATCATTATGCATGCTTTTCCTAGGGTTGTGTTCTACCTTATTAACCCTAGTCCTATCATTGTATCTAAATCCAAAATTATGTACCATTAAACATTTCTCATGAGCTCTGGCATGCATGAATAGATTCTTAACATTATTTTTAATATGCAAGGAGGAATTTGAAATTGAATTGCATTTTAACTTAGGGTTAGGAATTACCTCCCTTACCCTTGTAGTCCCTCCTCGTTGTGGTCTTTGCTTCCTCCTTTTTTCTTTCTCCCAACTCCTCAAGTGCCCCATTTTCTTGAGCTCTTTCTTCCTTGGGCACTTGGTGTGGTAGTGCCCTAGCTCACCACACGTGAAGCATCTAATTCTTTTCTTCTTCTCTTGGGCTTCTCCATTCCTACAATTCATGTTAGGTTTAAATTGAATGGACCCGGGTTTAGAGAGTACCTCCTTCTTACCTAGAGGGCACTTGTCCTTATAGTGCCCCTTTTCATTGCAACCAAAGCATGTAATATGCACCTTTCTCTTGGCTTTGGTGAAGGTGGAGACTAGGTTGACTTCCTCTTCGACCTTTGATGAAGAAGATGCTTCCTCTTGTTCTTGTGTAGATGATGGTCTCTCCTCCCCCTCAATCCTTGAGGTGGTGACCTCCTCCTCTTCTCTAGATGAGGTGGATGACCTCTCACTCTCTTCTTCCACTTCTTGAACAAATGAGTCGATTTCTTCGGACTCTTGAATTTGTGTAGGGTTCTTGTGACACTTTTCCAACTTATCCCACAATTCATGAGCATTCTCATATTTACCTACATTATTCAAAATATCGTTAGACAAAATATTTAACAAGATATCAATTACCTTCTTATTTGCCCGAAATTATTCTTGTTGCTCTTTATCCCAATATCTAGGACGAAGCTTCTTCCCGTGCTTGTCCTATGAAACTTCAAAGGGCTCTTCTATGATTATCCTACATGGCCAATCCATGCTAAGCCAAGTCTCCATCCTTGCCCGCCAATATTCGAAGTCGTCATGATCGTAGGGCGGTTGGATGTAGATGTCGTCCCCAAATTTGTCTTCCATCGTTCTTCCTCTAATGTTCTTGCTCCCTCGGCGATTAGTCCGATCAAGAGCGGTCCTTCGCTCTGATACCAACTGTCGGATCGATTACGGTACGCTAGAGGGGGTGAATAGTATTTCTTCGTCGTTTTCTCTACAAAGATGTTAGCGCAAGCGGAATATACAATAAAACAATAAAGATAATACTAACCAATGCTAACAACGAAGATTTACTTGGTATCCACCCCGGCCGGGTGACTAATCCAAGAATACGTTGGTGGATCACTCCCCGGATAACCTCCGGCTAACACTCGTCACTCCTTATGGGTGGAGAAACCTCGCCACAATACCTCGGACACAATCTGGGCACACAAGACTAGTAACTCACTTTACCTAAGCGAGTTTCGTTAAGAAACTCAGCCACCACGAAGTCCTCTTTAAATAGGACTCGGGACTGATTTCTCGCTACCAGTCGACTGCTCCCAGGGCAGTCGACTGGTGCCTTCCAAATTCGACCGTTGCACCTCAACGTTCGAATTCTCAGCCAGCTCACCAGCCACCTACCAGTCGACTGCCCCCAGGGCAGTCGACTGGTCCCTAGCTGAACCCCTTCCCGAGTATATTCACATAGCACTCGATCCTCACAACTCGACTGACTCCTCCTTCGCAGTCTCGACTTTTGCCTTCGCGTCCTCTTCATCTTCGGCCCTCGTCCCTCAGATGCGTACGCAAACCTCCAGTTTGCCTCCATGCCACCCTTCACGTACGCCTTGAAATCTGTGCCCATTAGCTCATCGTCCCTGCTCTCCAAAGTCCCTCGGATGCGCATGCAAGCCTCCCGCTTGCCTCCATGCCATCCTTCACCGTACTGAGGCCGTCAGTCAAGTCTATATGTGTAACTTATACAACCTGCACACTCAACATACGCATATAAGAATACAAGGGTAATCCTAACTTAAACCCTTTGCCTAAACATCAAGACCCATGGTCACACCGGACCATCTTAGGGTCGATTGCTCCAACACAAAGCTTGCGCCGCTGGCTATTCAAGACCACCCAAACTTGCTGGCCACCAAGCAGCTACAGAGATGAAGATAGGGAAGAAGATGGAGAGGAAAGAACCTCTCCTTCCAACTCAAAAATTGAGCAAACCCTCTCCCTACTCAGCCTTGCACCGCCGCCATCGAGACCCCTTGCGCCTCCTCCTTCCGGCCGTCGGATCTTCCTCTCTCACCGACGCTTACCACAAAAGAGAGAAGTTTCTCCTCTCTTTGTCTAGTGGTGTTTGCTCACCGTGAAGTTGAGGGAGGAAGAAGAAAACAAGAAAGCGGGCACCACCTTCTCTAGTTGTCGTGACCTAGGAGCGAGAAAGAGAGGAGAGGAGAGAAAAACTTGAGTTGGATGATTAAGCCCTTGGTTTCTTGATCCTATAGGGTTTATATAGGGCTAAGGTAGGGATCTTGGCCCACTAATGGATCTAAACCCGATCCATTAATTAAGATCCATTCCACTAAAGGATCTTAATTGAACTTCCTCACCAACCCCATATTTGTTGAGGCAATCTATGGTCCGGAGTGACCATGAGTTTTGATGTTTGGGCAAAGGGTTTAAGTTAGGTTTACCCTTGTGTATTTGATATGTGTATGTGAGTGTGTAGGGTGTGCAAGTTACACATATTGACTTAGTTGGATGGCTTCAGTACGGTGAAGGGTGGCATGGAGACAAGCTGGAGACTTGTGTGCACCTGAGGGACCTTGGAGAGCAGGGACGATGAGCTGAGGGGCACGAACTTCGAAGCATGCATGAAGGATGGTATGGAGACAAGCTGGAGGTTTGTCTGTATCCGAGGGACGGGGGTGATAAGTACCATTTTATTGATTATTTTAGTTGCTAAAATCCATGTTTGACCAATGTTTTTCTTGCCTAATTGTGAAATTACCCTAGGTTTTAGAACTTGCTTTTATTTTGGACTTAATTGCAAATCTGTACTTATTTGGATTATTTGGCCACTAAATTTTTGATCTATTTTTGTAGGCATGAAAGGTTCATGGACCTAGAGTATACTGGGTCAATCTTGAGTCGGAAGTGGACCCGGATCGAGTTATCAAGCTTCGGATTAATCTAGGCCGTCCGATTCAAAAGTGGCTAGATCTGAGCCATCCGGGATAGTCTGAAGTAATCCGAGCTAGGGTTAAAGTTGATCAAGCACTCTGATCAAGATCTGAAGGTTTCATCCCAATCAGAGCTCATTCAACCATTAGATCAAGCTCGGAGGGCTCTAGACTGTCCATTCAAAGATTAGGTTGATCTGGACCATCCGTTGCAAATCTGGAGGATCCGAGCTACCATGAGGCAGATCCTGACCCCTGCTCATCATCATTAAAGTTTGGATTAAATCTGAGCAAGATCAGCCATTGGATTGAGTTAGAGAAATTTGGGCCGTCCATTGCTAAGTATTTAATCAGATTTTCCACAGCTTCAGCTCTGTCGCGTCTTCCTCGCCGAAAAGTTTCTTCTCCAGTTCTTAGTTTTTCTTCAGTAGTTCTTCAATCCAAGGGGCACGACCCCTCAATTTCTTGCTTAGATCGAATCCTAGGTCATTGGGAAGGCTTCTCGGTGAAGTTCCAGCTCGAATTCTGCCCAAGAACAGAGCTGTTGTGAGGTCTCCGTAGCTTTGCCATCTGATTTCGTCAACATCGGCTGCGCACCATTTCATCCACCTGAGTAGTTCAGAGGGGTTCCCTGAAGTGCTCGGATCAATTCCAAATCATCATCGCAGCTGGGTTGAAGGAATTGGATGGGTTTTCGGATTTGAGCAGAGATGAGCTGGATTTGAATCGCAGAGGCTGTTTTTCCATCGATTTGTGGAGCTTACGGGTTCGAGGCTTGCCCTTGCGTGACGAACAAGGAGAATTTGAGCTAGGGAAGGATTGAGGAGTAGTTTTTTTCATTGTAATTTCTGTTTTAGCCGTAATTCCCTTTTCTGCGTGCCATTTATTTTTTCTAAATTTCAGAATGGTTAAGATTGGTTTCTGAATTGTTACTGCTTTAATCAGTTTCGATTATGCAAGTTAATTGGATTTATTGTTTGTTAGTGCCCATTTGCTTTTAATTCTAGTTTAATTCGTGATTAATTGTTGTGTAACAGTTTATGCTCTGTTTTCTTTTCCTGCGTATCAGTAAATTTCAGCAAGTGTTAGTTTAGTTTTTCTGAATTTGTGTCGAGTAATGATTAGCCCCTTTTAAGCTTGTCTGAATTGTAGATTAGTGCATTGATTTCAACTTGTTGGTTTGCTAGTTCGGCATTTAATCTAGTGCTGCAATGCTGCATCAGACTCTGCATCTACATCCATCCTACATCAGTTTCTACAAATTCAGCAGTTTAGTTCAGTTTTGTTTCAGTCTTCAGTTCCTGCATTTGCATCAATTGAAGTTGAGTTCTTAGGAATCTTATGTGGACAGTAGCTTGGATAAATTGATTTCAATTGTTTGTTTGGATTTAGCATCCCAATCGGTTTCTGAATTGTGCAAGTTTTCTTGCATTTCTGCACTTCTGCACATAGTCTTTGCAGGTTCACTTTAGGTTTAGATTTATATCTGAGTTGATCCATTGTTGGATTGAATTTCTTCCCTCCTTTCCGTAAATTTCTTCAAGAAAAGCTTTGTTTTCCAAACTGATTTGGTCAGTCTAAATTCCTGAATTGCTAGTATCATCTTGGCACATAGTTTTCTACTATTTTCTCTCTTGTGTATGAAGTGCTGTTTTTCGACTGCCTGAATTGCTAGATTTCTGCAAGTGTATCAAGCTCAGCCTCCGAACTGATTTGTATCAAGATTAAACACGCCTTGTAGTGTACTTTTGTGCTTGAATCAGCTTCCATCGCATCCAATCAAGTTATGAACTGTAAATTTCCTTCGCAGCATTTTCAGCTTACATTTCTCCACTTGATGTCAAGTGAAGTGTGGCACTGATTTCATATCAGTTTGTTCATGGATCGTTTAACATTAGATTGTTTCGAGTGGACAATCCGGAAACCATTCTCTGCAGTTAATATTAGTTTTTGGCACATCAGCTCCTTCCTCTTTTTAGCAAGTTTACTTCATTTCTGAAATTCTGCATGTTGTATCAAGTTTAGTTTCAGCAGTGAAGTGTATCAAGTTAAACATACCCTTATGTGTGCTATTGAGCTTGAAAACAGATTGCTTTAAATCCAACTTGAATCTGAATTCCAAATTTAAATTCTGCATGTCAGTTTTAGTTGAATGCATTTCGTATCAAGTGAGTTTCGGTAATGACTTTGTATCAATTTGTCTATAGAATGCTCAACCCTTGGTTGTTTGGAATTGCAACCCTGTCAGCATAAGGATCAATTTGATATCAGCTGGATTTCTAGAATTTTCCAAGTTGCATTAGTTGATTTAATTGTCCATTGGTTGAGTTATTAATTGCTATCACCTTGTTTAGTTCATGAGTTAAGTTTCTTTAATTTTCATTTCGATTTCATTGTCGATTGCAATCCAAAACCCAAATATTTATTTGAAACCCAAAAACATCAACGACACATAAATACAAGTGCGAATCGCACAACATCAACTAGTCCCTAGGAAAAATATGACCTGTGGCCCCTTTACTACATTTTCATATTTTGATTGCAAAAAGGGTTTCCAGCTTTTTATAAATATCTAAATTTGAGACCCACATTTCGTGACAGCCTATTTTGGGTCCATCAAATTTTTGGCGCCGTGCCGGGGAAGCAACTAGTTGATTTGTTTGATTTTTGCTTGTGTGTTTATGGGCATATCATTTGTTTCTATTTTCTTGTGCTTTATCTTTTGTATACGGTTGCTGCCATTTTTCTTGTTTGTTTTGTGACAGGGCTGCAAGATCAAAATGTTTTTTCCGGAGGACTATACAGAGCTCAAAGATGCACTGGTGGGGTTAAAAAAAGTGGTTAAGAACTGGAATTCCCAACTAAGACCCAACAGTGATTCATCTATTCACCAGCAGCCGTGTCCACAATTTCAGCAATCACATTCGAATTTTCAGCAACCCAATCAGTTTTTTCAGCCACTATTACAACAATTCCAGCAACCACAACAATTCCAGCAGCCACCACAGCAATTTCAACCGCAATTCCAACAATTTCAGCGAGATTTTCAGCCAAGTCAACCAAATTTCCAGCAAACTCAGATTGGGCAGCCACTATTCCAGAGTTTTCAGCCCCAATTTCAACAATTCCAGCCCCAATTTCAGCAACCCTATCAACAACATCAATCACCTTTTCAAGGAATTCAACAAGGGTACCAAGTTAATTCGAATTTCCAGCAATCATGTCAATTTCCACAGCAATTTCACCCCTGCAACCAGAATTTCCAGTTTCAAAACCAGAATTTCCAGCCCACTTAATTTCAGTTTTCACCACCACAATTTCAACCTCAGATCCATGATTTCCAGGGCTACAATTCTCAGCAAATTCAACCATTATTCCAGCCCAATTTTCAGTAGTTAAATCAGCCCATTCAACCATTTGAGCAGCCTCAACAGTTCCCATTTCAGAATGTACAACCTACTCTTGGTCTTCAGCAGCCTGATGTTACATTTCAAGACCAACAGGAGTTCCACACTAACCAAGGAGGCTTTGAGAATCCTAATGAGAGTGAGGCTCAACAACAAAGGCTGGAGGAGATGTTTCAACAAGTTCTACAATATCAACAAAAGCAACAAAGGCTTCCGGACATCGAAAGAGGCGTTGGACAAATTGCTAGTCAAATGCAAGTTCAAGGATCAAGCCAACCATCTCCTCAGGCTACTCAGGATTTTAAGGGGTATGACTGTGAACTAACTTGGAGGTTGGTGGATGAAGAAGAAGAAGTCATCAAAATCAAGAAACCTACAACATGCATTCCTCCTGAAGTTCTTGTTCAAAATTCATTTCCAAATTTTTCAGCTCAAGAAGAAGAAACTGAAGCTCCACAGGACCATTCTAGACTTTTATTTTGTGATGATAGTATTATTGATGGTCCTAATTTTTCTGATATTGTTGTTGCAGATATTACAGAAGGAGCATGCATAGGAGATGATTCTACAGGTGTAGGGGATTGCACTAAGCCCCAGGGACCACCACAAGATTCAGAGGATGAACCAGAAAGTGTAGGGACTTGCATGGTGGAAGCAAGAACTCAAGGATCACCTGTTTTAGTTGAGTGTCCACTAGAACCTGAACCTGAAGAGGAGATTGTACATTACCAGGAGGAGCCAATAATTACATCCACTCTTGTAGAACCTCCAGGTATTTTTCAGCATGATCAGGTAAGTCTTCTTCCTATTTTTTCTGAAAATTGCATAGAGGTACCTCAAACTGATTTTATTGTTTGTGATATACTTAGGAATGCATCTCTTGTAGAATTTGATTGTGAAAAATCCCTAAAGGTACCTAATGTTGAATTTGCTGAATATGAAGTATGTTGTGATACATCAGATGTAAATGCTGAGTGTGAAAATTTTTTAGAAGTGCCTAGAATTGATGTTGATTGTTGTGATGAGTCTTTTGATATATCTTATGCTGAAAATAATTATGAAAAATTCATTGAGGCACCTAAATTTGATTGCATTGGTTGTAATATATTGCTTGATACATCCTTGGTAGAAAATAATTGTGAAATTTCTATTGAAGTGCCAAATATTGATTTCATTATTTGTGATGAGTTTCTGGATGCAAATTTTATAGGAAATAATTGTAAAAAATTTATTGAGGCACCAAGAATTGATTTTATTGGATATGATGCAGTTTTGGATACATTTCATGCAGAGACTGATATTATTTCATTTCTTTCTTACCCTGCACGCTTGAGAGGGGTAATACATTGTTTGCAGGGTCCAGAAGACTTCTGGAGTGGGTGCTCCATCTTAACAGACTCCAACCTCCTGGAAGAACTTTCAAAAGGCATTAAGAAGGAGGAGTTGATTTTACTCTAATTCGAAGCACTCCACCTCTTACATGGGTCTTGTACCTAAATCGCCTTCGGCCACCGGAGCATTTTTTGTAAAGTTCAAGTGTGGGGGAGTCCTAATTCTCTCAGCCACCCATACTCCTCCACTACCACGATGGAGGCTACTTCTGGATAGACTCCGACCACCAGAAATAAAAGGGAGTTTGTTCTTTCTTGTATTTTCTTTTCTTGCATTTTCCTTCACTTTTATGACTTCTAGAATTTTCTTTTAAATTGAGTCCTTGCTAATAAATGCATGAGTAGAGTAGAATGACTAGGAGTCATTGTAGATACCATTTTAGTTTTCTTGGAAATTTGTTTCTTGCATGATTAGGAATAAATGTATCCCTCTAGGTTATCTTCATGTCATTTTAGAATCTCTTGAAAATAAATTAAATTTGGTTGTCAAAACTTAGGGTTTGAGTTCATGGATGAAATCTTGGATGCTTGAGTACTATTTTGCTTTAGATTCTTAATTGAGGACTTGAGATGAATTAATTTTACCTAGTGAGAATTAGCCTTATATTTGTGACACACATATGTTATTGTACTCTAGAACTTGCTTAGGTTATTTTAAAACCATATTTCAATGATTGGATCACATCTATGGAGGCTAATCAATTTGTTTCCCTTTTCCATATTATTCTTAGCAATGATCATACTTGATACATACTCTTTTCAATTTTCCTTTCTATTTTCCTACTCTTAATCCCAATTTTCTATGGACTTGTTTGTTTGGATTGTTTGTCAATGCTACTTTGCCCGAGATGGACAAAGATTTAAGTGTGGGGGAGTGACTAATGTTTTGGAGTTGTTTGGTATCGAGGAGGCACTTTGTGTCAAAAAGAAAAAATTTCTTTGCAATTGGAAGGATCAAAGTAAGTTAAGTTTTGTATCAAGAGCAAGTGGGAAGAAGTGAGCAAGGATTGAAAACAATTGAAGATTCTTAATCATCATTTGAAGATCCAAGGAAGTTTAACCTCAAGTTGAATTTAGGTAAAGCAAATGAAATGAAAATAGAAAAAAAAACTAAGCCAAGTGGCACGCACATGAAGAAAAAAAAAAATTCTGTGCCAAGGCAACTTTTGTACCAACTTGAGATGATTCCGGGTTTTTTTCCAAGGCTGCAAATTAGAAATTGCAGAGCACCTCCACTGCTGATCAGAAAGAAAAAAAATGGCTGCTAAAAGTTTTCAGATCAGAATTTGCAAAGGTGAGAAAAGTTGTGCCAAAGTTTAAATTGGCACGAAATAGCAGAATTGCAGCTATACATTGGCTGTAATTTCAGAAACAACATGTTAGAAGTTGAATCTCAACTGTTCAAATCAGAAAGTCTGAATTAAGGCTGAATAAAGGCTGCATAAAGGCTGAACAAAAGCTGAGATGAAGCTGAATTGAAGTTTTCTTGGCTGTAAAATCAGAAACGTTGAGAGAAAAATTGGAATTTGTCGAGTGCTGACATGGAGCTGCTGAAATGACATGGAAGCTGCAAGGTGCTGAAAGGAAATCCGTTGAAGAGCTGAGGTTGAATCTGAAAGAAAAAAAATCAGATTGGTAGTGTTCCATGCAAGAAATTTCTGCACAAGTTTGATATCAACTTGGACTGAAATTTGGTCCAGATTAGAACAGAATTGTAAGGTCTCAATGCAGTGCTGAATGGACACAGAATTTGCAGAGTGATTTTAATTGGACTAAACTTCTTGGGAGCAGAATTTGAACTGCTGAATGAAATAAAAAATGAAGTGCTATTGAAGGAATTGTAGTGCAGTGCCGAAATACCAAGTGAGCATTTAATTCTTCACTTTCCATTCGATGCAAGCTTCTATTGATGTTAATTGTTTGAGAAATCAGAGAATGGCAAGGAATCTACCATGGAGCTACAAAAAAAAAGAAAAGAGAAAGAAACAAATTGCAATCGAAATGTGCCAACTTGAAGGAGGTGTAGCAAGAGTGAGTTGCAAGGGTTGTTTAGTGAAAGTTGTATGTTGAGTATCTATGTTACTTGATATCATACGTTCTCTGATACAAATCTGATCCGCAATGCTCCATTAGAAGAATTCAGAGCAGAGAAAAAAAAAGAGAGAAGAAAAACAGTTTGAAAAAAAAGAAAGAAAAGAAGAGAGAAACAAGATGACACAAGAATGTAATGTGGGTACCATGAAACAAGTGAATGTTTTTCTCATCCAGATTTAAGCTTTGTTCCAATACATTCTGACCTTACTAGAGAGAAAGAAAGAAAGAAAAAAATATGAGAAAAGAGGGAAGGAAGCAAAGTTGGCACGCAATAGCACAAATTGACACATTTGAACAAATGGGTTTTCTTCATCCAAATCAAAGGCATTGTTCAAGATTTACTCCACCACATTTTTATATCACTAGAGGACTATAAAGATAAGCAAAGTACATTGGAAATATTCTTGAGCATTCAAGTCTTCCACTCCATCAATTTTCTATTTCCTTGGTTTTTACTCTATTTCTTACCATTTCCCATGTTTTCACTTGTTTTTGTAGATGTTGATCTTAATCATGAATAATGGTGGAGAGTAGATAATAAGCAAGCCTATGGTATTGCAAGAAGCATGTGTGTTTGAGTGAGCTCCACTTCCATCATCAACTTAGAACTTAAGAAGAGAGCCACCCAAAATTTTCCGTGAAAGGCTAGTGAGTTAAATTCATCTCAATGAATCATGATGGATGAAAATGCTAAGTTGTTGATTTAAGGACGAGATACTAATCCATAGATCTTAGATTTTTGAGAATTGACAACCTTAGGTAATTTCTTTTCATTTGCTTCTAATTATGCTTAAGAAAATCTAGGGATACATACTTAGTGGTTTTGCGAGACGCTCAAGCTTAAGTGTGGGGGAGTTGATAAGTACAATTTTATTAATTATTTTAGTTGCTAAAATCCATGTTTGACCCATGTTTTTCTTGCTTAATTGTGAAATTACCCTAGATTTTAGAACTTGGTTTTATTTTGGACTTAATTGCAAATCTGTACATATTTGGATTATTTGACCTCTAAATTTTTGATCTATTTTTATAGGCATGAAAGGTTCATGGACCTAGGGCATACTGGGTCAAACTTGAATCGGAAGTGGACCCGGATCGAGTTATCAAGCTTCGGATTAATCTGGGCCGTCCGATTCAAAAGCGGCTAGATCTGAGCCATCCGGGACAGTCTGAAGCAATCCGAGCTAAGGTTAGGGTTGATCAAGCACTCTGATCAAGATCTGAAGGTTTCATCCCAATCAGAGCTCATTCAACCATTGGATCAAGCTCAGAGGGCTCTAGACTGTCCATTCAAAGATTAGGTTGATCTGGACCATCCGTTGCAAATCTGGAGGATCCGAGCTACCACGAGGTAGATCCTGACCCCTGATCATCATCATTAAAGTTTGGATTAAATCAGAGCAAGATCAGCCATTGGATTGAGTTAGAGAAATCTGGGTCGTCCATTGCTAAGTATTTAATCAGATTTTCCACAGCTTCAGCTCTGTCGCATCTTCCTCGCCACAAAGTTTCTTCTCCAGTTCTTAGTTTTTCTTCAGTAGTTCTTCAATCCAAGGGGCGCGACCCCTCAATTTCTTGCTTAGATCGAATCCTAGGTCATTGGGAAGACTTCTCGGTGAAGTTCCAGCTCGAATTCTGCACAATAATAGAGTTGTTGTGAGGTCTCCGTAGCTTTGCCATCTGATTTTGTCAACATCGGCTGCGCACCATTTCATCCACCTGAGTAGTTCAGAGGGGTTCTCTGAAGTGCTATGATCAATTCCAAATCATCATCACAGCTGGGTTGAAGGAATTGGATGGGTTTTCGGATTTGAGCAGAGATGAGCTGGATTTGAATTGTAGAGGCTGTTTTTCCATCGATTTGTGGAGCTTACGGGTTCGAGGCTTGCCCTTGCATGACGAACAAGGAGAATTTGAGCTAGGGAAGGATTGAGGAGTAGTTTTTTTCATTGTAATTTCTGTTTTAGCTGTAATTCCCTTTTCGGCGTGCCATTTATTGATTCTGAATTTCAGATTGGTTAAGTTTGGTTTCTGAATTGCTACTGCTTTAATTAGTTTCGATTATGCAAGTTAATTAGATTTATTGTTTGTTAGTGCCCATTTGCTTTTAAGTCTAGTTTAATTCGTGATTAATTGTTGTGTATCAGTTTATGCTCTGTTTTCTTTTCCTGCGTATCAGTAAATTTCAGCAAGTGTTAGTTTAGTTTTTCTGAATTTGTGTCGAGTAATGATTAGCCCCTTTTAAGCTTGTCTGAATTGTAGATTAGTGCATTGATTTCAACTTGTTGGTTTGCTAGTTCGGCATTTAATCTAGTGCTGCAATGCTGCATCAGACTCTGCATCTACATCCATCCTACATCAGTTTCTACAAATTCAGTAGTTCAGTTCAGTTTTGTTTCAGTCTTCAGTTCCTGCATTTGCATCAATTGAAGTTGAGTTCTTAGGAATCTTATGTGGACAGTAGCTTGGAGAAATTGATTTCAATTGTTTGTTTGGATTTAGCATCCCAATCGGTTTCTGAATTGTGCAAGTTTTCCTGCATTTCTGCACTTCTGCACATAGTCTTTGCAGGTTCACTTTCGGTTTAGATTTATATCTGAGTTGATCCATTGTTGGATTGAATTTCTTCCCTCCTTTCCACAAATTTCTTCAAGAAAAGCTTTGTTTTCCAAACTGATTTGGTCAGTCTAAATTCCTGAATTGCTTGTATCATCTTGGTACATAGTTTTCTACTATTTTCTCTCTTGTGTATCAAGTGCTGTTTTTCCACTGCTTGAATTGCTAGATTTCTGCAAGTGTATCAAGCTCAGCCTCTGAACTGATTTGAATCAAGATTAAACACGCCTTGTAGTGTACTTTTGTGCTTGAATCAGCTTCCATCGCATCCAATCAAGTTATGAACTGCAAATCTCCTTCACATCATTTTCAGCTTACATTTCTCCACTTGATGTCAAGTGCAGTGTGGCACTGATTTCATATCAGTTTGTTCATGGATCGTTTAACATTAGATTGTTTCGAGTGGACAATCCGGAATCCATTCTCTACAGTTAATATTAGTTTTTGGCACATCAGCTCCTTCCTCTTTTTAGCAAGTTTACTTCATTTCTGAAATTCTGCATGTTGTATCAAGTTTAGTTTCAGCAGTGAAGTGTATCAAGTTAAACATACCCTTATGTGTGCTATTGAGCTTGAAAACAGATTGCTTTAAATCCAACTTGAATCTAAATTCCAAATTTAAATTCTGCATGTCAGTTTTAGTTGAATGCATTTCGTATCAAGTGAGTTTCGGTAATGACTTTGTATCAATTTGTCTATAGAATGCTCAACCCTTGGTTGTTTGGAATTGCAACCCTGTCAGCATAAGGATCAATTTGATATCAGCTTGATTTCCCGAATTTTCCAAGTTGCATTAGTTGATTTAATTGTCCATTGGTTTAGTTATTAATTGCTATCACCTTGTTTAGTTCATGAGTTAAGTTTCTTTAATTTTCATTTCGATTTCATTGCCGATTGCAATCCAATACCCAAATATTTATTTGAAACCCAAAAACATCAACGACACATAAATACAAGCGTGAATCGCACAACATCAACTAGTCCCTAGGAAAAATATGACCTGTGACCCCTTTACTACGTTTTCATATTTTGATTGCAAAAAGGGTTTCCAGCTTTTTATAAATATCTAAATTTGAGACCCACATTTCGTGACAGCCTATTTTGGGTCCATCAGTCAAAGAAGAAGAGGGCGCGAAGGCAATAGTCGAGGTTGTTGATGAGGAGTCATCTGAGTCGTGAGGGTACGAGTGTTGAGTGATTGTACTCGGGTAATCCTAGGGTTCGAGTGCTGAGAGAAGTGTACTCGGGAAGGGAAACCTTAGGTGTGTGAGTGGATCAGTCGACTGGCCTTAGGGTAGTCGACTGATAAAGATCACAGAAACCCACAGAATGTAGTCATCCTGGGACCAGTCAACTGCCCTAGGAGCAGTCGACTGGTAGCGGCTGGTTGAGTAGGCTGAAAATTCGAACGTTCAACCACAACGGTCGAATTTTAGTGGGACCAGTCGACTGCCCTGGGGCAGTATACTTATGACGGCTAGAACAGGTGTAAGTTCTATTAAAGAGGGCTTCGTTTTGGCTGGAACTCTTCGACGAATTTGGCTTTGGGCAAGAGCCAAATAGTAGTCTAAGAGCTCAGATATTGTCGAGGTGTTGTGGCGAGGTTTCTCCACCCACAAGGAGCGACAAGGGCTAGCCGGAGGGTATCCGGGGAGTGATCCACCGAAGGATTCTTGGATTAGTCACCTCTCGGAGGTGGATACCAAGTAAACGAAGGTGTTAGCATTAGATTTGTTCTTTTTCATTATATTGCTTGTATTCTGCTAACCTTCTTATAGAGAAAGAATTCGAAAGTTGCTATTCATCCTCCCTCTAGCCAACGTACAAGATCTTACAAGTGGTATCAGAGGGGGGTCGCTCGTCTACGGACTAATCGCCGGGAGAGCAAAAGGTGCTAGAGGAAGATGGAATCGGAAGGTCCATTGGGATGGGATATCCGGATTCCACCTCCATACAATCGAGATGATTTCAACTATTGGAGGAAGTGGTTGGAGACATGGTTCCAAATGGATTGAGATCATAACACGACATTGGAAGTTCCTTTTGAAGCTCCAACGAACAAGAAGGGGAAGCGCCTCCGACCTCGATATTGGACCAAGAGTCAAACGGAAGAAGCGGAGGCGGATAAGGAGGTAACTAGAGTTATACTAAATTTGTTACATTCATATATTGTGTCAAATGTAGGAGATTACAAGAATGCATATGAGTTATGGAGAAGAGTGATAGCTCTACATGAGAATCCGTCACAAGGACAAGAAGAAGAGGAGAAAAAGGACCAATCAGAGAGTGAAGCAAGTTCAACATCTGAAGAGGATGAGAGAATTGAATTGTCTACATCTTCTAGTGAGGAAGAGATAGAAGAGGTCACTACCTCAAGGATTGAGGGGGAGGAGAGACCCACTTCAATACCAGAGCAAGAGGAAGCTTCAACCTCCACCAAAGCAAAGTCAAAGGACCATATTATATGCTTTGGATGCAACAAGAAGGGGCACTACAAGGACAAGTATCCATTGGGTAAGAAAAAGGAGGTAAGATCTAAACCCATTTCAAGTTCTTCAAAATCTAACATGGGCTGTAAGAATAAAGAAGCCCAAGAGATAAGGAAGAAAATAAGATACTACACTTGTGGAGAACTAGGGCATTATCATACCAAGTGTCCAAGAAAGGGAGAACTCAAGAAAATGAAGCACTTGAGAAAATGAGAAAAGAATGAGAAGAAAAGAAGTTTGCACCAAGGTGAGGCTTCAAAGGTAAAAGGAAAGGTAATTCCTTGTTTAAAATTAAATCCAATTTCAAATTCTTACATGCTTGATAGGAATAATCATGGTTTTAATTATAATGATAGGAATATGGTTAACAAAGTAGATCAAAACCCTAGGAAGGTCATGCATCATGAAAAATCCAAGACCACTAGACCTAAAGATCAAGGAAAAAATTCCAAGAAGGGGAGACATGCCTAGAAAGGTGGGTAGGCCTAGGAATGTCCAAGGTGGACATGTGGACTCTAGGTTTGAGAACCTAGAAAGGGAAAATCAAGCTTTAAGGGAAAAGCTTGATAGGTTAGAGAAAATCCTAGAGAGATTCATGATTGGATCTAAGGGTTTGGATATGATGTTGGGTGGTCTAAAACCTAACAATGATAGATTGGGTCTAGGATACCGATCTAAGGTCTCCCATGCCAAGGGAAAGAGATATGCTAGGGTAGCATATGATTATGGCAAGAAGGGGGAGTCCAAAAATGGCAAGGGGATGTCATTTAAAGGGAAAAAGAAGGACTTAACCAAAGATAAGGTGTCTAAGGTTAAGAAGGTTAGGTTTGTAGGCCAAGAGTCACCGGAGATACACCGGTGTGGCCTAGTTATGGTTGAGTCACCTAGGGAGGTGGCTAGGGCAAAGAGTTCAAGGGGGAGCTCTAGGAACCTTTGGGACATATGGTAAATGGACCTTGGGAGAGGTGCTCCTCGAGGTCTAGATGGACCATGGAGTGTGCCAAAAAAATTGAAGATGGATTTGAGTCTTAATTCTTGGGATTTGACATGTTAGATTAATGGTTTATGCATGGAAATATGACATTGAGGTCATATAGCATGAAAGTTGGTTTTTGATGATAAAATTCCATGTAAATCAATGCTAGGGATGCATTGTAGGGTGACATGGGCAGAGACATCAAGGGGAAACCAAAACTGGGACTTTAGGACAATGTTTGATTGAGCCTTTTAGCTAGTTTTGGATTTTGTGTCAAACTTGGGAATGGTGATAGATACATTTTGGAATATATTTTTCCCAAGTAGGTATGAGTAGCGCAAACTTCTCCACAAAATTTAGGAATTTATGGAGATTTGTGGAATTTTTGGCGCATTTTTGAATTTGGCCAGAAAAGCTAAAATTTTGATTTTCAGAGTATTAGTCGACTGCCTGGGGGGGCAGTCGACTGGTCTAGGCTGGATTTGGTATCCAGCAGTTGATTGGTGTCCAAATGTTGTGAAACAAGTGTATGGGGGGCTAGTTCACTGTGTTTAGGATCATTAAGGATTAAAAGATCCAATAATTGAGATATTATTGGAGTCTTTTTGATGTTTGGCAAAGGGGGAGAAGTGTTGGGTTTAATTTGGGAAACCAAACATGCCTTTGCAAGAAATCCTAGGTCTAGGGGGAGACTAGGTGAAGGGGGAGCATGGTTGCTCCATTCTTGGCGTAAGGGGAACCTTGGAGAGGTTCTTAAAAAGCCGTTGTAAGTCCAATGTAGGGGGAGCTTTGGAGAAGCTTTTAAAAGCACGGTTTTGGTGAAAATTCCTAACTTGGGGAGGTCAGGTGTGGGATGCCTTGGTATAGGATCCATGTTTGCATTGTATATGCATTGGAGGTGTAAGTCCAAGATGGAGTCTTGGCAACGTAAGTCCAAATATTTGTTTACCATTGTTATTGCTCTTTATTGCTATTTGTTTTTCCTAACTTAAACGTATTGCCAAACATCAAAAAGAGGGAGATTGTTGAGGCAATCTATGGTTCAAAGTGACCATGAGTTTTGATGTTTGGGCAAAGATAGGTTTACCCTTGTGTATTTGATATGTGTATGTGAGTGTGCAGGGTGTGCAGGTTACACATATTGACTTAGCTGGACGGCTTCAGTACGGTGAAGGGTGGCATGGAGACAAGCTGGAGGCTTGTGTGCACCCGAGAGACCTTGGAGAGCAGGGACGATGAGCTGAGGGGCGCGAACTTTGAGGCATGCGTGAAGGATGGCATGGAGACAAACTGGAGGCTTGTGTGCATCCGAGGGACGGGGGCCGAAGATGAAGAGGGTGCGAAGGCAATAGTCGAGGCTACTGATGTGGAGTCAGCATAGTCGTGAAGGTACGAGTGCTGAGTGATTGTACTCGGGTAATCCTAGGGTTCGAGTGCTAAGAGAAGTATACTCGGGAAGGGAAACCTTAGGTGTGTGAGTGGACCAGTCGACTGCCCTTAGGAGCAGTCGACTGATAAAGGTCACAGAAACTCACAGAATGTAGTCAACCTGGGACTAGTCGACTGCCCTGGGAGCAGTCGACTGGTAGCTGCTGGTTGAATAGGCTGAAAATTCGAACATTGAGCCACAACAGTCGAATTTCAGTGGGACCAGTCGACTAACCTGGGGGCAGTCGACTGGTGGCGGCCAGAACAGGGGTAAGTTCTATTTAAGAGGGCTTCGTTTTAGTTGGAACTCTTCGACGAATTTGGCTTTGGGTATGAGCCAAATAGTAGTCTAGGAGCTCAGATATTGTCGAGGTGTTGTGGCAAGGTTTCTCCACCCACAAGGAGCGACAAGGGCTAGCTAGAGGGTATTCGGGGAGTGATCCACCGAAGGATTCTTGGATTAGTCACCTCTCGGAAGGGGATACCAAGTAAACGAAGGTGTTAGCATTGGATTTGTTGTTTTTCATTATATTTTTTTGTATTGTGCTAACCTTCTTGTAGAGAAAGAATTCGAAAGTTGCCATTCACCCCCCCTCTAGCAAACGTACAAGATCTTACAATATTTTCATATGGGCTCCACTTATTATGAGTCGTCCATCCCTCCGTGTTTAAGATATCGAATGCCCGTCAATTTACTGACAAATTAAATTAATTAATTTCTGGATCCTTAATTAGTACCACTCAACCTTATTATCATGTTGGATCAAATCCACCTGCAGGGTTTAACATGATAAACCTTTTGAGCTCATCAAGAGGGTATCATCAATCCGACTCACTAGGATACGGATTCCGTCAATAATCAACAGCACATCATATTATTAATATTATCTCCCAACTTATCGGGCCTATCGATCTAACAGAATAGATCTCGCCCTTTGGTAAATCAAAGAAATAATAGTTAATAATATATGCCCGTTATTATATCGGGATTAAGGGATCGTACTCCATAATATAATCTTGAGGTCCTATCCAATTATCGAGTTAGTATAAATTGGATAACCACGGGTTTTGGTCCTGCTCAATGTACTCAAAGCACACTAGTGTAATTCTATGGTCAAGACAAACCACACCTAATTACGCTACAACCATCCCGATGGTTTGCCCAATTCCATCTCGGATGTGACTCTCTACTTATACTAGGCAAGGGACTGATAACATGATCTTCCGTGTGTCACCACACACTATGTTATCTATAATGCAAAGTAAAGGACTTTTATGCATGTACTAATATAAACAAGCACCTAGTGTTGTTGTGATTCTCTTTTCAAAATAAAGATGATCTTATATATAAAAAGAACAAGTCTTTTAGTATACATATCTATCAATCTCCCACTTATACTCAAAGATTTTGTTGTTCTCTCACTGCCTTACATCTGACTCCGATATCCTCCACATGCCGATCAAAAGCTCTAGTTGGTTGAGCTTTAGTGAAAGGATCCGCCAAGTTGTCCTCTGATGCAATCTTGGCGATAGCCACTTCTCCTCGCTTTACGATTTCTCGTATCAAGTGGTACTTGCGCTCTATGTTTTTACTCGCCTTATGGGCTCGTGGTTCCTTCGAGTTTGCAACTGCACCATTGTTATCACAAAAGATTGTGATAGAGCTGGGCAAACCAGGAATCGCATCCAAGTCCATGATGAAGTTTCTAAGCCATACAACTTCCTTGGCTGCCTCTGAGGCTGCCACATACTCAGCTTCCATGGTGGACTTCGCCACGCATTTCTTCTTGACACTCCTCCAAACAATGGCTCCACCTCCTAGAGTAAACACAAACTCCGAGGTAGACTTAGATTTTATCCCTATTCGACTGGAATTCTGTATCCATATAACCCACAGGAGATTGGTTTCCCCGGTAAACCATCATATAGTCCTTAGTCGTTCTTAGGCACTAATATATGCTTTTACAGCAATCTAATTTCCTTGACCTGGGTTACTCCGATATCTACTAACCATGCCCACGGCAAAACAGATATCTGGTCTTGGTTTTAGCATACATGAGGCTTCCTATAGCCAACGCTAAAGGAACCACCATTACCTGCTCTATCTCCTTTGATAATATAAACATATCTCCTTAGATAGGGTAGGTCCACAGCTGAAAAGTACAAAACGTTTCTTGGAGGTTTTCCATGCTAAAACGAGTTAAGACACTGTCTCCGTATGAAGCTTGGGATAAACACAACATCCTTCTCTGGTGATCCCTTAGAACTTCGATCGCCAAGGATGTGTTTTGCTTCTCCTAAGTCCTTCATATCAACTGTTTGGACAACCATACTCTTACGTCTGATAATACTTTGTCATTGTTGCCAACTAACAAATTATTATCTATGTATAGTACAAGAATACCACTATGTTTTCGTCACATTTCTTACATACACAAATCTCATCCGTCCTTTGAACAAATCCATATGACTGGATTATCTCTTCAAAGCGGATGTTCCTCGTAATAGGTCTAGGGATCATGATTCATGGTCGCCAGGTACTAAGTCCGAAGACTCTCCCAAGATCATGAATCCTTAGGATGACTAACAACCCTCCCACTACGATTAGGTACCACCTGTGTATCTTCTATGACACGTGGTGCAGTGACTTATGGTGTATCCTCTTGTACAGTTGGTACTAAGGTCAGAATGCCCCCTCTTAATTTTCAAGAACTAGTCTAATCATGGACTTGTGGTTTATCACATAGACTTCCTCTAAGAAACGGGTATTTGTACCAATGATTACCCTCTCATCCTTAGGACTATAGAACCACCTTTCGCTCCCCTAGGATAGCCTACGAACAAGCATACGAGATTCCAACTTATCAGTATCCCCTCTCAGCACATGTGCTGAGCTATCCCAAATCCGAATATGTCTTAGACTAGGCTTTCGCCCAGTCCACACTTCTATGGGTAGAAGGTACTGACCTAGATGATATCAAGTATATACGCTTCCATTTCCAGAGCATATCCCAAGAACGAATCCGGCAACACGGAGCAGCTCATCATTGTCCTAACCATTTCCAAAAGAGCCTTTTTCCTTCGCTCTGCTGCACCATTCTGTTGGGGCATACCGGGTGCAATCAATTGGGATTGGATTCAACCTCTGATGAGTAAGTCCTAAATTCTCCCAAGAGGTACTCATCACTACGATCTGATCGTAGTGTCTTGATACTTTTACTTTGATATTTCTCCCCATTAGCCTAAAATTCTATGAGCTGATCAAAGTATTTAGACTTGTGGCCATCAAGTAAACGTATCCATAACTTTGAATATTCGTCTCACGAAGTATTCAAAGCTACCTCTATCCTGGATAGGCATAGGACCACACAAATCAGAATGAACCAATTCTAACATATCTTTGGCTCTATACCCCTTAGCCTTGAAAGACCTCTTGGTCGTCGTACCTTCCAAGCAAGATTCAAAGCTTGGGAAGCCTCCCACTACCAATGAACTCAAGGGACCATCCGCTATCGACCTTTGAATCCTATTAAGATTAATATGACCAAGCCTTAGATGCCAAAGACATGTTTGGTTCATCTTGGAAGGAATCTTTCTCTTATTTTGATTAGATGATGAACTACTATTTGCATCATGGGAGACTTTGGTTCAAATTGCTTAAATTGTTAATCCATGTTCCTAAACAGATAATCTTTCTATTCCACTTTTCATAACAAAAAGCAATAGAATATCCATTATTTCAGAAACTGAACCAGAGTTCTTCCTAAAATTAGGTACATAAATGCAATCTTCTTAAAACCAAAACTTTATTTTCCTATCTAAAGACAAATAAATAACTCCCACTGCAATAGCCGCCACCTCCGTAGCATATCCCATGTAGACGGTAATCTCTTCCTCAGCTAGTCGTTGGGTTTCCTGGAACCCCTGCAAAGAGTTACAGACATGATTATTAGCATCTGTATCTACGCACCAGGTACCGGTAGATACCACCGCTAAACATGTTTCAACAACTAAGCATGAGAAAATACCTTTATCTTGATGACGGAGATAGTTCACCTTCCAATATCCAGTCTGCTGGCTCATGAAGCACTTGCCTTTCGGCTTCTTCACGCCAGTCCGTGGTCCCAGCGATCCAGCCGCCTTCTTATACCCACCTTGTTTCTTCTTCTTCTTGCCTTTCAACACAGAAGTAGAAACCTTCTGAGTGACCAAGGCCTGCGAACTCTAACGAAAGAGCCCCTTTGCCTCTTGGAGTTCTCCTAGCAGTTCCCCCAATGTATACTCATGCTTATTCATGTTATAGATGAGCCAGAACTGCTCAAAACTCCTAGGAAGAGATTGGAATATAATATCGACCTGGAATTCCCCATTGATTTGTCCTCCAAGAACCTCAATCTCATTGAGGTGGGTCATCATCTTCAGGACATGATCCCTTACGGGTGTCCCTTTGACCATAATGGTCGTCATGAGATTCTTCATCGCAACCTACCTAGCGGTCCGACCCTGGTGCCCGAAGAGCTCCTTGAGGTTTAACATCATGTCACTAGCAGTGGGCATTGCCTGATGCTGATGTTGCAATACATTCGCCATAATGTAACACCGTGCCACCTCATTTGCCTTGATCCACTTCTTGTAACGCTCCCTCAGCTCTTCACCAGAGCTCTCGGTAGGCTTTTCAGAACATTCTTCAAAGAGTACATATTTGTACTCTTCAGCAGTAAGGACAATGTCTAGGTTTCTTTTCTAGTCTATGTAATTGGGGCTAGTAAGTTTATTTTCCTTAAGTATGGTCACTAATGGGTTAAAGGCTATTTTGAAAATCCTAAGAATCACAACATACACTACTTTAGAATTCAAAAATAAATTGATTCCTCAAACAATAAATTTTCGAAATCAACCAACACCTCAAACACCGAGAATTCGCATGCCACGTTAGTGTGGATGTATACAAATCCTACATTCGTTAGAGAAGGTTTTACCCATTAATCTTACTATCTCGTCAACCTAACCTTTTAACAAGTAAGATTAATAGTTGGTTCACTTCAACCTTACAAATTATTAGCAGTGACTCCGTAGGGGAGATATTAATAATGTATCTAAGTGTTTACCATTGCACGACACTAAGAGAATTATTTAGAATTATGTGCCTTCCGTTGGGGAAGTACACACGCTCTTCAATAATTCCTTATAATCTTTTCTGACCTTGTGATTCGCAAAACAAGCCTATCCATTATGGAGGAAGGCACTCAGTGTTGGGAACGAGATGGCTAGAGAGGGGGGGGGGGTGAATATAGCCAATCACTTCTTCTTGAGGAGTTATCAAATTTCTGCACTTGAAGTTATTAATAGCACAGCGGAAGTATGAGAAAACAAAACTTGCAGAACCTAAAACCAAAACCTAACTAGCAAGATTAGCAAGATCGCTAACAAGGAGATTTTACAAGGTTCGGGGATAACTTGCCCCTACTCCTTGGCGTGCCCTTAAGGTGGGCGATCCCTTGATCGTCGGCAGATCAAGCCCCGGTGATCACCGGATATGAAGCAACCTCCTTTTCGGAGGGGAAACCTCCCCACAGTGTGTTTCAAACAATGATATAGAATGAGCACAAAGAAACAACAACAAGAAGGATCTTACTCAACCACTTAGCAAGGACAAAACACAGCAAGCTTCCCTGAGCTCCACCCAGTGGCGATCTCACGCAGACCCCTTCTCCGTGTCTTCCCACTGTCGGACTCCAAGCCTCTTGTTTTCTCCTTCAAGCGCTCAAGTATGATGATTTCTTCTCAATAGCTTGCTCAGAATGATTGAAGAACTCAAGAACAGCAAGCTTGATGTGTAGCAGAAACGCAGGAACTCAAGAGCACAAAAACTGAATCTATGTCGAACTCTACTTCTCTCGTTCCTTTTTGTTTCTCCGCCAAGCGACAGATGATCTCATCTCCATCAGCCTACAGCTGCCTCACTGCCAACGCGCCAGCTACACTGAACCCTAACTGAACTTCCTGAGCTCCCTCAGCCAAGCTTCAGTCAGCAGCTTCAGTCCTGCATCCAGCCGTTGCAACCTGTGTGGAGAAAGGGACAAACCTGCTCCAAGGAAAGCTCTCTTTGACTTCTCCTTGAGTGTTTGAATCCTCCCCTGTCACCTGAAACTTAATTAGAGCATTAGAGCAGCAAATCAAATAGCATATCAAATATCAGAGGAAAGTGGCAGTGAATCGGTTGTGTTCAGACGCGATCAGAGCGTCTGACAGTCCAGTTTGAATTAAAGTGATCGGTCACCGGACCGATCAGAGAGCCTCCTGATCGGTCACCAGACCGATCAGGCTGGTTCCAGACCGATCAGGATCCGTCTTGATCGATCCCCAACGCTCACTCAGAAATCGCGATTTCTTTGAGATTCTCCTGGACCGATCACCAGACCGATCCCAGGTCGTGGATCGTTCACCGAACCGATCCACCCTTATGTGAGGCGATTTCTGAGTTTCGCAAGCTAACCCTCCTGATTGGTCAGGGTGTCACCTGACCGGTCAGCAGTCCGATCAGGTCATCACCTGATCGATCAAGAACCGTCCTGATCGATCTTAGTGAGGAGCCCGCGACGCTGGATTGTTTACCAGAACGATCTGCACAGTGATCCTGATCGGTCATCAGACCGATCAGGAGCTGGTCAGCAAGTGAACTCAACCTCACTGCTTGCTCCCTGATCGGTCACCAGACCGATCAGGAGCCAGTCAATGGGTGAAACGCATACTCCCTGATCGGTCACCAGATCGATCAGGAGCAGCACAGTAGGTTCCCAACCTCACTGTGTGCTCCCTGATCGGTCACCCGACCGATCAGTCATCGCTGGATCGGTCACCAGACCGATCCATGAAGGAGCAGCGTGCCAGAATCCCTGATCGGTCACCAGACCGATCCAGAGACTTAAACTCAACCCTCCAAGCTATGTTTCCATCCACCTTAGCCCTCCAAACTAAGGATTTTCCATCTAACTCTCCAAGTTGGGAATTTGCACCTAACCCTCCAAGTTAGGACTTTTCACCTAGCCCTCCAAGCTAGGACTTTTCACCTAGCCCTCCAAGCTAGGACTTTTCACCCAACCCTTCCGAGTTAGAATATCATCCAACCTAGCCCTCCAAGCTAGGCACCTGACCCTCCAAGCCAGGACTTTTTCACTTAATTCTCCAGGATGGGAATTTGCACCTAACCCTCCAAGTTAGGACTTTTCACCTAGCCCTCCAAGCTAGGACTTTTCACCAAACCTTTCCGAATTAGGACTTTTCCAACACCTAGCCCTCCAAGCTAGGATTTTCCACACCTAACCCTCCAGGTTAGGATTTTCCAACACCTAGCCCTCCAAGCTAGGATTTCTCACACCTAACCCTCCAGGTTAGGATTTTCCCAATATCATGCCTAATCCTCGATCAGGACTTAATCATAATCATCATAATCATCAACCTAAACTAAAATCATTGTCAACACCAAAACAACAATCAGGGCCAGACTGCATCAACAATCTCCCCCTTTTTGTTGTTTGACAACCCGATTTTAAGTTTAGGGATTCTCAATCAATTTCCAAATTTAGAATCATAGGGAAATCCAGATCCTCCCCCTACAACATGGTCATTCTAAACTTAACCAATCCACACTCTCCCCCTTTGTCGAACACCGAAAAGGGACAAGAGGGACTGTTAAGATTAAGATAAACTCCCCCTCAATCCTAGACGTATCCCAACTCATCAAAAATGTGATAGTATGTGGAATGATCATACGAATACATGTGAAAAATTATAGCAAGACATAGCAGTCACATGCATCATATGAGTATGAAATATAAACCATGCCGTAATATTCATAAGTATCAAATAGACATGGCAATGTAAGCATGAATATTGCAATCGAACAATCATGCAGATAAAAGCCACATAATCAACATGACATCAACAATAGTAGATAAGCATGGCAGGTAAAAGTAGATAAGTCAAAGCATGAAAACATCCAAACAAGTAGCAAAATACTTGTGACTCAAGGTCACAACAATCAAGTCACAGGGCATACAGCCCAAAAGTCATACAACATCGTCAAATGACAAGACAGCAGACATCCTAGCTCAAGTGTCAGTGGGAGGGTCGTCATCGCGCATGAGGTCATCCATCGTTGCATCAGTAGGAGCCAGAGACCCTGGTGCAGTACTCGAAGAAGCTGCACCTCCAGGAAATGTGTGGCTGCGCCACTCATCATAATCTGTAGCAACAGCTGGTGCTCCCTGGTCATGAACTGCTAGCGGTAGCTCGCCCACTCGGTTGCGATCCTTCCACCGCAGCCCCTCGGTCCTGAGAACAATGTCGGACTGAGCAAGCATACGATGATCCAGGCGGCAGTCCTGTCGCACCATAGGTTCAGTATGACCCCGTGAGACATTGATTCCAGCGGACTGCAGCCAGACAGTGATGATATGACCGAATGGCATATAGATCGTCTGACCAGACCTCAAACCATGAAAAATGATGGAGGAATAGATAGACGGTGCTATGTCAAAATCTAACTGTAGATGCATCCCGTAAAGCATCAGGCAGTGAAATGGATGGATCGCATCAAGATGCTTTGACGTGGTCGGAAGAAGACAATTTACGATAATTTGAAACAGAACATAATCAATGGGAGATAGATGAAGAGCAGGAAATGTGGGAAATGTACAGATGTGCGCACCAGAACCCCGTGGCCTGGGGTGGCCTAGAAAATGCTCATATATGGAGTCAGGAGTGACTCCAGTAAAGGGAACAAGAAGAGGATCAGGAAGATATGGATAAAGTAAAAAATCATTCTTGGAGCGACGACAACCCAGAAATACAGTGAAGGATGATAGGGTAAAGTCAAGATCGACACCGGTGACATGGGTCCGCCACCCCGTGCCCTCCCCATTGGCCAGATTATTGTAGAATTCAGAGACCAAATCAACATTGATCGACCTTTCTAAGAAAATGATGTTTTGAAGCCCATAGTACTCAATGATTCCTCTCACCGTAGGACAATGTTCATAAACGAAAGTTTGGTCCACTGATCGACATGACATTAGTTCGAAGTTGTGCCAATGAAAGTCTACCGCATAGAGAATGTTATGAAATCTAGGATGCGGGGGAGATGGAGGCCTCGGAGGAGGTGTAGATGACAAAGGATTTTTCCCCCTTGAACTGTCCTCTAAAACCTCTTTTCCCTTGGAAGGCTTTCTAAAGGGTTTGTATTGATCATACACATAGGTTAAATCACAACAAGAATTGACCATATATAGGATGAGACCCAATCAAAAGATAGATTTGATCAAGACCAAAATAGAATAGTGAAGAGGTGAAAAATTGATCAGTTGGTTGGAATGGGAGTCCACGGCAACAATAAGCGAGTCACGGCACAACAGCAAGAATAAGAACAAAACTTGGTTAGCTTCCCAAACATATCTCCCAAGAACTGTTGTGAAAACAAAACTGAAATCAACACTTACTTAGGCGCCATGGAAGTTTGTTTGAAGAGATTGCAAGACTGAGAAAGAACATGTGGTGGAGAAGGAGACTTCGAGCACGCAAGAACTTGGAGTTCGGGGAAGACGCCCGTAGAAGCCTTTGCAGAAGAGCTCGCACGCGCGTGAAGAAGGGAGATGCAAAAACAATCTCGCTCGCACAAGGTTGCGCAGAAGAGGGTGTTTCGGCGCTAGGGTTTGGGAAAACGAGGGTTTGGAGAGAGTTAATCGGTTGGTGGATCGGTCCACCAACCAAAATTTAATGCGTTTGAACGGATCACCATTCGATCTGATCTTGTCCAGACCGATCAGGATACATCCTGATCGGACTGGAATGGTCCTGATCGGTCGGATGACCGATCAGACGTGCTCCTTAGTAAAGGTTCTGTGGCGGAACGAACAATTCGAAGAAGCCACGTGGGAACGAGAGGAGGCAATACGATTAAAGTATCCGAAATTATTTTAAAGTTCGGGACGAACTTTTTATAAGGTATGGAGGATTGTAACGCCCCAAAATTTCCCATATGAAATATTAGGAAATATTAGGAAATTCATGAAATATTAATATGGTATATTATGAAATATTATGAATTCATGAATATGAAATATTATGGAATTCATGAAATATTATCATGAAATATTATAAAATATTATGAATTCATGAATATGAAATATTATAGAATTCATGAAATATTATCATGAAATATTATGAAATATTATGAATTCATGAATATGAAATATTATGGAATTCATGAAATATTATCATGAAATATTATGAAATATTATGAATTCATGAAATATTATTATTATTATGAAATTTCATGATGGGCTTGGCTTAATGGGCTTTGATATGAATTAGTGCAAAAGGTGATAAAAAGAAGATGTAGAAAGGAGGAGGCAAGGATTGAACCTTGAACATCCTAGTTGCACTAATCATGTCATAACCAATGAACCAAGCCATATTTCATGTAGAGGGAATAAGAGACATGCTTGTTAAAAGCTAGGGAAGTGAAGAGATATGTCTCTTCATGAGAAAAGTATAAATAAGGGAAAGAGAAGTTGGAATAACTTCCTCTTCTTCTTCCTCACTCTCATCACCGAAACCCTCAAGCCCCTTCTCCCTTTTCATTTTCGAAAAAACACAACCCTAGGGTTCTAACCCTAGGGAATTGGAAGGAGGAAGAACTCTACAAGGATCTGGCCCTCTACTAGGGCCAAGGGTTCTATAGAAGTGCTAGGAAGGAGAACACTCACCTTCCTTCAACCAAGGGCACCTTAAGATTTTAGAGAAGGAGAAATTCAAGCGAAAGGATGTAAGTATCCCCTCGCCTGTAGTGTAATAGTTGTGGTGTGATTATTCTCCTTGATTGTTTCAAAAATGGGGACTTTTTCCCCTTTGCAAGTTTCGGCCACCCCCTTAGGGGAAGGCCTTGGTTTTTTCCTTGATACATGAGAAGACCTTTGAGACTTAGAGTATATATGTATATGTTGATTTTCTTCATGATGGTATGAACAAAAAAAAAAGAAGAAAAACTAGGGTTTCACCCCTTATAAGTTTCGGCCACACCCTTAGGGGAAGGCCTTGGTTACTTTTTGTTACACGAGTAGACCCTTGGAACTTAGGGTATATGTATATGTGGTTTATTCAAAATGTTGTGAACAAAACCTAGGGTTATACCTTTGTGTAGGTTTCGGCCAACACCCAAGAGGAGACCTTGGTTACCCTTTGATGCATGTGAAGACCCCTTGGAACTTAGGGTATACCTATATGATGTGTCCCTTCATTTTGTGATGACAAGAACTAGGGTTTAGGGCTGGGATGGGTTTCGGCCAAGTCATAGAAAAAGGGGTTAGTGAGGGTTGAATTATCCTATAATATATCCATGTTTGATGTATTGTAAGATAGTGTATACAAGGTGATTGTATGAATGTCTGTGTGAATATTTAGTTCAAACCCTAATTTTCCCCTACCCTTGAGTTTCGGCCAACCCTAGAAGGACTAGGGTCTAGGGTTGCATAATTATCTCATGATGTGCTTTATGTTTAATAAGTTGTATGAATTGTATGTGAAGGTTAAACAACCCTACGGGACATGATTATGTTTAGTAAGATAATATGTATATGCAAGTATGAAATATGATGTATGTATGAACATGTATGAAATATGATATATGTATATGCATGTATGAAATATGATGTATGTATGAACATGTATGAAATATGATGTATGTATGAACATGCCTTATAGCCCATGGGGCACACTTATGAAATTGCATGTGATATGTTAAAATGCTTGAACGGATACTCTACTAAGTATGGGATCAAGAGCACCCCTTATGTTGTGTGGTGTGTCCCTCCGGGATCATGAGCACCCTTGAAGAGTGGTGTGTCCTGTAAGAATGATTTGGAGTACTCCTTAGCATGTATGTAAAAGCATGATAAGTATTTTACTTTTGAAGTTGTGTACCCGACTCGTAAGGGGGTCGTTAAACAAATCCGGGGTGCATGTTAACGTAAGGTCATGGTGTTGGGACCGGGTGCATGTCGACAAGGATACGAGTTCGTAAAATTTTAAATTTTTACGTGCAGTGGAAGAATTTGCATAAAATAATTTCCTAAATTATTTTAACTTCGTATCTAGCATGCAATCTTATGGTGTGTTGACATAATCATAAAATAAAACTTTGTGGAAAAGTAAACTAATTTACTTTGTACCTCGCGTAACTCGAAGTAAGGGACGAGATCCAACCGTAGCGTCCCTTGGAAGCTTCGCCTCTATTCGCGTCCACGCCAAGTTCTCTTCGGGATGATTTCGCAAAGTCACGAGTTTTGTGCCGACGAGAACTACTAGATCCTCGGAAGGCACAACTAAGAAGATCAAGAGAAGAAAATGAAACTAACCAACGAAGTAACGGAATCGAATTCCGAGAGAGAGGGAGATGTAATCCGCTTCTTCTTCTTCTTGGTTGGTTTCTTCTTCTCCTTGAAGCTCACGGCAACACCTTGCCTTGGTGTAGGTTGGGCGTCGGCCCTAATGGAGGGGAGGGGGAAGGAGGAGAGAAGAGAAGAGAGAGAAGGAGAGCTCTATTTCGATTATCCAAATCTTAGGAATCCAAGGCTTGCCTATGGTTCCTTATATAGTTGCTTCTCCCTTGCCAAGTCTCCTCTTAACCGAATTAACGGAATTAACGGAATTAGTTATCATAAGAAATTTATCCTATAAATTCTCTTATGAATTATTCCGTTTAAACCAAATTTTATTATAACTAACTTTATAATAAAACTAATTAGTTATCATAAGAAATTTATCCTATAAATTCTCTTATGAATTTTATTATAACTAACTTTATAATAAAACTAATTAATTATCATAAGAAATTTATCCTATAAATTCTCTTATGAATTATTCCGTTTAAACCAAGTTTTATTATAACTAACTTTATAATAAAACTAATTAATCTCTCCTTTTATTATGGAATAAATTTTATAAGAAATTTATAAACTTTCTTATTATGAAAAAATCAATTCATAATTGATTTTATAAAATTAAAATAAACTAATTCATGGATTATTTTAACTTTCATAAAAAGAATAAATTTCTATAAATTTATTTATATAAATTTCTTTATACAAATTTATTTATCTATAATTTATAAAATAAATCGCGCTAGATTTACTTTATTAATTAAACCAAAATTAATTGGTTATCTTCCCAATAGGTGGCCGGCCAACCAAGGAGGGTTGGCACCCACTTTGGCCGGCCCAAACCGAGCCGAACCAACGCGAATTAAACTCATTTAATTCGCCCATAAAGCCTTCAAAAGACTTAGCCATTTTTAGCTTCCATTGCGCCTCTGATTAACTCAGATTCGACTTATTTCTCTTGATCGGAAAATCCAATTTTCAACTCGTTTTAAATCCCTCGGATTACTCGTAGTGCATGTGACTAAATAGGCTTTCGATTTATGTTGGCCGTCTATAATTAACCAATTATAGAACGATCATGAGTGGCACCTAGTAGTACATCATGATCCCCAATTAATCGAAAGATCAACGGTTTGACCCCAGAAGAAATTATTCTGAAACCCTTCAGCAGCTCTAATGAATCGTCCCTCATTCCCATCACCATCTTATACCCACTTGGTTCAGGACACGGTCTATTTGTGTCAGTCCCCACTAGGCTGACTACGTCACACCTAGCCCAAGTTCTGTCTTTCTCGTCCTTTGGATTTCTAATTACTCTCATGTATTTTAGAGACTCGCACTCCAAACATGATATACTCTGGCCAGAGGTTTTGAGTAACAATCCGACGATAGGCCTGGGTATACATCTCCTCGCAAGGAGTGGTGAATCCTTTGTAGGCTGTTCAAACATCTTCGGGCACTTCAGCTTATACCCAATCATCCTGGGTCCACACCTCCTTGGAGATGCTTGCTTAAGATGTTAAAGTATAAGTCTCCATGACCAAGATGACTTGAACACCGCAAGTCAAAGGAACATCGCACTTAAGCCGCAGTAAGAACTTCAGTGACATATCTATATACATAACCATATGAAGTCTTACAGCTAGTCACTCCAATGAACTAGTTCCCTTAACTAGCATCCATGTTTATCTCCGGACATCCTAATGTCACCAGCCAGTGAGAATCAGCTGATTAGAGAATAACCCATGCTAGTCTCAACAGAATTGATAGTGTCCGTATTTATCAATTCATCGACTAGGGATATTTTCAATACATCACATTTGCGCATTTAGAGATAATCACTAGTTGTGATCTCATCACAAATTCTCTTATGCTGTGAGTTATATTGCGGACATTCAGTAGATGAGTTTAAGATCCCAATCAAATACACAAGCATGTATACTCAAATAGTGAATTATCATTTATTGAAATAAATGTTTACAATCATAAGGCGATTGCCTTAGGACACTTCTCTCATATCACTAACAAACTCCCACTTGGCCTAATGCCAATCGCTACGGTATCCAATACCACAGGCTCTAACATGACCCTCAAACTTATTTTGAGGCAAGGCCTTAGTTAAAGGATCTGCTAAATTCCTTTCAGTGGGAATTTTCTCAATTTGTATGTCATTCCTACTTATAATCTCTCTGATCAGATGATAGCGGCGAAACACGTGTTTGGATCGCTGATGAGACCATGGTTCCTTTGCTTGTGCAATAGCTCCATTGTTGTCGCAGTAAACCGGCACTGCATCATCAATGGTTGGAACCACGCCAAGTTCGGAGACGAACTTCTTGATCCAGACTGCTTCCTTTGCTGCTTCCGAAGCTGCGATATATTCCGCTTCCATGGTGGAATCCGCTACGGTGTCTTGTTTGGAACTTTTCCAACTTACTGCGCCTCCATTCAAAATAAATACGTATCCAGACTGAGATTTGGAGTCATCCTTATCTGTCTGGAAACTGGCATCTGTATACCCACGTATTACCATATCTCCTTCTCCATATATTAGGAACACATCCTTAGTTCTTCTTAAGTACTTAAGGATTGTCTTAACAGCCGCCTAATGATCCATTCCTGGATCTGACTGGTATCTGCTTGTGACGCTCAAAGCATACGATACATCGGGCCTGTACATAACATAGCATACATGATAGATCCTATCGCGGATGCATAAGGAATCTTATTCATGCAAATCCTCTCGTCTTCTGTGCGCGGACACATAGACTTTGAAAGGTTGATCCCATGCCTGATGGGAAGGTAACCTTTCTTGGATTCCGACATGCTAAACCTTTTTAGCACTCGGTCTATATATGTAGACTGCGAAAGACCAAGCAACCGTTTTGATCTATCTCTATAGATTCTAATCCCAAGGATATAGGTTGCTTCTCCCAGGTCTTTCATGGAGAAAGTTTTGGACAACCAAATTTTAACTGTCTGTAAGACTGATATATCGTTTCCTATAAGTAAGATGTCATCGACATATAATACTAGGAATACGACTGCACTCCCACTAACCTTCTTGTACACACAAGGTTCGTCTGGATTTTGTGAGAAATCAAACTTTTTGATTGTCTCATCAAAACGGATGTTCCAGCTCCTAGATGCTTGCTTCAGTCCATATATGGATCGTCGAAGCTTGCATACTTTGGTTTTATCAACCGATGTGAAACCTTCAGGTTGTATCATGTATACATCCTCAAGCAGGTTTCCGTTAAGGAAAGCTGTTTTCACATCCATTTGTCATATCTCATAATCATAATGAGCTGCTATGGCTAGGAGCATCCGAATGGATTTAAGCATAGCTACTGGCGAATAGGTTTCGTCATAATCAATTCCTTGCTTCTGACGATATCCTTTTGCCACTAATCTAGCCTTAAAGGTAACAACATTACCTTCCATGTCGGTTTTCTTCTTGAAAACCCACTTGCACCCTATGGGCTTAATCCCTTCAGGTGGGTTAACCAAGTCCCATACTTGGTTTTCGTACATGGAATCCATTTTCCGACTTCATGGCCTCAAGCCATTTGTCCCTTTCTGAACTTTTCAGAACATCTTCATAACTGATAGGTTCGTCATCGCTTATGAGTAACACGTCGTTCGATTCACTTATGAGAAATCCGTATCTCTCTGGAATATTGCGTGTCCTATCAGATCTACGAAGAGGTGGTGTAGTTTTAGGTTCAACTGATAGCTCATCATTATGAGGTATTGGTTGTGGTCTAGACTAGGTGTCTCTGTAATGTCTATTGGAGTTTCTTGAACTTCATCAAGTTCAATTCCACTCCCACTGTTTTCTTGTAAAAGAAATTCTTTTTCCAGAAATACAGCATGCCTTGAAACAAACACCTTTTGTTGCAAGGGATGATAGAATTGGTAACCCTTCGTTTCCTTAGGGTATCCAATAAATAGACATTTATCAGACTTAGCATCCAATTTGTCTGATACAATCCGCTTCACATAAGCAGGACAACCTCATATCTTAAGGTGAGTTAAGTGGGGTTTCTTACTATTCCATGTCTCATATGGAATAGTAGAGACTACCTTGGTTGGGACTCTGTTTAGCAAGTAAACAGCTAATCTTAAGTGCATAGCCCCAAAAGGATTTTGGAAGAGTTGCATGATTCATCATTGACCTAACCATGTCCATCAAGGTTCGGTTGTGCCTCTCAGATACACCATTATGCTGTGGTGTATACGGCGGAGTCCATTGGGATAATATCCCATTTTCCCTAAGATAATCTTGAAACTCTTGACTTAAGTATTCACCACCCCGATCGGATCGAAGTATTTTAAGACTTTTGCCAAGCTGTTTCTCTACTTCATTTCTAAACTCTTTGAATATCTCAAAGGCTTCAGATTTGTGTTTCATCAAGAACACGTACCCGAATCGTGAGTGATCATCGATAAAGGTGATGAAATAGCTATAGCCTCCTTATGCAAGAGTTGACATTGGTCCACATACATCAGTATGTATTAGACCAAGCAATTCTCCCACTGGATTACCTTTTCTGGAAAAGGGTAATTTAGTCATCTTGCCTTTTAAGCATGATTCGCATGTATCAAATGAATCGGGTTCAAATGATTCCAAAATTCCACATCGGTGTAATTTGGTCATGCGTTTCTTACTTACATGGCCAAGACGACAATGCCAAGTGTAGGAGTCTATTCGATTATCTATTCGAGCACGTTTATTGCTAACTTCGATATTGAAAACGTCACTGGATAAATCTAACGTGTAGATGCCATTGCACAAAATTCCATTCCCATAAAGAACGCCATTTAAAGTTATGTAACAACAATTGTTACTAAAAGTTAAATGATAACCCTTTTCATTCAAACATGAAATAGATACAATGTTCTTTATTAACGAAGGAACAAAATAACAATTATCCAATTCTAAGACACGTCCTGTAGAGAGCTTTAGCAAATATGTTCCGATGGCAACAGCAGCAATCTTTGCTCTGTTTCCAACTCGCAAATTCGCTTCTCCCTTGACGAGCCTTCTTCTATTCCTTAGCCCTTGTATGTCATTACATATATGTGAGCTACACCCAGTATCAAGTACCCATGTGTTTGAGGAAATAGAGTGACATTCAATAACGAAGATACTTGAAGAGGATGAGGCATCGGATGCCTTATTCTTCAAGGACTCAAGATAAACCTTGCAGTTTCTTCGCTACTGACCCTCCTTGCCACAGTGATGGCAAGTGTCTTTTAGAGTATTTTCAGTCTTTTTGGCCTTTTTCTTCTTTCCCTTATTCTGTTCTTTGGCCTTCCTCTTAGAACCTTTCTTCGAGGAACCAACTAACAGTACCGTCTTCTGATCCTGCTTCACAGAAGGCTCTACAGTCTTCAACAGGTTGAGCATCTCAGGAAACTGGTCTAGAGTTGCATTTTCAGGAGGACGGTTGGGAAGTGGATCTTCAAGGACATAAGCAAGCTTTTCTGCCTTAAGGACTATCCTTAGGTTTCGAAGCCAGTCCATGAAGTTCGGCCCAGTCAGTTTATTGGTATCCAAAATGGAACGCAAATTCAGAGAAGACATGATCGAGTGATTATCCTAGAAATACAAATTGAGCTTATGTGAGAAGAATGATTAAAGAATGTATCAACATACATTAATAAAATCCTATTTATTTTTCAAATTGAATAACCCTTTTTATCAATTCGGGAGATCGTAGGAACATCTCCAAATAGGTTGATATCCAACCATAGGTAAGAACAACCATGGCTGTGGCATCAAGTTTTTCTTAGCTATGAAGGTAGGTAATTATGCCGATTACATATCACATATATGTAACTATCACTTATGCTATCAACTAATTGAATGTTTGCATAAATCATTGGGTTGTTAACTCATTAACATGTATGCAACTTTATACATAGCACCCAACTGCACCTCTCTTTGCATCGACCTTGGCTGTGGCACAACAAATCGATGCTCCAAGCTTAAGGCTGACCCATTAATCAAGAATAGTTTAATATGGTTGGAGCTCATTCAACCGCTTAGTCAGGCTTGGATGTGTCCAACAACCAAAACTAAGATTGACCTCTGACTCC
>JAGFNQ010004737.1:43752-115117 GCA_024364735.1 Boesenbergia rotunda | reverse complement strand
CATTAACAAGTATGCAACTTTATACATAGCACCCAACTGCACCTCTCTTTGCATCGACCTTGGCTGTGGCACAACAAATCGATGCTCCAAGCTTAAGGCTGACCCATTAATCAAGAAATAGTTTTAATATGGTTGGAGCTCATTCAACCGCTTAGTCAGGCTTGGATGTGTCCAACAACCAAAACTAATGATTGACCTCTGACTCCAACTATATTATTCATAAACTAATTCCATGGTTTGAACATGTTGAGGTTCAAGTCGGGCATGGATGTGTCCATCAACCCAAACGAGAAACAAAACTCCGATTCTAACCATATTAATGGAAGGTGTTGGCCTTAATATTTTGTAAGGGGTTTTGGGTCTCATCCTTTCCTTTCTAAGCACATTCATGACATAGAATAATGTCATGACTAACGATTTCCTTAATTAAGTATGTATGTGACTTAAGTTATCAAGTTTCATTAATTGAATTAGGAACCGGATTTCCTAATTCCATTTCATACTTAATTAAAGGAATTGTTTTGGGAAACAATTTCCTAAATTGTCATAATTAATTTCGGAAATAATATATTCAAGACTTTGATTTCTCTAAATCAAATCTTATTAAATTAAGAGACAAATCCCTTAATTCAACTACATATTATTTTCATGAAAATCTCATTTAAGAAACTCTATAGGAAACCATTTTCCTAATTAATTTTAGAGACAACAATATGTAAGAGCATCACCTCTTCAAACATATTTTATTCATGGATTTAATTAATTACAACAAATTGTTTTCTAAGGGTGGCTCCCCGAGGCTCAGATACCCAAAGAAAAGTAATGTGTTGTAAATCCAATTGGACGGCTCCCCGAGGCTCAATCCAAATCAAACATGACAATTTCAATTAAAAATTGGGAAATTAAATTACAACAACTAACTTTAAATTGGACGGCTCCCCGAGGCTCAATCCAAAATAAAGAATTTTGTTGTCAATTTAAAAAAAACCAATTCAAATTTAATTGTCAATTAACTGTCCATGAATTTGTCTAGACTTTCTTAAAAGAAAGTGACCAAAATTGTGAGATTTCAAAAATAGGTTTTCAGAATAATTGTAAGTTTCCGGAACAAAGAAAACTAACATATTTCCAAAATTGGAAAATTTCTAAAATAGAAAAATTTCCAAAATTGGAAAGTTTCTAAAGATGGGAAGTTTTCAAAATTATTATAAAATTTTAGAAAATAGAAAATTTCAAACGTTTGCGAAATTTTATGAGGATTTCCAAACTTTGAAATTCCTAAATCTAAAATTTATTATAATTCGAAAGTTTCCATAATTGAAAATTTTTTCCGAAGTTGAGATCATGACAAAGTTTTCCACAAAATAATTATATGATTAAGTCGAACACTAACCGGCTCTGATACCACTGTTGGGACCGGGTGCATGTCGACAAGGATACGAGTTCGTAAAATTTTAAATTTTTACATGCAGCGGAAGAATTTGCATAAAATAATTTCTTAAATTATTTTAACTTCGTATCTAGCATGCAATCTTATGGTGTGTTGACATAATCATAAAATAAAACTTTGTGGAAAAATAAACTAATTTACTTTGTACCTCGCGTAACTCGAAGTAAGGGACGAGATCCAACCGTAGCGTCCCTTGGAAGCTTCGCCTCTATTCGCGTCCACGCCGAGTTCTCTTCGGGATGATTTCGCAAAGTCACGAGTTTTGTGCCGACGAGAACTACTAGATCCTCGGAAGGCACAACTAAGAAGATCAAGAGAAGAAAATGAAACTAACCAACGAAGTAACGGAATCAAATTCCGAGAGAGAGGGAGATGTAATCCGCTTCTTCTTCTTCTTGGTTGGTTTCTTCTTCTCCTTGAAGCTCACGGCAACACCTTGCCTTGGTGTAGGTTGGGTGCCGGCCCTAATGGAGGGGAGGGGGAAGGAGGAGAGAAGAGAAGAGAGAGAGGGAGAGCTCTATTTCGTTTATCCAAATCTTAGGAATCCAAGGCTTGCCTATGGTTCCTTATATAGTTGCTTCTCCCTTGCCAAGTCTCCTCTTAACCGAATTAACGGAATTAATGGAATTAGTTATCATAAGAAATTTATCCTATAAATTCTCTTATGAATTATTCCGTTTAAACCAAATTTTATTATAACTAACTTTATAATAAAACTAATTAGTTATCATAAGAAATTTATCCTATAAATTCTCTTATGAATTTTATTATAACTAACTTTATAATAAAACTAATTAATTATCATAATAAATTTATCCTATAAATTCTCTTATGAATTATTCCGTTTAAACCAAGTTTTATTATAACTAACTTTATAATAAAACTAATTAATCTCTCCTTTTATTATGGAATAAATTTTATAAGAAATTTATAAACTTTCTTATTATGAAAAAATCAATTCATAATTGATTTTGTAAAATTAAAATAAACCAATTCATGGATTATTTTAACTTTCATAAAAAGAATAAATTTCTATAAATTTATTTATATAAATTTCTTTATACAAATTTATTTATCCATAATTTATAAAACAAATCGCGCTAGATTTACTTTATTAATTAAACCAAATTTAATTGGTTATCTTCCCAATAGGTGGCCGGCCAACCAAGGAGGGTTGGCACCCACTTTGGCCGGCCCAAACCGAGCCGAACCAACGCGAATTAAACTCATTTAATTCGCCCAAAAAGCCTTCAAAAGACTTAGCCATTTTTAGCTTCCATTGCGCCTCTGATTAACTCAGATTCGACTTATTTCTCTTGATCGGAAAATCCAATTTTCAACTCGTTTTAAATCCCTCGGATTACTCGTAGTGCATGTGACTAAATAGGCTTTCGATTTATGTTGGCCGTCTATAATTAACCAATTATAGAACGATCATGAGTGACACCTAGTAGTACATCATGATCCCCAATTAATCGAAAGATCAACGGTTTGACCCCAGAAGAAATTATTCTGAAACCCTTCAGTAGCTCTAATGAATCGTCCCTCATTCCCTTCACCATCTTATACCCACTTGGTTCAGGACACGGTCTATTTGTATCAGTCCCCACTAGGCTGACTACGTCACACCTAGCCCAAGTTCTGTCTTTCTCGTCCTTTGGATTTCTAATTACTCTCATGTATTTTAGAGACTCGCACTCCAAACATGATATACTCTGGCCAGAGGTTTTGAGTAACAATCCGACGATAGGCCTGGGTATACATCTCCTCGCAAGGAGTGGTGAATCCTTTGTAGGCTGTTCAAACATCTTCGGGCACTTCGGCTTATACCCAATCATCCTGGGTCCACACCTCCTTGGAGATGCTTGCTTAAGATGTTAAAGTATAAGTCTCCATGACCAAGATGACTTGAACACCGCAAGTCAAAGGAACATCGCACTTAAGCCGCAGTAAGAACTTCAGTGACATATCTATATAGATAACCATATGAAGTCTTACAGCTAGTCACTCCAATGAACTAGTTCCCTTAACTAGCATCCATGTTTATCTCCGGACATCCCAATGTCACCAGCCAGTGAGAATCAGCTGATTAGAGAATAACCCATGCTAGTCTCAATAGAATTGATAGTGTCCGTATTTATTAATTCATCGACTAGGGATATTTTCAATACTTCACATTTGCGCATTTAGAGATAATCACTAGTTGTGATCTCATCACAAATTCTCTTATGCTGTGAGTTGTATTGCGGACATTCAGTAGATGAGTTTAAGATCCCAATCAAATACACAAGCATGTATACTCAAATAGTGAATTATCATTTATTGAAATAAATGTTTACAATCATAAGGCGATTGCCTTAGGACACTTCTCTCATATCACTAACACATGGCTCCGGTAGGACGGAAGGGTCCTGCTCTAATTAATTGGTGGTTCGCTACCCCAATTCATTAGGGAACGCGGAATAGTTCCGCGCGATATATGGTACACAACAGGGCCCAATATGATATGGATGTATTTTTAAGTACTACCATTATGGAATTGTTTTGAAAACATTCATTGAAAGCATTTATTATATGTGAAGAGTATGCTTAAGGTACTTGATACTGCATGCTTAGAAACATGGATGTTTAGTATGCTTTGATGAACTCATGCTTATGATTTATTATGTGTACATGTTATGTTCTTTCGTATGGATTTTGCGAGTAGGACAGGATCCTTACTAAGCATTTGTGCTTACTAGTTTATGTGTTGTCTTATGCTGCAGACAAGGGTAAGGAACACTTAAACTAAAGGAAGAGGCAGGAGGCTGAAGATGTGTGGGGTGGTGGCTCGGGAAGAAAGACTTCTATATCTACATATTTATGCTTATGTTATGCTCCTTGACAATGAATGATAGTGATTAGGATCGATATTGCATGATGATTAAATACTTGGAGTTTTCATATACTTGATTTTATTGGATTATATTATGGTTTGAAATAAAATGTGAACCTCTCATGTTATGGAATAACTTTTGATTAAAATTTTTCAAAAATGTTCTAACGATTCAAGCATGACATTTGTTTGACATGTATAGACAAGCATGCTTAGCACTTAGTCCTTGCATTGTTTGTTTTAAATTTTATGCTAGAAGATAGAGGAAAAAAAGTACATGATTAATTGCTACATAACCCCGCCCCGAGAGTAGATGTAAGGGCGGGCGTTACAGGTTGGTATCAGAGCAGGTTTCCCCGCCACCACACACACATCAAGCTTCATCCTGCCGCTTCCAAGTAAGAGATCCTAACCTCGCTTTACTTTATTTCATGTACAGTAATGATATATATAGAGATGATTTATGCTTGCATAACAAGAGAAAGTAGCGTTAATTCTTATGTAGCTTATTTATCACCTGTATGATAGATAATGACAAGTAATTGTAAGATATGTGAACCAATACGGCGCCTCTATCGAGTGACATAAACGAATGGGGAAACACATTCGTTTATCTCTATGCAATATGCCAAAAGAAATGATATGTCACTGCAAGATTTAGACTGCAAATTTCTGACAACACTGCCCTCGGGTGAGGCGATGCCCTCTACCCAAATGCTACCTGCCGCATCGATCAGAATCGCAGATAGGGAACTCTACTGCGACCTGATAGTGCTTGATATGCAAGATTATGATGTGATATTGGGCATGGATTTCTTGCACAAATACGGCGCCTCTATCGAGTGCCGTAAACGGAAGGTTATCTTCCGACCTGAGGAGGGAATTCTATTTGAATTTATCGGAGAGCCGAAGAAGAGGACAAGAAAATTCTTGTCGGCTCTGAAAGCAAGGAAGATGTTAGAAAATAGATGCTCTGGGTTTCTAGCTCATGTGGTTGATACCAGTCCTACAGAGGGCCCGGAGCTAGAAGACGTCAAAGTCGTATGCAATTACCCAGAGGTATTTCCCGATGACTTACCAGGGTTAGCACCTGAAAGAGATATAGAATTTGCAATTGAATTGATTCCTGGTACTAACCCCATTTCCAAAGCACCGTACCGTATGGCGCCGACGGAATTAAAAGAATTACAGGGACAGTTACAGGAGCTACTTGACAAGGGACTCATCCGCCCTAGTCATTCTCCCTGGGGAGCCCCCGTACTGTTCGTGAAAAAGAAGGATGGGTCGATGCGAATGTGTATCGACTATCGGGCGTTGAACAACGTGACTATCAAGAACAGGTACCCTCTACCCAGGATAGATGACATGTTTGATCAACTGAAGGGAGCCACGGTTTTCTCTAAGATTGACCTGAGATCTGGTTATCACCAAGTTAGGGTGAAAAAGGAGGATATACCAAAGACGGCTTTCCGAACCAGATACGGACATTATGAGTTCGTAGTTATGCCATTTGGAGTTACCAATGCCCCAACTATGTTTATGGATTTAATGAATTGGGTATTCTCGGCATTTCTCGACAGATTTGTCATCGTCTTTATCGACGATTTCCTTATATATTCGAGAACTCCCGAAAAACATGCTGAGCACCTGAGTATAGTACTACAGATTCTTCGGAAGGAACAACTGTATGCTAAATTTTCCAAATGCGAGTTCTGGCTCGATCAAGTATCATTCTTGGGACATGTTATCTCCAAGGAAGGAGTAATGGTGGACCCAATTAAAATTGAAGCTGTGAGTAACTAGACCAGACCCAAGAATGCCAGTGAAATCAGAAGTTTCCTCGGGCTAGCAGGCTATTACAGAAAATTCGTAGAGAATTTCTCTCGGATTGCAGCCCCTATGATAGCTCTTACAAAGAAAGACAAGAAATATGTATGGACCGAGGAACGTGAGAAGAGCTTTACTGAACTGAAAAGGAGGCTGACTAGCGCTCCAATATTGACTCTTCCAGAGAGTGATATGGGTTTCGATATGTACAGCGACGCATCCAAACTTGGACTCGGAGCTGTGCTTATGCAAAATGGGAAGGTAATTGCCTATGCCTCTAGGCAACTGAAGGAACATGAAAGAAACTACCCTACCCATGACTTAGAGTTAGCCGCGATGGTCTTTGCACTGAAAATATGGAGGAACTATCTATATGGAACTCAGTGTAAAGTTTATACAGACCACCAGAGTCTGTGGTATTTCTTCACCCAGATAGATCTGAATATGAGACAATGCAGATGGCTCGAATTGGTCAAGGATTATGATTGTGAGATCCTGTACCATCCGGAAAAAGCCAACAAGGTAGCCGATGCTCTCAGTAGGAAATCATGTGCTGCTTTAATGTCTTTGTCGGCTTTGTCACAACCCTTAGGAGAAGAAATTATGAATTACGGGATTGAAATCATATCAGGACGACTGTCCACCCTGATGATTGCGCCGACATTATTCAACGATATTCTGGAAAAGCAGAATCATGATCCGAGTCTTCAGAGAATTAAGCAAGAGGTTCTCGAAGGCAAGGACGATGGATTTCGGATTTCAGACAGCGGAGTCTTATATCTGCGGGATCGATTATGTGTTCCCGATGACTCCGACTTACGGACAAGAATCCTAGAGGAAGCTCACGGAACACCTTATGTGATGCATCCTGGGTCTACCAAGATGTATCAAGATCTGAAGAGCAAATTTTGGTGGTCCGGTATGAAGCGGGATGTAGCCCACTATGTCAGTATGTGTTTGACCTGCCAGAGGGTCAAAGCAGAACACCAGAGGCCTGGAGGAGTTTTGCAACCCCTGTCTATCCCCGAGTGGAAATGGGAAGACATCTCCATGGATTTCATCTCTGGGCTACCTAGAACGACGAATGGATATGATGGTATATGGGTTATAGTGGACAGACTCACCAAGTCTGCCCATTTTCTGGCTATTAAAATGACCTACTCAGTGGAGCAGTTGGCTCAACTGTACGTCAAGGAAATTATCCGACTGCACGGGGTTCTCAAGACTATTATCTCTGATAGGGATGGTCGATTTACTTCAGATTTTTGGGGACACGTGCAGAAGGCTCTTGGCACGAAGCTGAAATTTAGTACTGCCTTTCATCCCCAGACTGACGGGCAGACTGAAAGAGTAAACCAAATATTAGAGGACATGTTGCGAGCTTGTGCCTTGGATTTCAAGGGAAGCTGGTGTCGATACCTGAGCCTGGCAGAGTTTGCTTATAACAACAGTTATCAGGCTACTATCGGGATGGCACCGTACGAAGCACTATACGGAAGGAAATGCAGATCTCCTATATGCTGGCTTGAGAGTGGTGAAAAGAAGGAGATGGGACTCCAGACGGATATTATAGACGAAACCACTCAGGCCATAAAGAATATTTGCCAGAGAATAGAGACTGCTCAGGGTCGGCAGAAAAACTACGCTGACAAGCGATGCAGACCATTAGAGTTTGAGGTTGGGGATTCAGTATTCCTGAAAGTGGCCCCTATGAAAGGGGTGATGAGATTCGGAAAGAAAGGGAAGCTGAGTCCGAGATATGTGGGACCGTATCAGATTCTGAGACGGGTAGGCAAAGTGGCCTACGAACTGGAGTTACCGACAGAAATGTCGGCTATCCACAATATTTTCCATGTATCAATGCTCAGGAAATGTACCTCTGATGTGAATCAGATGATAGAGCCCCAACCAGTACAAAATCAAGAGAACCTAAGTTCAGAACGCCGACCTATTCGGATCTTAGACCGGGAAGTCAAAAAGCTAAGGAACAAGGAAGTACCCTTAGTAAAGGTTCTGTGGCGGAACGAATAATTCGAAGAAGCCACGTGGGAATGAGAGGAGGCAATACGATTAAAGTATCCGGAATTATTTTAAAGTTCGAGACGAACTTTTTATAAGGTATAGAGGATTGTAACGCCCCAAAATTTCCCATATGAAATATTATGAAATATTAGGAAATTCATGAAATATTAATATGGTATATTATGAAATATTATGAATTCATGAATATGAAATATTATGGAATTCATAAAATATTATCATGAAATATTATAAAATATTATGAATTCATGAATATGAAATATTATGGAATTCATGAAATATTATCATGAAATATTATGAAATATTATGAATTCATGAATATGAAATATTATGGAATTCATGAAATATTATCATGAAATATTATGAAATATTATGAATTCATGAATATGAAATATTATGGAATTCATGAAATATTATCATGAAATATTATGAAATATTATGAATTCATGAAATATTATTATTATTATGAAATTTCATGATGGGCTTGGCTTAATGGACTTTGATATGGATTAGTGCAAAAGGTGATAAAAAGAAGATGTAGAAAGGATGAGGCAAGGATTGAACCTTGAACGTCCTAGTTGCACTAATCATGTCATAACCAATGAACCAAGCCATATTTCATGTAGAGGGAATAAGAGACATGCTTGTTAAAAGCTAGGGAAGTGAAAAGACATGTCTCTTCATGAGAAAAGTATAAATAAGGGAAAGAGAAGTTGGAATAACTTCCTCTTCTTCTTCCTCACTCTCATCACCGAAACCCTCAAGCCCCTTCTCCCTTTTCATTTTCGAAAAAACACAACCCTAGGGTTCTAACCCTAGGGAATTGGAAGGAGGAAGAACTCTACAAGGATCTTGCCCTCTACTAGGGCCAAGGGTTCTATAGAAGTGCTAGGAAGGAGAACACTCACCTTCTTTCAACCAAGGGCACCTTAAGATTTTAGAGAAGGAGAAATTCAAGCGAAAGGATGTAAGTATCCCCTCGCCTGCAGTGTAATAGTTTGGTGTGATTATTCTCCTTGATTGTTTCAAAAATGGGGACTTTTTCCCCTTTGCAAGTTTCGGCCACCCCCTTAGGGGAAGGCCTTGGTTCTTTCCTTGATACATGAGAAGACCTTTGATACTTAGAGTATATATGTATATGTTGATTTTCTTCATGATGGTATGAACAAAAAAAAAAGAAGAAAAACTAGGGTTTCACCCCTTGTATGTTTCGGCCACCCCCTTAGGGGAAGGCCTTGGTTCCTTTTTGTTACACGAGTAGACCCTTGGAACTTAGGGTATATGTATATGTGGTTTATTCAAAATGTTGTGAACAAAACCTAGGGTTATACCTTTGTGTAGGTTTCGGCCAACACCCAAGAGGAGACCTTGGTTACCCTTTGATGCATGTGAAGACCCCTTGGAACTTAGGGTATACCTATATGATGTGTCCCTTCATTTTGTGATGACAAGAACTAGGGTTTAGGGCTGGGATGGGTTTTGGCCAAGTCATAGAAAAAGGGGTTAGTGAGGGTTGAATTATCCTATAATATATCCATGTTTGATGTATTGTAAGATAGTGTATACAAGGTGATTGTACGAATGTCTGTGTGAATATTTAGTTCAAACCCTAATTTTCCCCTACCCTTAAGTTTCGGTCGACCCTAGAAGGACTAGGGTCTAGGGTTCATAATTATCTCATGATGTGCTTTATGTTTAATAAGTTGCATGAATTGTATGTGAAGGTTAAACTACCCTACGGGACATGATTATGTTTAGTAAGATAATATGTATATGCAAGTATGAAATATGATGTATGTATGAACATGTATGAAATTTATTATATGTATATGCATGTATGAAATATTATGTATGTATGAACATGTATGAAATATGATGTATGTATGAACATGCCTTATAGCCCATGGGGCACACTTATGAAATTGCATGTGATATGTTAAAATGCTTGAACAGATACTCTACTAAGTATGAGATCAAGAGCACCCCTTATGTTGTGTGGTGTGTCCCTCCGGGATCATGAGCACCCTTGAAGAGTGGTGTGTCCTGTAAGAATGATTTGGAGTACTCCTTAGCATGTATGTAAAAGCATGATAAGTATTTTACTTTTGAAGTTGTGTACCCGACTCGTAAGGGGGTCGTTAAACAAATCCGGGGTGCATGTTAACGTAAGGTCATGGCTCCGGTAGGACGGAAGGGTCCTGCTCTAATTAATTGGTGGCTCGCTACCCCAATTCATTAGGGAACGCGCAATAGTTCCGCGCGATATGTGGTACACAACAGGGCCCAATATGATATGGATGTATTTTTAAGTACTACCATTATGGAATTGTTTTGAAAACATTCATTGAAAGCATTTATTATTTGTGAAGAGTATGCTTAAGGTACTTGATACTGCATGCTTAGAAACTTGGATGTTTAGTATGCTTTGATGAACTCATGCTTATGATTTATTATGTGTACATGTTATATTCTTTCGTATGGATTTTGCGAGTAGGACAGGATCCTTACTAAGCATTTGTGCTTACTAGTTTATGTGTTGTCTTATGCTGCAGACAAGGGTAAGGAACACTTAAACTAAAGGAAGAGGTAGGAGGCTGAAGATGTGTGGGGTGGTGGCTCGGGAAGAAAGACTTCTATATCTACATATTTATGCTTATGTTATGCTCCTTGACAATGAATGATAGTGATTAGGATCGATATTGCATGATGATTAAATACTTGGAGTTTTCATATACTTGATTTTATTGGATTATATTATGGTTTGAAATAAAATATGAACCTCTCATGTTATGGAATAACTTTTGATTAAAATATTTCAAATAATGTTCTAACGATTCAAGCATGACATTTGTTTGACATGTATAGACAAGCATGCTTAGCACTTAGTCCTTGCATTGTTTGTTTTAAATTTTATGCTAGAAGATAGAGGAAAAAAAGTACATGATTAATTGCTACGTAACCCCGCCCCGAGAGTAGATATAAGGGCGGGCGTTACAAATTGTGCCCTTGAGATATCTCAAAATTCGCTTAACAGCGATTAGGTGAGATTCCTTGGCACAGACTTGATACCTAGCGCACATACCTACAGCAAATAGTATATCTGATCGACTAGCTGTGAGGTATAGCAAACTACCTATCATGCTTCGATATTGAGTTAGATCAACGGGTTTACCACTCTCATCATTATCTAATCTTGTGTTTGTAGCCATGGGAGTGGTTACCTCTTTTGAATCACTCATATTGAATTTTTGAAGCATTTCATGTGTATACTTTGATTAGTGCACATGGATGCCATCGCGAGTTTGCTTGATTTCTAGTCCAAGGAAGAAAGTCAACTCTCCAACTAGACTCATTTCAAACTCACTCTCTATGTGTCCGATAAATTCACGTAAATAGCCCTTGTTGTTTGAGCCACAAATTATGTCATCGACATATACTTGGGCTACAAATATATTGTTACCATCTCTTCGTAGAAACAGTGTAGGATCTATTTGACCTCTTACGAAACCCTTCCCAATCAAGAATGTCGACAACCGCTCATACCAAGCCCGGGGTGCTTGTTTAAGGCCATAGAGTGCCTTTTTGAGCTTGAACACGTGGTTTGGATATTCGGTACTCTCAAACCCCGAAGGTTGTTCGACATAGACCTCCTCCCTAATCAAATCATTTAGAAAGGCCGATTTGACATCCATTTGAAATAATTTGAAGCCACTGTGTGCTGCAAATGCAAGCATCAATCGAATGGACTCTAATCGTGCCACGGGAGCATAAGTCTCATCATAATCAAGACCTTCAACTTGACTATAGCCCTTGGCTACCAAGCGTGCCTTGTTTCTAATGATTTCTCCCTTGTGGTTTAATTTGTTTTTGAAGACCCATTTGGTTCCAATAATGGTGGTCTTCTTAGGTCTAGGGACTAAGTTCCAAACCTGACTCCTCTCAAATTGACCTAGTTCATCTTGCATCGCGATCATCCAATCGGGATCATTTAATGCTTCATCAATTTTTCTAGGTTCAATTTCGGAAATTAGTGCAACTTCATTAGCCTCATTCCGGAAGAATGATCTAGTCCTAACCCCTTGATGGATGTCTCCAACGATTTGGTCTTGGGGATGACTAGAGGCTAATCTAGTTTGCCTTGGTGTTGGAGGTGATTCATGAATGGATTCACTAGACACAAGTTCAGCCTCAGGATCTGGCTGATCAAGGGGTTGTCTAGGCTCACCGTCATCTGACTCATCACCCTCAACAACACTTGGAATTTCATTCAAACTTAGTCTCCTAAGTTCAAGTTGAAATCCTTCTACATTTTCTGATTGGTCAATTGATTTTGGAATTTCCTCAAAAACCACATCAGAAGACTCTTCAACTAGTCTAGTTCTCTTGTTGTAGACTTGGTAGGCTTTACTAACGAGGGAGTACCCGACTAGTATCCCTTCATCAGATTTTGCAGTGAACTTTCCAAGGTGATCCTTGGTGTTTAGGATGAACACCTTACAACCAAACACCCTAAGGTGTTTAACCGTAGGTGGTTTCCCAAACCAAAGTTCATGGAGAGTCTTTCCTAAAAACCTATGGATGAGAACTCGATTTTGCACATAGCAAGCTGTATTTACAGCTTCAGCCCATAAGTAACTCGGGAGTGAGTACTCATTAAGCATGCTTCGTGCAGCCTCTTGAAGTGCACGGTTCTTCCTCTCTACAACACCATTTTGTTGTGGTGTTCTAGGAGTAGAAAACTCATGCTTATAACCCTTATCTTGACAAAATTCTATAAACCTTTGGTTTTGAAATTCACCTCCATGATCACTTCTTATTGTCTTAATTGTTGATGATTTTTCATTTTCAATTCTTCTACAAAAAGAAATAAAAATATCTAAGGTTTGGTCCTTATGTTTTAAAAAGAAAGTCCATGTATATCTAGTGAAATCATCAATGATAACAAAACAATATCTACTTCCATTCAATGATATGATAGTATTACAATCAAATAGATCCATGTGAAGTAAGTCTAATGCATCGGAAGTACTTACAGTGCTTTTACCTTTATGTGCAGATTTTGTTTGCTTACCCATTTGACATGCATCACATAATTTATCTTTTCCATACTTGATGCTCGGCAAGCCTCGAACTAGTCCCTTGTTGGCCAACTTCCGGATGTTCTTCATGTTCACATGTGCTAGTCTCCGGTGCCAAAGAGTGGACTCTTCTTCTTTTGACATGAAACACTTAGCAAAAGCATTAGTAGCACTTTTAAATGAAACTTGATAGATATTGTCTACTCTTGCTCCTACTAGTACCGTGTCCAAGGTGTCATTTTGTCTAACTAGACATTGACTTGGTTGGAAGTCAATTGTGTAACCCGTGTCACACAATTGACTGACACTTAGGAGATTAAATTTCATCCCCTTGACTAGAAGGACATTTGAGATTCTAAGACATCCGGATATTTGAATATCTCCTATTCCTATGACCTTAAGGCTACCATTGTTACCAAATGATACATTACCTCTACTCTTCTTGTGAAATGTGGTAAACAATGATCTATCCCCGGTCATGTGTTTGGAGCATCCACTATCAACGAACCAAGTTGATAGATGCTCCCCCTCAATCATAACCTACACAATTTGAAAAATAGAGGTCTTAGGTACCCAAACCTTGGGACCTAAAGTATCAACTAAACATGACTTAGGCACCCATGCCTTGACAACTTTCTTTTGGATTTTGGGTGTCCTAGTTTGTCTCATGTCAGTCCTAGACATGAGAGATACAAATGAGGGTTCCTTAGGGCGGTAACCAATACCGGCCCTATTGTAAACCGCTCTTTGGGCATTTAGGATCATGTCTAGGGTCTTAGAGCTATTTGAGAATTTCTCAAGAATATTCTTGAGCTTCTCAACTTCACTCTTCAATGATTGGTTTTCCTCCACTAACACATTATCATGCAAATCCCTGATTTCCTCAACCTTAGAGGATTTCAAGCTTACAATTTCATGTTTCAAAGATTTAATTTCATCTTCTAGTAATTCAACATGCAAGTCATCAATGTTATCATCCCTAGAAGCTTTCAATTGATCAATTTCTAATTGCAATGCTTTAACTTTGTTTTTGGATTTCTTAAGCATACTAGTTAAACATGCAATTGCCCTATAGCATTTTTCAAGCTCGGGAGAAGTTACCTCTTCATCATCCGTAGATGATGAAGCCGCGTTTGAGGAGCTTGAAGATTCTTCACTGCTCTCCTCTCCAAGAGCCATGAGTGCCACCTGCCTTGTGCTCTTCTCCTCCTTCTCATCATCGGATGAACTAGAGGATGACTCATCCCAAGAAGCCTTCAAAGATTTCTTCTTCTTCTTGGATTTTTCTTCTTTTCTTTTGGGTTTCTCCTCCTTCTTAAGCTTCAGACATTCATTCTTGAAATGCCCTTTCCTACCATACTCAAAGCAAGATGCATTATTCTTATCAAACTTGAATTCACTAGTGTTACCTCTCCTTTTGAAACGTCGGTCTCTTCGCATCATCCTCCGCACGAAGTTCGCCATTTCGGATGAAGAGGAGCCACTGCCATCTTCCTCCGAGTTTGACTCGGATTCGGAAGAGGATGAAGATGATGAAAGATCCTTCTCCTTCTTCTTCTTGTTGATCCGGTCCCCTGCAACTAAGGCAATCCCCTTCTCCTTGGGACATTTGTTAGCCATCTCATGCAATTTCATCTCACAAAATAAATCATCTAGCTTTACAATAGATAAATCCTTGGATACTTTGTAGGCATCCACCATGGATGACCATAAAATATTCCTTGGAAATGCTTTCAAGACATACCTCACAAGGTCGCGATTCTCGACCTTTTCATCAATTGAATGAAGTCCATTGAGGAATTCCTTGAACCGGCTATGGAGCTCACTTACCGACTCATTCTCCTTCATGGAGAGATTTTGAAGTTGATTGAGGAACAAGTCCCTCTTTGCAATCCTCGAGTCTCGGGTGCCTTCATGGAGCTCTATGAGTTTGTTCCACAAGTTTTTTGCACTTGTGAAGGGACCAACCTTGATGAGTTGGTCTTTGTTCATGCCACATTGTATAGTGACAACCGCCTTCGCGTCGGCTTCACTCTTCCTTATTTGTTGGGCAGTCCATCGTGAAGATTCGAGTTCCTTGCCTTCATCATCCTTAGGAGGGATGAATCCCTCCTTCACCGCGAACCACGTATGGATATCCATCTTCAAATAGTATTCCATTTTTTATCTCCAATATTGGAAGTCGGCGCCATCAAAGAATGGAGGTCGGGTGGTGGAGAAGCCTTCTCTCAAAGCCATCTTGTTGAGAACTCTCAGTTGTTAAGCCGTGTATAGAGCCCCTTGCTCTGATACCACTTGTTGGGAACGAGATGGCTAGAAAGGGGGGGTGAATATAGCCAATCACTTCTTCTTGAGGAGTTATCAAATTTCTGCACTTGAAGTTATTAATAGCACAACGGAAGTATGAGAAAACAAAACTTGCAGAAACTAAAACCAAAACCTAACTAGCAAGATTAGCAAGATCGCTAACAAGAAGATTTTACAAGGTTCGGGGATAACTTGCCCCTACTCCTTGGCGTGCCCTTAAGGTGGGCGATCCCTTGATCGTTGGCAGATCAAGCCCTGGTGATCACCGGATATGAAGCAACCTCCTTCTCGGTGGAGAAACCTCCCCACAGTGTGTTTCAAACAATGATATAGAATGAGCACAAAGAAACAACAACAAGAATGATCTTACTCAACCACTTAGCAAGGACAAAACACAGCAAGCTTCCCTGAGCTCCACCCAGTGGCGATCTCACGCAGACCCCTTCTCCGTGTCTTCCCACTGTCGGACTCCAAGCCTCTTGTTTTCTCCTTCAAGCGCTCAAGTATGATGATTGCTTCTCAATAGCTTGCTCAGAATGATTGAAGAACTCAAGAACAGCAAGCTTGATGTGTAGCAGAAACGCAGGAACTCAAGAGCACAAAAACTGAATCTATGTCGAACTCTACTTCTCTCGTTCCTTTTTGTTTCTCCGCCAAGCGACAGATGATCTCATCTCCATCAACCTACAGCTGCCTCACTGCCAACGCACCAGCTACACTGAACCCTAACTGAACTTCCTGAGCTCCCTCAGCCAAGCTTCAGTCAGCAGCTTCAGTCCTGCATCCAACCGTTGCAACCTGTGTGGAGAAAGGGACAAACCTGCTCCAAGGAAAGCTCTCTTTGACTTTTCCTTGAGTGTTTGAATCCTCCCCTGTCACCTGAAACTTAATTAGAGCATTAGAGCAGCAAATCAAACAGCATATCAAATATCAGAGGAAAGTGGCAGCGAATCGGTTGTGTTCAGACGCGATCAGAGCGTCTGACAGTGCAGTTTGAATTAAAGTGATCAGTCACCGAACCGATCAGAGAGCCTCCTGATCGGTCACTAGACCGATCAGGCTGATTCCAGACCGATCAGGATCCGTCCTGATCGATCCCCAACGCTCACTCAGAAATCGCGATTTCTTTGAGATTCTCCTGGACCGATCACCAGACCGATCCCAGGTCGTGGATCGTTCACCGGACCGATCCACCATTATATGAGGCGATTTCTGAGTTTCGCAGGCTAACCCTCCTGATCGGTCAACTGACCGATCAGGGTGTCACCTGATCGGTCAGCAGTTCGATCAGGTCATCACCTGATCGATCAGGAACCGTCCTGATCGATCTTAGTGAGGAGCCCGCGAAGCTGGATCGTTCACCAGAACGATCTGCACAGTGATCCTGATCGGTCATCAGACCGATCAGGAGCTGGTCAGCAAGTGAACTCAACCTCACTGCTTGCTCCCTGATCGGTCACCAGACCGATCAGGAGCCAGTCAATGGGTGAAACGCATACTCCCTGATCGGTCACCAGATCGATCAGGAGCAGCACAGTAGGTTCCCAACCTCACTGTGTGCTCCCTGATCAGTCACCCGACCGATCAGTCATCGCTGGATCAGTCACCAGACCGATCCACGAAGGAGCAGCATGCCAGAATCCCTGATCGGTCACCAGACCGATCCAGAGACTTAAACTCAGCCCTCCAAGCTAAGTTTCCATCCACCTTAGCCCTCCAAACTAAGGATTTTCCATCTAACTCTCTAAGTTGGGAATTTGCACCTAACCCTCCAAGTTAGGACTTTTCACCTAGCCCTCCAAGCAAGGACTTTTCACCTAGCCCTCCAAGCTAGGACTTTTCACCCAACCCTTCCGAGTTAGAATATCATCCAACCTAGCCCTCCAAGCTAGGCACCTGACCCTCCAAGCCAGGACTTTTTCACCTAATTCTCCAGGATGGGAATTTGCACCTAACCCTCCAAGTTAAGACTTTTCACCTAGCCCTCCAAGCTAGGACTTTTCACCCAACCTTTCCGAATTAGGACTTTTCCAACACCTAGCCCTCCAAGCTAGGATTTTCCACACCTAACCCTCCAGGTTAGGATTTTCCAACACCTAGCCCTCCAAGCTAGGATTTCTCACACCTAACCCTCCAGGTTAGGATTTTCCCAATATCATGCCTAATCCTCGATCAGGACTTAATCATAATCATCATAATCATCATAATCATCAACCTAAACTAAAATCGTTGTCAACACCAAAACAACAATCAGGGCCAGACTGCATCAACACTCAGAGCCAATGCGCGAGCTTGTTTGCATCACATGTCTGATTGCAACGGAGGCCACGGGACCCTTACGGTCCCTCTCCCACTTAGTAATTTATTACAAGGAATTTTAACTAGCACGCACACAACAAGCACATAACCAACATAATGAAAAAGAAAATCCTAGATTTTCCAACTTTTCATGGCCTTGGTCTTCCAATGCGCCTCCAGTCGTGTCGTCACCTCGTCCACTCCTCCATTCCTTATGCGCAAGCCACCTTGAGGGATCTCCGAGCCAAGATGACTAGCTAATTATTTACATCATTGATCTTATACTCCACAAAGCAGTGTACATAAAATCTAGATCAAATGTAAACAAAAAGTTCGGCTAAACATGTGCCATATTTAATTACAAAAATTAAATACTACCTAGCCTCGTCAACCTCGACGATTAATTAATTTATAAAAATTGCATAAACATTCACACACATCAAATATTTGTCCATGATAAGTTGGAATCCAGTGCCTGCAACACAAAGTTAGCCTACGCACATCCACATATCATCCAACATAATACAATGTATGAAAAATGCAAAATTAACCAATCCTAAACACACAAAACCGGAAACCTCAGCTCTGGTACCAATTGTTGGGTATGGCTTGGCAGGTTTTCCTAGCGAAGACTTGGTCATCCTTGAGAGACCTCTCCATGTCTACGGATTAAAAATTAATTTGAATGTAGACCCGTCTCCTAATGGCCATCTCGTCGTCGTATCGTTCGTTACGAATTATAACTTGGCCAATCACAAAGATCGAGCCTTGTAATTCTCCATATCGAACGACCGCGGAAAAGGTGACGAGTGGATCATCGGTTCTTGTGTTTACGGTCGAGGTCCAGTTAATTAATTATTAGCTATGATTCATAATCAAAATAGTTAAATAACACACATGAAATGACGAAGCAAAGTAATAAGACAGAAAAGAACATAAGGAGCTTAGGGAGAGATTTATACCTTCCCTTTACCTCGCGACCTTCTACCTTATGTCCCTCCCCTCCGGGACGTCATGTGGGCGATGAGCTACCGAGAACCGAGACCACCAAGGCACTATCTTCCTTCTTCTCCCCTCCTAGCCGAAACCCTAACTCCTATCCAAGGAGTTGCGCCAGCCTCCTTCACCTCCAAAGCTTGCGCCGTCGGCTGTTCAAGACCACCCGAACTCGCCAGCCACCAAGCAGCTATCGAGAAGAAGATAGGGAAGAAGATGGAGAGGAAAGAACCTCTCCTTCCAACTCAAAAACCGAGCAAACCTGCTCCCTACTCAGCCTTGTGCCGCCACCACGAGACCCCTTGCGCCTCCTCCTTCCGGTCGTTGGATCTTCCTCTCTCACTGACGCTCACAACAAAAGAGAGAAGACTCTCCTCTCTTTGTCTAGTGGTGCTTGCTCATGGTGAAGTTGAGGGAGGAAGAAGAAAACAAGAAGGTGGACACCACCTTCTCTAGTTGTCGTGACCTAGGAGAGAGAAAGAGAGGAGAGGAGAGAAAAACTTGAGTTGGATGATTAAGCCCTTTGTTTCTTGATCCTATGGGGTTTATATAGGGCTAAGGTAGGGACCAAGAGGAGGAGTTGGATCTTGGCCCACTAATGGATCTAAACCCGATCTATTAATTAAGATTCATTCACTAAAGGATCTTAATCGAACTTCCTCACCAACCCCATATTTTCATATGGGCTCCACTTATTATGAGTCGTCCATCCTTCCGTGTTTAAGATATCGAATGTTCGTCAATTAATTTAATTTACTAACAAATTAAATTAATTAACTTCTGGATCCTTGATTAGTACCACTCAACCTTATCATCATGTTGGATCAAATCCACCTGCAGGGTTTAACATGATGAACCTTTTGAACTCATCAAGGGGGCATCATCATCTCGACTCACTAGGACACGGATTCCATCAATAATCAATGACACACCATATAATTAATATTATTTCCCAACTTACCGGGTTTAGATCGATCTAACAGAATAGATCTCGCCCATTGGTAAATCAAAGAAATAATAATCAATTATATGTGCCCGTTATTATATCGGGATTTAGGGATCGTACTCCATAATAAAATTTGAGATCCAATCCAATTATCAAGTCAGTACAAATTGGATGATCTCTGGTTTTGGTCTTGCTCAATGCACACAAAGTACACTAGTGTAATTCTATGGTCAAGACCAACCACACCTAATTACACTACAACCATCCTGATGGTTTGTCCAATTCCATCTCGACTGTGAGCCTCTACTTATACTAGGCAAGGGACTAATAACATGATCTTCTGTGTGTCACCACACACCATGTTATCTACAATGCAAAGTAAAGGACTTTTATGCATGTACTAATATAAACAAGCACTTAGTGTTATTGTGATTCTCTTTTCAAAATAAAGATGATCTTATATATAAAAAGAACATGTCTTTTAGTATACACATCTATCAATAATAACGGGCACATGCACTTAATATTTATTTCTTTGATTTATCAATGGGTGAGATTTATTCTGTTAAATCGATAGGCCTGGTAAGTTGGGCAATAATATTATTTACATGGTGTGTCATTGATTATAGACGGAAACCATGTACTGATGAGTCGGGTTGATGATGCCCCCTTGATGAGCTCATAAGGTTCATCATGTTAAATCCTGCAGGTGGACTTGGCCCAACAAGATGATAAGGATGAGTGGTACTATTCAAGGAGTTAGATGTTGATTAATTAAAATTTTCATCAATTTAAATTAATCAACGAGCATTCGATATTTTAAACATGGGGAGATACTTATACTCATAATAGGTGGAGCCCATACGTAAATATGGGGGTTGGTGAGGTAGTTCAATGAGGATTCTTTAGTGGAATGGATCTTCATTAATGGATCGGGCCTTGATCCATTAGGTGGCCAAGACCCAACTCTTTCTCATGGTCTCTATTGTAACCCTATATATACCATGCAGTCATGAGACCAAGACATCCAATTGATCCTAAAACCCTAGAGCCTCTCTCTCTCTCTGTTCTCTTATCCACTCTCTCCTAGGTTTTCAAGTGGCCGGCGACAATAAGAAGCAAGAGAAGGTGGCGTAAGGGGTAGGGAAGGGAGAAAGTCATCAATTCTTCCTCTTCTCTTCTCCCTTTTCCTCTCTTCTTCCCTAAGGTGCACTGCAGCAGCTTGGAAAAGGGGAGGCGGGGCCACCTTGCTTGAAGGTGGCCGGCGGCGGTGAGGAAGAAAGGAAGTTACGACAGCTTGGGTTTAGGGAAGAAGAAGATCTCATCCTCTTCTTCTTCATCTTCTTCTTGCTCCTCCTTTTCTTCTCTTGGTAGCGACACAAGCAAGGGAAGGAGGCTTTGATCCTTTGGAGATTGGTGGCAACCTATTGGAGGCTAGGGTTCCGGCAGCTTCAAGGGGAGGAAGAAGAACACCTCTTCTCTTCCCTAGGGGTTCGGCCAGGCTAGGGTGGAGAATAACATGCCTTGGTGACTACGGTTCATGGTAGATCGTCGCCCACACGGCGTCCAAGAAGGGAGGGTCATGTTGGATCGAGGAAAACGATAGGGGGGGGTGAATATCATTAAAAACTTTCGGATTAAGATAGAGCAGATACGCAGTGGAAAGAAATTAAATGCACAAGAACACAAGTCTATTTTTTACTTGGTTCAGAGTCGCGGTCGGCTCCTACTCCAAGGCCCATGGTCCTTGACCGTTTACTTTGGGTAATACTATAATTGCGCAAAAAAGATTTACAAGTTAAGTACAGGAGTATTTGAGGATATTAAAATTGCTACACTTTCCGTTACCGACGCTCGATGTGGATCGAATTTCGAAGTAGAGGGTCGTCGTCGGTGCTGGGATCTCGAAGTTAGAGATTGCCGGAGGCGTAGCTCTTGAACGAAAAACTTTGAAGCATTGAGAAAAAGTGATGTTGAAGCCTTCGGGTCGAGCCCCTTTTATAGTGCTCATACGGGCACCTGTGATGTTGGGGGCGCTTGACATATGCCCTTCGATCCGCAAATCCTTATCCGCGGGCTCGATCAGTGCTTATCCTCCCCTACTTGGGCGCCTGAGCTGATGGGGGCGCGGGTGACCTCACGGGCGCCTGATCCGGCTTGGTCTAGAGGCTTCGTAGCTATTTTTTGGGTTTTGCCTTCACTCCTGGGCACCCGTATCCATACGGGCGCCTGAGCCCATTCGAGCGCCTATCTCCATTTGGGCGCCTAGGCCCAGTGAAGTACCTCACTTGCAGACGACCAGTCCTTCACCCCTGCAACTTAGGTTAGTTTCGAAAAACATAACAAGTATTAATTACAACCATAGATGTCTTGGTTTTGACTTCGGGTCTCCTAAATGGAACCCTAGGTCGAATCGACGCCTACTGTTCCCTCGACGGGGAACACGCCCTCACCTACTCCTCTCAGGAGAGTTTACCTTTTGCCAGCCGGCTCCTCCGGTTGGACTTTTACCCAATCCACCTGACCAGGTCTTCGTGCCCAACCTCCGGTCAAGTCTTCTTACCCAACTTTCGATCAGGTCTTCGGTGCCCAACCCCTTGCCAGGACTTCGAGCCCAGTCCTCGACCAGGACTTCTTTGCCCAACTTCCGGTCAGGTCTTTTTGCCCAGTCCTTGACCAGAACTTCTTTGCCCAACTTCCGGTCAGGACTTCTTGCCTAGTGTACCTAGGACTTCTTCCTACACACTCAGTGAACAAGTTAGATCACAATAACATCTTAACATCTGAACCCTTTGCCATTACCAAAACCCAGGTTTGCTTAGGTGCTGCCTGCACCAACAATCTCTCCCTTTTTGATTTATGGCAAGATAGTTCAAAAAGATATGTTAATGAAGCAAGTAAGTATGTAATTTCCTCCCCCTGGAAGAAATTCTCCCCCTAAGTTTTTCAACAGTACATGGGGTTTTTAAAAAAATTTCTAAGTCCTTGTCTATCATAAGATGAAAGGATTTTTTTTAGGATTTTTAATACTTAGAAAATTTTCAAAAAGGTATTTTAAAATTTTTTTCAAAACTTAATGAAAATATTTAGTTTTTGCACTTAGAAAATTTTGAAGTTCTAACACTTAGAAAATTTTCAAGCCGAATTTTGCAGTTTTAGTACTTAGAAAATTTTCAAAAAGCATTTTGCAGTTTTTAATACTTAGAAAATTTTCAAAAAGCATTTTGCCTTAAGTACTTAGAAAATTTTCAAAAGGCATTTTGCAGTTTTAATACTTAGAAAATTTTCAAAAGGCATTTTGACTTAAGTACTTAGAAAATTTTCAAAAAGCATTTTGACATAAGTGCTTAGAAAATTTTAAAACTAATTTTAATGTTAGAACATTTTCCAAAACGATTTTGAAGTTAGAAAATTTTCCAAACTGATTTTGAAGTTAGAAAATTTTCCAAAATGATTTTGAAGTTAGAAAATTTTCCAAAAATGATTTTGAATTACTTTACTTTTTGAAAAAGGAGATAAAAATTTTGAAAAAAAATTTAACTTGGAAAAATTTAAATTTTAAAACCTTCTTTTCTCCTTCTTTTCTCTCCTTTTCTCTCCTTTTCCAATCTCTCCCCTTTTGCCATATATCAAAAAAAATATAGCAAAAAACTAAGTAATAAAAGTAAGGTGCTGTATTGAACCAATTCTAAGTATAAACTGGACTAAATCAATTTAGATTTTCTTTTTCGGGTCCTGTCTAACCCAGTTAGCTACTTACTAACTGTTATAAACAGTAGCTTTCGCTAGGGTTAGTCAAGTTAAGTAATCTGATCAAGTTAGATTTTCTAAGCTTGGCACTTAACCTGATTACTGTTTAATTGGTATTTATTGCCCCAATTACTACAGATTAAATGACTTAAAGCATCTTGAATCAAGGCATAGACCTAAGCATCTCAACCCAGTCTAGGTTATCAATCAAAAGTCCCCTAAGGTGCTTGTGAGATGCTGGCTTCTAGATCTATTAGTGCATGCAGTTCTAGGGTTAGAGCCTAAGCTAAGTCCATTTGCGAAAAAGCCCTAGTTTTGAAGGGGCTAAGTTTTTCTAAAAAACTAAGTCGAAAATTATTTTAAATTTCAAAAAAAATGAAATTTTTTAGATAAATATAAGATAAGAAATAAACAGAAACATAAGTAGAGTAGTCATATTCTACTAAGCATAACCCTAACTGCCTTCTTAGTGAGCTGAACTCAGACTCAGGTAAGGATTTGGTGAAGATATCAGCTATGTTTGACTTTGAGTCTACATGCTTAAGGACTATTTCACCCCTGGCTACATGATCTTTTACGAAGTGATGTTTAACCTCTATATATTTTGTTCTAGAGTGTTGGATTGAGTTCCTAGTTAGACTAATTGAACTTATGTTATCAATATAGACTTGGGTTTGGGTGTAATCAAGCTGGAAGTCCTTAAGAGTGTGCATCATCCATAGGAGTTGTGCTACACACTCTCCTAAAGCAACATATTCTGCTTCGGTTGTAGATAGAGCTACGCAGTGTTGCTTTCTACTGCACCAACTGACTAGACTATTTCCTAAGAGTTGGCAGCTTTCACTTGTACTCTTTCTATCTAGTTTGCATCCAGCATAGTCAGAATCAGAGTATCTTGTCAAGTCAAAAGTTGAGGTCCTAGGATACCAAATCCCTACATTGAGGGTGCCCTTAATGTATCTAAGTATTCTTTTTAGGGCTACTAAGTGTGTTTCCTTAGGATAGGTTTGGTATCTAGCACACATTCCTACAACGAAAAGGATATTAGGTCTACTAGCTGTAAGGTAAAGTAGACTTCCAATCATACTTCGATATAGTTTAAGATCTATAGGTTTACCTTCAGGGTCACTATCAATTTTTACATTTGTGGCTATAGGGGTACTTATGCTTTTGGAGTTATCCATTTTAAATTTCTTTATTAACTCCTTAGCATATTTGAATTGATGAACATAATTTCCATCCCTAGTTTGCTTAATTTGTAGTCCTAAAAAGAAGTTGAGCTCACCAACTAAGCTCATTTCGAATTCGTTTTCTATTATTTTTATAAATTCTTTTAAAAAGTTTGAGTTAGTGGATCCGAAGATTATGTCGTCAACATAGATTTGGGCAATGAAGATGTCTTTTTCTAAGGTTTTAACAAAAAGAGTTGAGTCAATTTGCCCTTGGTTAAATTCCTTAGAAATGACGTATGTTGATAGGCGTTCGTACCATGCCCTAGGTGCTTGTTTTAGTCCATACAGTGCCTTATTAAGTTTGTAAACATAGTTGGGTTTTTCTAAGTCCTCAAAACCTGGGGGTTGTCCTACATAGACTTCTTCTTTGATAAACCCATTTAGAAAGGCTGACTTAACATCCATTTGGTAAAGTTTAAATCCTTTATGGGCTGCAAAGGCTAACAACATTCTAATAGACTCAAGTCTGGCTACTGGGGCATAGGTTTCGTCATAATCTAACCCTTCGACTTAACTGAACCCTTTAGCTACTAAGCGGGCTTTGTTTCTGACTATTTCTCCTTGGTCATTTAGCTTATTCCTAAAAACCCACTTAGTATCTATGATGGATTTGCCCTCAGGTTTAGGTACTAGTTCCCAGACTTGGTTCCTTTCAAATTGGGCAAACTCCTCTTGCATTGCTATGATCCAATCAGGATCAGGTAAGACTTCCTCTATAGTCTTAGGTTCAATTTTTTAAATCAGTGCGATCTGACAAAGATTTCTATAGGAAGACCTAGTTCTGACTCCTAAGGTTGGGTCACCCACAATTTGATACGTTGGGTGACTGAGTCTGGGTTTCTTGGTTCTTCTAGAACTTGGTTCAGCCTAAGGTCCGGCTGGAAGGTTCGGTTCAATATATGGTTCAGTTACTTGGGTTGGTTCGATTATTGCTTCAATTGACTCAGTAATTGGTTCAATAGTCAGTTCATTTAGAGGTTCAACTAGTAGTTTAATTGATGGTTCAATAATTTGTTCATTATCTTCTTGATCAATATTTGATGGATTCAAGTTTGGATTATCAGATTTTGAATTAGTTTCCTCATCAAATATTAAATTGGTCGTTTCTTCAATTTTGTTAGTTTGTCTATTGTAGACCCTAGAGGCCCTACTTGTTGTTGAATATCCTAAAAATATACTAGGGGTTGATTTAGACTGGAATTTCCCTAGGTAGTCCTTGGTGTTTAGGATATGGACTTTGCACCCGAAGACCCTTAGGTAGTGTAGATTAGGAAGTCTATGGTAATATAGTTCATAGGGAGTTTTATTATGTCGTTTGTTAATTAGGACCCTATTTTGGATATAGCAAGCCGTACTAATTGCTTCTACCCAAAATTGGTTAGCTAGGTTGAATTCATTGAGCATTGTCCTAGCGGCATCCTGTAGGGTTCTATTTTTCCTTTCTACTATCCCATTTTGTTGGGGGGTTCTAGGACACAAAAATTTGTGAATTTACCCGTTTATCTTACAAAATTCCTCAAACCTTTGATTTTCAAATTCTCCCCTGTGATCACTCCTAAGACTTTTAATTTTGGTATCATTTTGATTCTCAATCACCTTACAAAAGTCAATAAACAGGTTTAGGGTTTCATCCTTAGTCTTTAGGAACCTAACCCAAGTGAACCTAGAATGGTCGTTGATAATGACTAAGCAGTACCGGTTTCCGCTTAGTGACTTGGCTCCATGTGAATCAAATAGGTCAAGGTGCAGGAGCTCAAGCGTGGTTTGAGTTAGATCTGATTGAATTACCTTGTGATTAGACTTGGTTTGTTTACCTTGGTTGCATGAATTACATGTTGTGTTTTCATACTTCTTAATTTTTGGTATTCCTTTAATTAGACCAAGTTGGGTGATTTTTGAAATTAGTCTTAGATTAGTGTGACCTAATCTCCTATGCCAGAGGTTTGATTCTTTTAATTGAGTTAAGAGGCATTTAGGTACTAAGGGTAAACTTATAGTGTAAACGTTATTTTTCCTAGTGACCTTAAGCATGACTTCTGAGTCTTGTAAATTTCTAATCAGGCAGTCAGAGTTGGTAAAGGTAACTACATAGCCAATATCACATAATTGACTTATACTAAGCAAATTAAATTTATAGTTTTCAACCAAGAGTACCTTTTTAATTACAAAATCAAATTTGAGTTCAATGTTACCTGACCCAATGACTTTGAGTGTAGCATTATTGTCGAATGCTACTGAGCCTAGGTTCTTGAACATGAATTTGGTGAATTTCAATTAGTCTCCAGTCATGCGTCTGGAGCATCCGCTATCCAACATCCATTGGTCCAAATCTTTATGTTCCTACACATAAAGTATTTATTGATTTGGATCCAATTAGAATTAAGGATAACTTAAATTGATTTTCACAACCTAGTCTGTCTCACCCGATCTAGAGTTATCAATCAAGTTAACCTTATGGGGGCGTTTGGTTGAGGGTCTTCTTTGATAACCTTGGGCATGTGATTACCAGATAATCACATAACCAAGGTTATAGGGAATAAGATATAACCTAATGTGTTTGGTTTAATCTTTGGTAATGGGACAAAAACTTGTTTGGTTGAAGGTTTTAATATATAACCTAATATGACAATCACTATATTACCCCTAATAAATATACCAATCCACTCCTGCAAACTCTTCTTTTACCACTTGGTTGTCATTGAAATGATCAGATTTTAGAAAAAAAAATACATTACAGACAAAACATGATGTAGAATTTAGAATGCTTGCCGTAGAATTTAGAAAAAAATACATTACGGACAAAAAAAATACATTATGGACAAAAAAAAATACTGATCTTTCTGAAATACTTTGAATTATAAAACAAATACACAAGAAAAGACATAACTACTGATTCCGTAAGTTCACAAAACTACTGTGTAGGAAAGGAATCAACCTCTAATTTATGCAACAATAATCTCCACGAATATCCATGGAAAACAAACATTTACAACAGATAAAACTGCAGCTAATGATCTCCTGGAGGCTACAATTCCATTAAATTAAATCATAGTACAGGCATGTCCAATAACAATTACCCTGTCTAGTGTTCAATCGCCGTTTCTTCTACTTTGTGCTACCACTATCACTGATTCTATGAGCATCGGCCTCCTCGAACAGCAAATTGGAAATGATTCAGATTGAAAGAGTATCAATGAGTCTACCACACGAAAAGTCACTGATCAAGCCAAATTGTAGATAATGATGCACAAACAAATAATCTCCTAGTTCATGCGGTGATGTCGAATGTTGTCCCTTCTTTGGGTTCTAGCAAAGCATTTGGAATTGCGGGAGATGGATTTTTGGAAAGATCCCTCATCATGCCCTGAAGACAATAACATGAATTAGCATTCATCAGCATGAGACTTTGTTCCTATTTTATGAATCTGTTTTTTCGCTAGTTCTAAATAATTGTCAGCATGAGACTTTGATCCCTCATCATGCCCGTAGGAATCTTATTCTCTGGTGAACCAGATTCTTGGTTTGCACCAGTAGCTGTTGGATCGATAGAACCGATAGAGGGGGGGGTGAATATCGGTAAACTTTTCGAATTTATGGAGAGAGTAATTTGCATAGCGGAAAGAAACAAAATACGCGAACACAGTATTTTTTACTTAGTTTGGAGCCTAGGTCGACTCCTACTCTAAGGCCCACGATCGTTGATCGTTTACTTTGGGCAATTCTATATGAACGCAAAATCAGTTTACAAAAATAGATTTACAAGTATAGCACCATAAACTTTTAATGAAAAAAATCTCTTCTTTTATCGATGTCCGGTTGTAGGTTGACTTTCCGGAGCAGCGGGACGTCGTCACTTGAGTTGGGCAGTTTCCGGAACAAGGCGTGAGCACAGAAGAGCGTGGAAGCTTTGGTTCGAAGTTGTTCTTCAATGCTTGGGCATTGGGTGCTATTTATAGCACCTTGGGGCGCCCTGGACGTCGGGGGCGCCCTGCCACGTGTCAGCCGATCCGGATTTAGCTCGGTCAAACGTTATCCCATCCGAATAGGGATAACTTTGACTCTGGGGGCGCCCTGGTCGCAGAAGGCGCCCTGGCTGACTTCTTCCGCGCAGAAATCTCGGTTGTGGATGAGGGTGAAGCTTCGCAGTCATGGGTGCGGGGCGCCCTGGCTGCTGAGGGCGCCCTGGCTGCTGAGGGCGCCCTGCCCAGTAAGCAGCCGAAGCCCTTTTTGCTTCACTTGGTTCTGGTTCACCTTGGGGGCGCCTTGGACACTCAGGGCGCCCTGCTCAGCTGCTGCCTCACTCCTTTGAGGCTCTCTGAGTTTCAGACACACGTTCCTTCGGTCCTGCATCCAGGGTTAGTCCAAAACACAATAAAACAACTAATTATTAGTTTATACAGCCTTAGCTGTCTTGGTTCTGACTTTGGTCTCCTAAATGGAGCCCTAGGTCAAACCAACGCCTACTGTTCCCTCGACGGGGAACGCGTCCTCACCTACTCCTCTCGGGAGAATTTACCTGATGCCAACCGCTCCTTTGGTTGGACTTTTGCCTGACGGTCCTTTGTCAGGTCTTGGATACCAAGCTGTCCTTCGCCCGGTGCCTAGCATTCCTTCGCTAGGGCTTTAGTCCCAAGCTGTCCTTCGCCAGGCGCCTAGCAGTCCTTCGCTAGGGCTTTTTACCCTGGCATTCCTTCGCCAGGTGCCTAGCAGTCCTTCGCTAGGGCTTTTGACTCTGGCATTCCCTCATCAGTGCCTAGCAGTCCTTCGCAAGGGCTTTTCCTGTACACTAGAGTAACTTGTTAGAAAACAAGTAAGACTTAACTTTTGAACTCTGTTGCCATTATCAAAACACAGGTTTGACTTGGGTGCCTTCTGCACCAACAATCTCCCCCTTTTTGATTTATGGCAACCCTAGTTCAAAAAGTTAAGTTTAAGCAAGCATGAAAAGTTAAATTTCGTTCCCTCCCCCTGGAAGGAATCTCCCCCTAGATTTTTTAAAAATTCGTGGGTTTAAGAAAATCATTACTTGGAGTGAATTTATGCTTTGAAAGCTTAAGTTTTAGGTACTTTTAATAGCTTAAGTTAAAAAGTACATAAGAGGGTTTTTGATGCATGATTTTTAGAGTAGTAAAAATGTTTGAAGCCTTAAGTTTTAAGGTACTCAAAAGTTTTGAAAGTGTTAACTTAAGTACTTGGTAAGATTTCAAAAGCTTAACTACTTAGTAAGAAAAAACTTTAGTACATTTGGAAAACTTAAGTACTTAATAATTTTGAAGATTTAAGTACTTAATGAATTTGGAAGATTTAAGTACTTTATAAATTTGGAAGATTTAAGTACTTAATAAATTTTGAAAAACATAAGTACTTAATAAATTTTGAAAAACTTAAGTACTTAATAAATTTTGAAACACTTAAGTACTTAATTAATTAATAAATTTGAAAAACCTAAGTACTTAGTTAATAAGATCGTTGGGAAACAGAAGGATTTGCTTAAGTACGTAGCTAATTTTGAAAAGGTTTTTGAATAGAGTAAAAATGAGCAAAAATGTTCTCTCCTTTCCTATCTCTCCCCCTTTGCCATATATCAAAACAAATAAATATAGCAGAAATAAAATGCATAAAGGAAATTATTAAGATTTTGCTGTACTGAACCAATTCATAATTAGACTTAAGGTAAATCAATCAATTTTCTCTGTAGGGACCTGTCTAACCCAATTAGCTACTTACTAACTGTCATAAATAGTAGGTTTTGCTAGGGTTAGTCAAGTTATGTGTTTCTGTTCAAGTTAGATTTTCTAAACTTGACACTTAACTTGATTGTTGTGAAAGTTGTATTTAGTGCCCCAATTACTGCAGATGCACTGACATAAAGCATCTTGAATTAAGGCAAAGACCTAAGCATCTCAACCCATTCTAGGTTATCAATCAAAAGTACCCTAAGGTGCTTGTGAGATGCTGACTTTTAAGTCTATAGGTGCATGCTGTTCTAGGGTTAGGACCTAGGCTAAGTCCATTTTCGAAAAAGCCCTAGTTTTGAAAAGGGGTAGTTTTGAAGTAAAAATAAAACTAAGTCGAAAATATTTAAAATGAAAACTGATTTAAGTAAAACAGTTTTTCAAATTCTATTTTTAGAAGCAAAAAAACAATAGAACAATAATAGAAAGAAATGTAGTTAACCTATTCTACTGAACACAATCAAGATTAGACATAATAGTCAAACCAAATGGATTACTGATCAAGCAAAGGTGCAGAATAGTCAAAACACGAGTCAAGTTACTTAGTACAACGCTGGAAATAGGTTAGCTAAAAAGAAGAGGGTCCAGGGTGGTCAGATGACCCAGGCTGCCAGGATCGGAACAGAGTCATCATCTCATGATACTAGGCATCTCTGGCCTCCCTATCAGCTGTGAGGGTACTCATGATGCTGGTGTAGTAGCCTAGGTTTGTCTCTCTGTCTTCACTATGGTTTGCCTCCACTTCTTCTCGGAGGCTCTGGACCCGTGTCTCAAGCTGTGTCACTCTCTCGTACAGAGTCGGTGGAGCAGGCTCGTCTATATGTGCTCGGGCTGCTGCGGCTACATCTGCGACATCGTACTCAACCTCCTCGTCCGTATCGATCTGGGGAGCTGCTCTCTGACGTCTCCAGGACAAGACCCCGGTACCGGACACCTCTATACCTGCTAGGGCGAAGTTTCTATAGCCTATTTCATCATAATCGGTTAGATCGACCATCTCTCCCTCGGTAATGTTCCTACCATGGTGATGTAATAAGGATGTGATGATATGGCAGTAGGGTGTGCGTACCCGCCCTTGCGTGGTCACACTGGATGCGTGTAGGATAGTGTGAAACATATGAAGTCCTATATCAATATCTAGCTGGTGAATTAAGGCGTACAGGAGAAAGGTATGGAATGGTCGCATAGTGGTGACGTCCCTGGTGGATAATGGCAGAATACATCGGACTAAGACCCTATATAGGGCGTAGTCCTGGACCTCTAAATCGACTCACTGAAATCGTCTGGCCACTGGTTGCCTAAAGAAGTATGAGTGTAATGTGTCCAAGGTAATGTGAGAGTAGGGAGCATCAAAGGGATGCTCCCTAGGAGGGTAACAACAGAAGGTGGACTGCGAGGGTCGTAGTCCTAGAAATCGGTTCAGTAATGTTGGTGTGATAGTTAAGGGAATACCTTGAACCATGGTGGAGAACATGAGATTATCTTGTCTAATTATGTTATTGTAAAATTCTGCACATAAGGAAGTATTGATTTGGTGGGTGCAGAATACGAGATTATCCAGTTGGTAGAGGTTTATGACGTTCATAGCTAGGGGACAGGATTGGGTGAAAAATAGTCTATTCAAGTAGCTTGTCTTGATAGGTTTATAGGTGGTACGAGAGAACTTGTTACACAATTCTAAATTGGGAAACCTAGGATCAGGACTAGGTTGAGTACCGGGTTCTGCCTGGTTAGGTCGGCGTCTTCTAAGAGAAAGAATGTGTACTTAAAGAAAGTATGCATTTAATGAAAAATTGAAAAGAAATTAACAACAAAAAAAATTATACCGGTTTGCTCGGGGAGGCATTGTTGAAGATGAGGGCTTGAGAGCTTGAGAGGGTTGCAATATCTCTTGGAAGGTAGAAAGTTGAGGAGGAGAAGTGTTTTGGGTGTGAAGAGAAGGAGGGGAAGGGAGCCCCTTTTTATAGGCAGTTTCGGGCGCCCTTTCTCGGGAGGGCGCCCTGCCTGACGAGGGCGCCCTGTCTGACTAGGGCGCCTTGACCAGGCTGCAGCTGCCTTTAGGCAGTTTTCGCCACTGAAGGACACTGGCGAGGGCGCCTTTCCGGACGAGGGCGCCTTGACCAGGTCTACAGTTCCGTTTGTGCAGCTTTCTGCCGTTGAATGACAGTGGGAGGGTGCCCTGCATGACAAGGGCGCCCTAAATAGGACTGCAGCTGCCTTTTGGCAGCTTTTGACCACCCTCGGGGCGCACTAAAGAGATTGGGCGCCCTAAGATCTGGTTTTGACCCAATTTGAGTGTTTTTGACCGGATTTAACCTAATTTGAGTGTTTTTGACCAGATTTGACTATATTGTCCGAGGTTTGACTGCTTTGACCGAAGTTTGACCTTTTTGACCATAGTTTGACTATGTTGACCATGGTTTAAGATATATAATTTAACTACAACACAGGTATTAAAGGAATCATAATTGAGTCTTAATTTTACTGTCTCACCCAAATCTAGGGTTTTCAATCACGTTAACCTTATAGGTTTTGTGAGACAGGTTTTGTTAATTTTGAAGGTTTATTTTGAAAATAATTAAATTTTGAAAACATAATTAATTTTGAAAACAATTAAATTTTTCAAAAGAAGTTTAAATCTACAAATAATTGAATTTTTGTGTTAGATTCGAATTTGACAAAAATTAATTTGAATTTGAATTTCAAAAATTGACTTCCAGGTCTTGGCGAGGCACTAGGCCTTCTTTGGCCGTAGCCTTATGGGATCATCCACCCTTTCCTTGACAAAGCCTTTTAATGAAATTTCATTTTCAAAATTATTCTTTGAAAAATTTCTGGTCTATCTAGTTTGGGTCTTGGATCGGTAGCTTCGGCTAGTTCCGCCAAATTGGCTTCCCTAACGTACTATCATCTCACCTCCACCCAATACTATGTTGTCAAGTTTCAGTTAAGTGTGTTCAGTCCTTATACTAACCATTTCTAATTTTAAGCATGATAAATTGCAGAATTTTAAATAAACAATCAATCAAACAATTTGCAATCAAAAATTAAATTTTAATGAACAATAAATATTATTTTCAGTTTGGCTCCCCCTGGACTAAAGCCACGGTGATGGTTAGGCAAGATGTGAATCTTGTCCTTGGGGATCCAATACTGATTTGATCCAGTTGGTTGGTTCAGGCACAGTTTAGGTACCCATGCCTGAATTTTTCCTCTGGACTGATTCAGTACAGCCAAATACGATCTTTGTCGGGATTTGGTTCGGTAGCCAAGTCCGGATCGATTTAGAACGGACTTCTGTTTCCCAAGAATCATGTCAAGTTTTTTGGAACCAGAAGTAAATCGTTCTAAGGCTGATCTAAGATCCTTAACCTGAGTTTTCAGGGAGGAGTTTTCCTTTTCAAGTTTTTCAACTTGAGTAGGAGTTCCTTCCTGAACCTTCTCGGTTAAGGGTTTAGAGTCAGCTCCCTCATTCAGGAGTTTTACTTCCTGTCGGAGAGATTCTACTCGGAGTTTGGCTTTTGCCAAGTCTCGAGAAAGAAATGAAATTAATTCACTTAATTCACATCTATTAAAACCAGTTACCTTAATTTCGCCGTCTTCTGTAAAAGTTAGCTCGCCGTCGTCATGTTCTGATTCTGACTCAGTCTGGACCTTTTCTGAGGCGGTCAGGGCTAGTTGGTTTGATTGGGGTGCTTCCTCTTCTTCTTCTGAGGAAGATTCGTCCCAGGTTGCTTGGAGTGCCTTTTTCCTTCTTGTCTTCTTGGACTCCTTCAGATTTGGACATTCTGTCTTGTAGTGGCCCTTCTTCTTGCACTCGTAGCAGGTTAGGTTGGGCTTGTGTTTGTCATTTGCTGGTTCAGCTGGTTCGTCCTTTCTTCGGCTTGTCCTCCGTGTGTTGGCTTGATTTTTCAATTTTTTGTAGTAGCTTCGGGCCAATCGGACCAGCTCAAATTGATCTGCTTCTTCATCTTCTGCATCTGAATCAGAGTTGAGCACGAGTTCAAGTTGAGGTTTCTTTTTTGTCGCTTTTCCAGTTTTTCCTGCAAAAAAGGCAATACTCTTCTCGGCCATATTGCAGTTAGTCTGCTCTTGAAGTTCTAACTCAGAAAATAATTCATCTAATTTAATTTTGGAGAGATCCCTTGAAACCTTGTATGCATCTACCAAGATGCCCACAAGGTATTTCTAGGGAAAGCGTTTAGGGCATACCTTATTAGGTCACGGTTTTCGACCTTGTGACCTATCGTGTGAAAATCGTTCATCAGTTCTTGGATGCGTGCGTGGAGTTGGGCTGCTGTTTCGTTGTCGACCATCTTGATAGTGAACAATTTGTTCAGGAGCAGATCCCTCTTGCTGATCCTGGTGTCTGACGTTCCTTCGTGTAGCTCAATCAATTTTGCCCACAGCTCCTTGGCACTGTTGAAGGGGCCTACTCGGTTGATCTCTTCCTTTGTCAGCCCGCATTGTAGGGTTTGTGTTGCTTTTGCATCGGCTTCTATTCTTCGTTTTAGGGTGTTGTCCCACTCCGAGTAGCTTTGAGGTAGTCCTTCGGCGTTTTTGGGGATCTCCAGACCGGACTGGATGATGATCCACATATCCACCTGAGTTTTCAGGTGGACCTCCATACAACTTTTTCAGTAAGAAAAGTCTTCTCCACTGAAAAGTGGAGGTCTAGCGGTGCTGAATCCCTCATGCATAGCCATTTAATCTGAAAAAGAAAACTACTAGAAAAATATCCCAAGACTTGGTCTTGGATTAGTAGTGCGGGATAAGGGAAATAAAATATCGAGGGGTGTTGTACCAACCTCGATTAACGGAAAAAAATTCGAACGAAAAAATATTTAAAAATTCAAAAAAAATAATAAAGAAAATCCGAAAAGAAATTTTCAAACTGGTGGTTGCACCAAGTTTGAACTTCCCCGCTCTGATACCACTTGTTGGATCGATAGAACCGATAGAGGGGGGGTGAATATCGGTAAACTTTTCGAATTTATGGAGAGAGCAATTTACACAGCGGAAAGAAACAAAACACGCGAACACAGTATTTTTTACTTGGTTCGGAGCCTAGGTCGACTCCTACTCCAAGGCCCACGATCGTTGATTGTTTACTTTGGGCAATTCTATATGAACGCAAAATCAGTTTACAAAAATAGATTTACAAGTATAGCACCATAAACTTTTAATGAAAAAAATCACTTCTTTTACCGACGTCCGGTTGTAGGTTGATTTTCCGGAGCAGCGGGACGTCGTCGCTTGAGTTGGGCAGTTTCCGGAACAAAGCGTGAGCACAGAAGAGCGTGGAAGCTTTGGTTCGAAGTTGTTCTTCAATGCTTGGGCGTTGGGTGCTATTTATAGCACCATGGGGCGCCCTACCACGTGTCAGCCGATCCGGATTTAGCTCGGTCAAACGTTATCCCATCCGAATAGGGATAACTTTGACTCTGGGGGCGCCCTGGTCGCAGAAGGCGCCCTGGTCGCAGAAGGCGCCCTGGTCGCAGAAGGCGCCCTGGTCGCAGAAGGCGCCCTGGCTGACTTCTTCCGCGTAGAAATCTCGACTGTGGATGAGGGTGAAGCTTCGCAGTCATGGGTGCGGGGCGCCCTGGCTACTGAGGGCGCCTTGGCTGCTGAGGGCGCCCTGGCTACTGAGGGCGCCCTGCCCAGTAAGCAGCCGAAGCCCTTTTTGCTTCACTTGGTTCTGGTTCACCTTGGGGGCGCCTTGGACACTTAGGGCGCCCTGCTCAGCTGCTGCCTCACTCCTTTGAGGATATCTGAGTTGCAGACACACGTTCCTTCGGTCCTGCATCCAGGGTTAGTCCAAAACACAATAAAATAATTAATTATTAGTTTATATAGCCTTAGCTGTCTTGGTTCTGACTTTGGTCTCCTAAATGGAGCCCTAGGTCGAACCGACGCCTACTGTTCCCTCGACGGGGAACGCGTCCTCACCTACTCCTCTCGGGAGAATTTACCTGATGCCAACCGCTCCTTTGGTTGTACTTTTGCCTGACGGTCCTTTGTCAGGTCTTGGATACCAAGCTGTCCTTCGCCCGGTGCCTAGCATTCCTTTGCTAGGGCTTTAGTCCCAAGCTGTCCTTCGCCTGGCGCCTAGCAGTCCTTCGCTAGGGCTTTTTACCCTGGCATTCCTTCGCCAGGTGCCTAGCAGTCCTTCGCTAGGGCTTTTGACTCTGGCATTCCCTCGCCAGTGCCTAGCAGTCCTTCGCTAGGGCTTTTCCTGTACACTAGAGTAACTTGTTAGAAAACAAGTAAGACTTAACTTTTGAACTCAGTTGCCATTATCAAAACACAGGTTTGACTTGGGTGCCTTCTGCACCAACAGTAGCATCACCCATGGAGCCATCAATCTTCGATTTCGAAGAGGTAAATTGACCCATATTTCGCTGCATCCTGTAACAAGTCCAAAGAGAACTAAATTTGAAATGGCAAAGGACAAGAAAGAAAGATAGATAGAAAGAAAATAAAAAAATAAAAGAATATTTGTAACAAGTAATATTGAATTTTTGAAACAAGGGGGCATGCTGTCCACATACACACAAGCAAGAAATTTCATCACCATCAATTTATTGATGCATCCCAAAAAATGTAAAATATATATCATCCAACAATCAGTTGCAAGACAGGATGGCCATGATGAAGAACAATCAAATGATAATCACAAAATACTAAGACAAGTAGTTAATCTTATCTTAACATGTCATATTCGTAGAATTATTGATGGTCCTGTGTGGAAATGAATACTCACCAAATTATAGCTCAGAATGAACCTACATCAAAAAATGCAGGCAGCCTTGTGTACGACGAGTCAGCTAAACCAATCCTAGAAAGAACTTCAAAATGCACGATTGATTTCCAAGTGGACAAAGTTGTATCAACAATCAACATTGGAGTGGGTTTAGGAATGTTATCAACAAAACTAGTTATAATCTTTACATTCTGAAACCAAAATGTCTTATTCTCTAACAATAAATGATATTTTGAGCAATTCTTTGGTTGAAGTTGATAATCATGTGATGGTTATGGGTTCCAAATGATGATTAGAATAACAGTCTGAGGCAGCCCATAGCATCTATGGTTCTCCTTATCAGTGTCAATGTCAATGGAGAGGCTTCAATTGTCACTCATGACTCACCTGATACAGCTAAAGAGCTCAATATAGCAAGTGCCTAGTGTTATTCATTTCTTCACATATCAATAACTAGAATAATAAAAATGGAATGTGTAGTGGAGATGGAGCAGTTGAAGGGTTTCCTGCCCTTTTCCTTGGTGAATATCGCTGATGCTGAGATGAAGCTGTAGGTACAGGTGGAGGGTTCATTGGCTTCATGAGGTGCAGGCAGAAGATTATACATAGAAGATATCATACACAGAATATATCATACACAGAAATTCTACACAGAAATTAATCTGCTGCATACTTCAATAGATAGAAATAATTCAAAAAGACATTCATCAAATAAAAGTCAATCCAAGTTCAACCCAAAATGATATTCATCTAAATAAGTTTTGTTCAAAATAATATCGCGACTATCCAAATGTATATCAAAATATAAGTACCAACAACCTAATTCAAATAGCTAAATCATTTAGGATGGATCTCAGAGAGCTGCTTCATCACATAACTTCTCCTAAATATCTTTGGCAATGCAAAAAAGTTGTCAACCTTGTGGTCATCCTTGAGAATGTACTCCCCGACATCCATAATTTCTTGCTTAGAAAATTCAGCAAGTTCTATTACCTCTTCATATATCTTCATTTTTCTATCACTATTCTCGTTTTGTTTCTTGAAGTAGGTAGACATCTCTGCATCAACCTTATTAACAAAAATGATATAGTTTTGAATCTCTCCCACTAAGTCACCTAGAGCACCATCAGACTTTCCTTTTTTCTTTCTGTTGGTTGACTTCTTGTTTGTTGGACAAACTGATGAACTTGGAATTTCAGACATCCTTATTGCTTGGTTGCCATCATCAGAATCATCTTTATGACCTTCAGCATGTTCGTCTTTTTCAAGCTCAAACGTGTCAACCTCTTCATCGCATAAATTTATCTCTTCTACCGCATCAGCTGGGGTTTCTGCATTAGCTCCTGTGGCATGATCTTTCCCCCACACAGACATCAAGTCATCAAGATGGGGAAACTCTTTATTCCTTAAACCAATAGCAGCTGGATGACTCTAAATTAAAAATATATCGTTAGTTAAAAGCTGTAAAAAAAACTTATAATGAACAAATAAATGAAAAAAAAACCCAAAAAAAGAAAAAATTACCTTAACCCAATCATCAAAAACATCCTTTGTAGCAATAATACACCTCTCAACATCATTCCACCCAAATCCACTACTATGGTTCAGCATTTCATTGATAGCATGGAATTGTCTCTTAAGTAGCTTGTATCTTGACACGATATGAGGGGTAGCCTTCAAATTGCTAGATGGCAATTTAGCAGCCATTACTTTCTCCAAATGCAAAAGGTACCCAGTTCGAAAACCATTCTCACTCTTCCAAGTTGAATCTTTGCTCAACTCAACAAGACAGTCAACTAATACAGCATCCTCTTGTTTTGTCCATAAGTGTTTAGTGCTCTGAGTTTTCCTTTTGAACTTCATTGACATTGAACTTTCTACTTGTTCAGTTTGAACTTTCCTCTTGTGGCTATTTCCTTCCATTGAAAACTGAAATTAAACCATCCAAATAACACATAATTCTTGCATAAAACATAATCAAATTGATCAAATGAATACTATATAAATGGATAATAAGCCCAAATACAAATGGATCAAATCCAGATACAATCAAATTGTTCAAACTATTCAAATGGATAATAAGCCCAAATACAAATGGATCAAATCTAGATACAATCACATTGTTCAAACTATTCAAATGGATAATAAGCTCAAATACAAATGGATTAAAGAGTTCAAATACATGGAAAGGAAAACTAAATTTTCAGAAATAACATAATATTAATTAACCGATGACTTCCTGCTCATGAACATATCATCCGCAAGCTTGTCTCTCCATTCAGTCCAAGCAGAGTTGGTCTCACAATGCCTGATCAAATCACCATCATCGTCATCATCGTCGACATCATCATCACATTCATTTGACTCGAGGATGTCAAGCTCACTCTCTATCGGATCAATTGTCATTTCATACCTTATGAAATTATGAAGAATACAACAAGCCAAAATAATCCTACATTGAGTCTTAACAGAATAAAATGACTTGTCTCTTAATATAGCCCATCTCGCTTTTAAAATGCCAAAACACCTCTCAATGCAATTTCTGGCTTGAGAGTGTTTCATATTAAAGTATTCTTTAGCTGTCGCTGGTTGGTAACCTTGCCTCCATTCAGTCAAATGGTACCTTTGACCTCTATATGGTTCCAAAAATCCTTCCCCATTTGTGTATCTAGCATCACACAAATAATAACAACCTATATTACAAGTGAACATGTATTAATATATATAATAACAACCTATTTTGTATTAATTATAACATAATTATTTCCTTGAGGAATCTTCAAGTCATTCCTCCTACTAATAGCATCCCTTAAGACTCTACCATCTACTGCAAATCCTTCCCAACCAGATAAGACATAGCTAAATTGCATGTTCGGTGTGCACACGCCCAAGACATTGGTTGCAATTTCACCTTTTCTGGTTCGATACCTGGTCTATCAACTGTTGAGACATTGACATTAATATAAGTTCCATCTAATGCTCCCAAACAACCCTACACTCAAAGAAGCATCATAAATCATATTAATTTATTGTGTACATTAAGATGATTAAAATAATAAATATATAGAAACTATATACTTGTACCTTAAACCATTTCCACCTCTCATCCGTGTAATTTTTTGGGATTGGTTCGGGCTTCCTAAGCAAAATGTTGTGTAACCGTAGAACAGAGTTCAGAATTGAATGAAATTTTCTACTAACTGTCTCACCAGATCTAGCTGTTTGCCGTTTTAGGACCCTATTCTTCACATTATGTGCAATAATGTGAAGAAAAGATATTACAAGTTCACTAATTGACATATTTTTATTTTCTTTCAATTTTCCATGAGTCGTTAGCAAAGAACAAAGTTTGTCTAAAGACCTTCTATCCATCCTACAGTTATCAACACATTGTCGATCGCTATGAAAAACCATGTCATTTAAGTTTATAGACCTAATATTGTATCTGGACAATGCCTGATAAGCATATGATATGCTCCTCCTAATCCTAGCACTCCTTTTGATAGCTACGAGGACTGTCAGCAATAAAAGCATAAATAACTTTCTTTCCCTCCTCTTCTTGTATATAAATATCGAAATGAACTTCATCTCCTGCCTTACTGCTAATCGATCCATATTAGCCTATCATGAAAATAAGGCAACAAATAATATTTAATTAGAAGCATATCAAGGTTCCATATCAAGGTAGCGATGAATTAGTGTGATCGACAAAGCAATAAAAACAAAAATGAGTGGTAAAACAACCATTTCCTCAAATGTTCATCAATGACAAAGTTGATCTGTTAAAGTAAATGAGAGAAAAAAACAATTTAAGCTTTATAACATACTGGCAAATATAAATATACAAGTAGAAATGGATGGAAGGTAAAGAACAGACATCTAAGGTCATATACAAGTAGAAACTAATTTTACCTTTAAACAATCAGTTAAATATCCTCTTTCTGAGGTCATTTGGCCAACCCTTATTTGCTTATATGCTACATTCATGATTTTTCTGTCCACTAGAGAAACTAGAGGACATTTTGGTTCAGTGGCAGATTTTTCTGTCCTCTAGGTTTCATTTCAGTTTCCATAAACGCAGCCCTATGTTTTCCTATTTTCTCTAGTACCAAATTGATAAGAACTAAATTGAGCTCTTAACCAAATAGAAAATTAAGATGAAATTGATGAACATCAAATAATCATACAGCAAAGAAAAGAACCTCACATAGAAAATGAAAACCTATCAAATTAGAATTCTCTTAATCAAAAAATGAATAATACACAACAAATATTATTAATTAGAAAGCACAATAATCTCAATTGAATCCTACCAAATTAAATACCCACTGTTACCAAATTAAAAGATACCAATTATATGATACCTAAACAAAAATAGGAGACATGAATTAAAATCTCGCACCTTGGAAGTGTGAATGCCTGTGAAAAAATTAGGAAATCGAAAGAACAAGCATGGGAATCCTGTGAAAAAATCAGGAACATGAAAATAAGCATGGGAATCCTGTGAACAAGGATGGGAATCCTATGAATGCCTATGAACACAAAAATATTTTCTCGAGATGGACCACGGTAGCATAGAACAAAGATTCTAGAGATTGGAAGGAAAACCTAGAGGTTGCGATCGTGCGCTGCTAGGATCTCGCCGCTGTGATCGCCCTTCGAATCGGAGCGTGGAGTCACATGGAGTCGCCGCTGTGAATCGCCTCTGCTAGGGTTGTGAATCACCTCTGCTTGCGTGGACTCAGGAGTCGCCGCTGTGAATCGAGTTGTGAATCGCCTCTGCTGCCGTGGACTTGGGAATCGCCTCTGCTCGCTGGAACGCGAAGAGTCATGAGGGAGTTCCAGCAAAGAGTCGGGAGGGAGTCGCGTGCGGAGTCGGCGCGTGAGTGGGAGAAAATAGCATTTATTAAGGTAGTATGTAATTAAATTGATTGGTAGGGGTATTTGTGTCATAAATAAGAAATACTGAAGGTTACTTTTGGATAGCAAACTATCTTAACCCCGGAATTGAGAAAAACCAAGCTTTCCCTTGGTTTTCTAATTCCGGGTTATATGACCCCTTTTGCTGATGTGGCAGGTATATTTGATTACCTGGGAATTTTTCATTACCTAAACCAAACAAGGGTTTTATTGATAACCTTGGATGAATAACCAAGGTTATCAATGAACACTCTCAACCAAATGCACCCTATGGGTTTTGTGAGACATGTTTTAACAGAAGTAAAGATTTTATTTTTTAAAAAAACATGATTAATTTTGAAAATAGTTTAATTTATTTAAAAAGTGGTTGAATCTATGATTAATTGAAATTTGTGTTAGATTCAAATCTGACAATAATAAAGTGAATTTGGTTTTCAATAATCGACTTCTAGGTCTTGGCGAGGCATTAGGCCTTCTTTGGCCATAGCCTTATTGGATCATCAACCCTTTCCTTGACAAAGCCTTTTATTGAAAATCCATCTTCAAGTTACTCCTTGAAATATTTTGGTCTAACTAGTTTGGGTTTTGGATCGGTAGCTTCGGCTAGTTCCGACAAAATGGCTTCCCTAATGTATTATCATCTCACCTCCGCCCAATACTATTTTGTTCAAATTTCAGTTAAATCGTTTTAGTCCTTATTCTAACCAGTCCTTGGTCTAAGCATAGTAATTTGCAGAAAATAACTAAACAATCAAGCATGCAATTCAAATTAAGAAAAAAAAATTTTAATTATAAAAATTGTTTTTAAATTGGCTCCCCCTGGACTAAGGTCACGATAATGATTAGGCAAGATGTGAATCTTGTCCTTGGGGATCCAATACTGGTTTGGTCCAACTTGGTTGTTCAGGCAAGGTTTGGGTATCCATGCCTGAACTTTGGGTCTAGATTGTTGGTGCAAGTTGCATCAATGATGTTCCCCTCTAAATGTTTTAATGTTTGACAATACACTTAAGTCAGTGATACATTGAACAGACAAAGGGGAGCAAAGGAGGAGTAACCTAAGTGGAAGAAAAGTCCTAGCGAAGGGCTGCTAGGCATCGAAACCCTAAGACCTGGCGAAGGGCTACTGGGCACCTAGCGAAGGGCTGCTAGGCATCGAAACCCTAAGACCTGGCGAATGGCTGCTGGGCACCTAGAGAAGGGCTGCTAGGCATAGAAACCCTAAGACCTGGTGAAGGGCTGCTGGGCACCTAGCGATGGGCTGTTAGGCATCGAAAACCTAGCGAAGGGCTGCTAGGCACCTGGCGAAGGACTGCTAGGCATTGAAGACTTGGCGAAGGGCTGCTAGGCACCTGGCGAAGGGTTGCTGGGCAAAAGTCCACCCGAAGGACTGGGTGGTAACCGTCTCCTGAGAGGAGTAGGTGAAAGGCGCGTTCTCGGGAGTGGGAACATACGTCGATTCAACCTAGGGTTTCGTGGAAATCCGAAGTCAGAACCAAGTCCTTAAGATTAAGAATGTGTGTATATTTGCTTTGTATTTTTGTATCTTGCAGGTACCTAGAACGGAAGACAAAGCAGGCAAATAACATACATTGGGGCTGGAATCCAGCCAAGCAGGGCACCCAGAATGATGGGGGTGCCCCCAGTCAAAGCCTAAAACCCAGTGTTGGGTTGAAAGGCATGAAGCTAGGCACCCACATTGATGGGGGCGCCCAGGAGGTCCGGGGCGCCCGGGTTCAAAGCTGTTTTGCTACTGCGAGTTCGAAGAAGGAGATTAGCTTTGACTAGGTTCAAGCTAGGTGCCCAGGAGGTCCGATCCGGGGCGCCCTGGTCAGAGGTTTTATCAGCCGCGGCGAGGTCGGCGCGGGGATAAGGTTTGACCGAGTCGATAGGGGCGCCCCCGACGTCCAGGGCGCCCCCTGGAGCACTATATTGTTGGGACCAGGTGCATGTTGACATGGATGCGGGTTCGTAATTTCAAAATTAATTACGTGCAGCGGAAGATTTAGCATAAATAATTTCTCTAAATCATTTAACCACACATCTAAGCATGCAATTTTATCTTGTGTAGACATGATCATATATTTAATCTTTCACAGAAACATAAACTAATTTACGTATTACCTCGCGTAACTCGAAGGAAGGGATGAGATCCAACCGTAAGCGTCCCTTGGAAGCTCCGCCTCTATTCGCGTCCACACCGAGTATCTTTGGGATGACTTCGCAAAGCCACGATTTTCGTGTTCTCGAGAACTACTAGATTCTCCGAGAACGTGACAAGAAAAACCAAGAGAGAAGTCGGAAGACTAACCACAAAAGGATGGTCGGAATCAAAATTCAGAAGAAGAAAAAGAAGAGGCTTGCGGCAAAAAGATCCTTGCGGCAAACTCTAATTCCGGCAGCACCTTCTTCTAGCAGCAGGTGGTGGTCGGCAGGGAAAGGGCAGGGGCGGCCGGCTGGTGCTCCTTCTTGGGGCTGGGAAAGGGCAGGGAAAGGGCCTATGCCATCATCTCTATGATTGTCACCCAAGCCTTGCCTTGGGTCCTTTATATAGTGACCTCTCAACCATCAAACCTCTCAAATATGGAATAACTTATTCCATCATGCCAAGTTTGATTTTATATCATGGTTAAAATCATATTTAATTCATGATAAAAAATCAATCAAGTCTCTTCTCTCCTATGGAATAAATTTTCTTATCATGGTAAATCAATCCATGATTGATTTTATAAAATAAACCAATCCATGGTTCATTTTAATTTCCATAAAAAATAAACCAAACCTTGGTTTATTATATAAAAATTTATATCATCCATAATTTTATAAAACAAACCACACTTGGTCTATTTTATAAATTGAACCAAAAACTTGGTTCTCTCCCTTTGTTGTGGCCGGCCAAGCAAAGGGGATGGAGGCCCTCTTTGGCCGGCCCATCCAAGCCAAGCCCCAATGAATTAAACTTATTTAATTCATCTATTAAGTCTTCAAAAGACAGCCATTTTATGCTTCCGATGCGTCTCTGAAAAATTCAGATTCGACTTATCGTTTGGCTCAACCAAACTTAATCTCTCTTGATTGGAAAATTCAATTTTCAAGTCGTTTTAAATCCCTCGGATTACTCGTAGTGCGTGTGACTAAATAGGCTTTTGATTTATGTTGGCCGTATATAATTAATCAATTATAGAACGATCATGAGTGGCACCTAGTAGTACATCATGATCCCCAATTAATCGAAAGATCAACGGTTGACCTCAGAAATAATTCTGAAACCCTTCAGCAGCTATAATGAATCGTGCCCCATTCCCTTCAGCATCATATACCCACTTGGTTCAGGACATGGTCTATGTGTGTCAGTCCCCACTAGGCTGACTACATCACACCTAGCCCAAGTAACGTTTTCTCGTCCTACGGATTCTAATTACTCTCATGTATTTAAGAGATTCATACTCTGAACATGTCATGCTCTGGCCAGAGGCTTCGAGTAACGATCCGACGATAGGCCTTGCGTATACATCTCCTCGCAAGGAGTGGTGAATCCTTTGTAGGCAATTCAAACATCTTCGGGCACTTCGGCTTATACCCAATCATCCTAGGTCCACACCACCTTGGAGATGTTTGCTTAAGATGTCAAAGTATAAGTCTCCATGACCAAGATGACTTGAACACCGCAAGTCAAAGGAATATCATACTTAAGCTGCAGTAAGAACTTCACTGACATATCTGTATGTAGACTACCATATGAAGTTTTACAGCCAGTCACTCCAATGAACTAGTTCCCGTAACTGGCATTCATGTTTATCTCTAGACATCTCAATGTCACCAGCCAGTGAGAATCAACTGATTAGAGAATAACCCATGCTAGTCTCAACAGAATTGATAGTGTCCGTATTTATCAATTCATCGACCAGGGACAATTTCAATACTTCACAATTGCACATGTAGAGATAATCACTAGTTGTGAATTCATCATAAATTCTCTCATGCTGTGAATTATATTGCGGACATTCAGTAAATTAGTTTAAGATCTCAATCCAATACACAAACATGTATACTCAAATAGTGAATATTCATTTATTAAAATAAATGATTACAATCATAAGGCGATTGCCTTAGGACACTTCTCTCATATCACTAACATATATAAGGGGCTTCGACCCCTCTGCTTGAGATACAATTGCTTAGAGCTATTCTGATCATTCTGATCGACGACAACGCGCTAAAGACGAGGCTCTACGACCGGGAGGCTCCAGGAGGAAGTGCGCGGCACTTCGGAGGTCCAGATCGGCTGACGCTTCGACATAAGTTATTTTGGTTTGATTTACATTCTGTAATTCAGTTTATTTATCTTTTTACTTGTAAATCAACTGTAAGACGGGTTTTCTCCGCCTCCAGAAATTTTGGAAAGGAGACCAATAGTGGACTCACGCCGAGTACATAGGTCATGGACGTACTGACCTTGGGGGTCGGGAACCAAGTAAATAAATCCCCGCGTGTCTGCCTTATTGTTATTTTTCTGTATTTACTTTTCCGTTATGCTACTAACGTTCTAAGTCTAGAACGATCCAAGTTTTCTACGAAGTTTCCGTGAGAGATTTTCACAGTCGATATTCACCCCCCTCTATCGACAGCACCGGTCCTACATAGATTGGTTCAACACATCATAGTATGACCTTTGTCTCGACTTGGTTCGATACCCTAACCCAGATCGATTTAGAACAGACTTCTGTTTTCCAAGGATCATGTCAAGACCCTTGGAACCCGAAGTGAATCGTTCTAAAGCCGCTCTAAGATCCTTGACTTGAGTTTTCAAGGAGGAGTTCTCTTTCTCAAGCTTTTCAACTTGAGTAGAGGTTCCTTCTTGAACCTTCTCGGTCAAAGATCTAGAGTCAGCTCCCTCTTTCAGAAGTTTTACTTCCTGTCAGAGGGACTCGACTAGGATTTTGGCTTTCGCCAAGTTACGAGATAGGTAAGCAATTAACTTTGATAATTCAACTCAGAGTAACCACTTACAGTTATTTTGTCGTTCTCTGAAATTGTGAGCCTTCCGTCGTCCGACTCCGATTCTGATTCGGTGTCGATGTCTTCTGAAGTAGTCAAGGCGAGAAGGTTCGATTGTGGGGCCTCTTCTTCTTCTTCAGAAAAAGATTCGTCCCACGTGGCTTGAAGAGCCTTCTTCCTTCGAGTCTTCTTCGCTTCTGTTAGATTAGGGCACTCCGATTTATAGTGTCCCTTCTTGTTGCATTCGTAGCAGGTCACATTTGATTTGGTTTTAGATGTTGAGGGTTCAGCTGGATCTTGTTGATGCAGTCTGGCCCGATTGTTGTTTTGGTGTTGACAACGATTTAAGTTTGGTTGAGCGAATTTGGATTAAGTCCTAGTCGGGGACTGGGCATGAAATCCTAGTGACTGAAGCTAGGTCTTAGCTTGGGAAGCTAGGTGATGAAAATCCTGGTGAGTGAAGCCAGGTCCTAGCTTGGGAAGCTAGGTGATGGAAATCCTGGTGAGTGAAGCCAGGTCCTTGCTTGGGAAGCTAGGTGATGGAAATCCTGGTGAGTGAAGCCAGGTCCTAGCTTGGGAAGCTAGGTGATGGAAATTCTGGTGAGTGAAGCCAGGTCCTAGCTTGGGAAGCTAGGTGATGGAAATCCTGGTGAGTGAAGCTAGGTCCTAGCTTGGGAAGCTAGGTGATGGAAATCCTAGTGAGTGAAGCCAGGTCCTAGCTTGGGATGCTAGGTTGAACGAAGTCCCGGTGAGTGAAGCTGGGAGCGGAGTCTTGGTCCGGGGGACTGAGCATGAGTCAGAGAAGGTTAGGGAACCTATTCTCTTGACTTATAGTTGATTTGGAAGTCTCTGGATCGGTCTGGTGACTGATCAAGGAAGTTGGCACAAACTCCCTCTGTGGATCGGTCTGGTGACCGATCCTGAGAAGTCTGATCGGTCTGGTGACCGATCAGGGAGAGAACAGAAAGGTTGTTTGGTTTCTGTTTGACTCCTGATCGGTCTGGTGACCGATCAGTGAGAGAACAGAAAGGATTCTGTTCGGCTCCTGATCGGTCTGGTAACCGATCAGGGAGAGCTTCTGATCGTTCTGGTAAACGATCAATATCGTGAGTTCCTCATTATGACCGATCAGGATGGCTCCCGATCGGTCAGGGAGTGACCTGATCGGTCACCAGACTGATCAGGGCACACTCTGATAGTTTTGGTGACCGATCAGGCATGTAGTTCCTGCGGGTTGTGGCAAGCAGACTGCTGGTGACTGATCAGGGTCAGTTCGTGATTCTTCTTTTCTCACTCTGGACCGATCAGGCTTGAGCCTGATCGGTTAGGGTTATCCCTGATCGGTCTGGTGACCGATCAGGGTCCTCTCTGATCGGTCTGGTGATCGATCAGTAGCTGTAACTTTAATTTGAAATCGATATCAGAAGCTCTGATCACGTCTGTTTTCTCTGCGCTTTCTCTGATACACTGTGATTTCTTTGAGATATGTTTGCTAAGCTTCTGATGAGTGTGCAGGTAATACAGGGAGGATTCAAACCATGGAGGAGAGTCAACTGAGGACTTTCCATGGTGCAGGTTTGTCTGTTTACTCGTTTCAGGTCTCAACGGCTTCTGATGCGCCGCTGGCAACTAACGGAGGCTCAGCTGGAGAGGTTTTCAGTGGACTGAGTGCTCAGGGAGTCAGGGGGTCAGGCTGTGGCTTCAGTGGATGCTGATGGAGAGCTTGGTGATGGGAGCAGAAGCTTAAGACGAAGCTGGAAGTAGAGGAGCGAAAGCGGGGAATAGACAGAAAACTTGAGGAGTTTGGCTGGTCTGTGCTTGTGCTCTCTGTTGCTTCGTGCTTAAGTGTTTTGCTGCATACTTGTGAGCTTTTTCCTTCTAGTGTCTCGTGAGCTTATCTTGTATCTTCTTGAGATCGATTGTGGAGAGGTTTCTCCACCGAGAAGGAGGCTATCACTATCCGGGGTTCACAAGGGCTTGATCTGGCGACGATCAAGGGATCACCCACCTCATGGGCACGCCAAGGAGTAGGGGCAAGTTATCCCCGAACCTTGTAAACGATCCTTGTTAGCGTTTTGGTTTGTTTTTCATTTCTGCATTTATACTTGTATTATTTTCTTCCGCTGCTGCTACTAACCCTAAGTGTAGAAGTTTTCAAAGAAGCTAAGTTTTGTGTCTGGCTGCATTCACCCCCCCCCCCCTCTAGCCATCCAAGCACCAACAGATCTTCCTTCTTTCGGCTGGCTTTTCTTCTGTTTTTCTGATGCTTCAGCTCCTTGTAGTAGTCCCGGGCTAGCCGAACCAGCTTGGGTTGATCCCCTTCACTGTCTTCTGAGTCTGAGTCTAACTCGGGTACAGGTTGAGGCTTTTTCTTGGCCACCTTTCCTTGGGCTTTTCCTGCAAGAAAAGCAATACCCTTCTTGGCCAAAGTGCAGTTAGTATGCTCGTGTAATTCCAATTCTGAAAATAATTCTTCTAATTTAATTTTAGAAAGATCCCTAGAAGCCTTGTAAGCATCTACCATAGATGCCCACAGAGTATGTAACGACCCGTAAAAATTTACTCAATATTTTCTTTAAAATATTGATCATGCCTAGATAAATTCTCGAGGAACATAGGGACATTAGTATGAACCTTAGCATGATTATCCATGATTTTCGATATAGATTAGGAAGTAGTATGAACCTTACATGGGCCCTTCTAATACCATGGCTATTAGGGGACCTTAGGCAAAAATGTTATCATGAATGGAAATGGATTTCAATTAGAAATATTAACATAAGCCTTAGTGGGCTCTTATATGGGCCTTGGAAAAAAATAATTATAAAAGTAATAAAAAGAAGTGCATGCACCAAGGATTGAACCTTGGACCTAGTGTATCACCATGCATATACTAACCAATTCACCTAGCAAGGGAGTGCTACTAGAGAATGAAGAGGATATTTGGTTAAGGCTTAAGGAAGTGAAGGGTCACCATGAGAAGAGACACCATGTCCCTTCACTTGCCCCTTCATTTAGTATAAAAGAGAGGGGAAGGGAAGAGACAACTTAGCACTTAAGTTATTTGTTTTCTTCTTCCACCAAAGCTCTTTCTCTCCCTCTTCTTCCTCCTTCTAGCCGAAACCCACAAGGGGTTTTCCCTTGGAGAAGCTTCACAAGAAGACTTTAATCTTGAAGATCCAAGGCTTCCTACAAGGCTACAAGGGCTAGGGGTGATCAAGGGACAACAAGGTCTTCATCCTCTTCTCTATTTAGGGTCTATAACCAAGACACCAAGGGTAAGACTCCCTCACCTATGGTATAATTGTTTTCCTTGATGTCTATCATGATATAAGTTTGTGTTTAGGATCTAAGTTGAGAAAACCACGAGGTTTTGGTTCTAGGGTTTCGGCCAAGCCTTGTATTTAGGTTTGGGGATGATGTAAACCCTCACTCATGCTCCCTAATGTTTTCTTATGATAAATAAAGTATAAATTATGACTTGGGGAAATTTTGTAGCACCCTAAAGCCCTATACAAGTTTCGGCCACCAACATGTTTCCATGGTTAGGATTGGATCTAACTCTCTAATAATATTTCTTATATTTTCTCATGATACAAGGGATGTTAATGGTGATTTATGTGAATTTTTACATGCCTTAAGACCCTTGTAAGTTTCGGCCAAGTTAGGTTATAGGGCAAGGAGTTAGGGCTAACTCCAAGCAAAGGTTCTAATGGTTTCCTATGGTGTTGTATGTAAGGTGTTAGATGTAAATTGGGAATTGTATGAATTTTTTTCATGTACTTGGGACCCTATAGGGTTTCGGCCAAGGTCAATTTGTAGGGCTAAAACTTAGGGTTAGCCCTAATCATGGGTTCTAATGGCTTCCTATGGCATAGTATGTAATGTATGAGTTTTTCTTCACTTGTGGTATCTTATATGTTAGGATCCCTCTTCTTCCAACTTTCGGCCAAGCACCCCAATTAGGGTTTAGGTTGAGTTAGGGTTTCAAGAATACTTGTTTATGGCTTATTATGATGTATATATATAGGTTCAAGCATGTGGTATGAATTTTATGTTACCTAAAACCCTAACCTTAAGTGCTATGCTTCATGATTTTGTATGTTTATGTTAGGTACCATGTTTAGTAGGTTTCATTCACGAATGTTTTAAGTTCTAAGCCATGAACACATATGTTATGAAGAAGGTCTCATGTTTGTGTAAAATGATCCATATTTTAAGTTAAACGCCTATGATAGATATATGGTTAAGTAGACTTATGCATGTTCTATGTTGAATGCCATGAACCTAGGTAGTATGTATCATGTTCATATGAATCCTACCCATGCACGCTTATGATAGATACTATGATTATGTATGCTAAGTGACATGTACTATGTATGAAATGCATGCTTACCTTATGTACCATGATCATGCAAACTTTATGAACTAAGATGAGGTTTATGCCTTAAGACATAACTATGTATGTATGTCATGTCTTATGATGAAGATGAAGAATGAAGATAATGTTTATGCCTTTAGGGCATAATGATGTTATGAATTAAGTATGAATGATGAAATGCCAAGTATGCTTTATGTCATGCTTCATGTAACAAGGTTATGTTCATGTCTTTAAGTATGCTATGTATGTTCTATGAATGATGAAACATGTGAAGTTATTTTACTTTATGAATGGGCTTGTACCAGACCGAAGTAAGGGTCCAAGGGATGGGCACCTTAAGAACGCCTTAATTCTGGACCACCGTAGCTGTCCACGGTTTTGGGACTACCGTAGCTGTCCAACAGGGATGGGCACCTTAAGAACGCCTCGGTTTTTGGAACTACCGTAGCTGTTCCTACCCTAGTAGGTTGAGACTAGCTACCTCGTATTTACTTAGGGATGCGCACATATGATGTATGTATGTGGTACAAGCCGGGGACCCCCAATGATGTTATGATTATGTTTAAGTATTTATAAGTATGATTTTCAAATAAGCATCCTTATGTTATATGCATTTGACTCATGCATCCATTCATGTTATGCATCTACTCCATGTTAAGTATTTCATATGTTTATGTTTATGATAAGAACCATGCCATGTTAAGTATTTCATATGTTTATGTTTATGCCAAGAACCATGTCATGTTATGTATTTCATATGTTTATGTTTATGTCAAGAACCATGCCATGTTAAGTATTTCATATGTTTATGTTTATGTCAAGAACCATTCCATGTTATGTTTATGTTTATGTCAAGAACCATGCCATGTTATGTTTATGTTTAAGTCAAAAACCTTGCTATGTTAAGTATTTTATATACCTATGTTTTGTATCAAGAACTTCTATATGTTAAGCATGTTATATGTTTTATGTATGCGATGTATGGTTTTAGTGAGTAGGAAAGAGTCTTACTAAGCCTATGTGCTTATAGTTTTACTTCCTTATACCGCAGATCAAGCAAGAGGATATTAAGGGAAGCAGCAGGAGGGGCAAGAGTGTGTGTGTGGCTGTGACATGACAGAAGAAAAAGAAAAGCTTTTAATATTTATACTTGTCACATGTTCTATATTTTGCATTGTCCTCTTAAGTCTTATGCTATACTTATGATGGTTTGATACACTTGCTACTTATGTTGCTTATGGATGACTTATGTGATTTTTATATCATGATGCTACGTATGATGTTAATATGCTATGTTACCATGTCACCATGTTTAGGAATGATAGTTAAGGCATGTGTACATGATTCAAGTGTTAGTTGCATGTAGGTATAAAGTTTTAAATTATTCCGCTGCATTACGATGTTCATATGCCTATATGTATGTTAGCGTAACGCCGTCTCTCACCACACCATAAGGTCTGGAAAAAGACGGGCGTTACAGAGTATTTCTTGGGAAAGCATTTAGGGTATACCTGATAAGGTCATGGTTTTCTACCTTGTGACCGATTGTGTACAGGTCGTTCATCAGCTCCTGGATTCTGGCATGGAGCTGGGCTGCTGACTCGCCTTCGTTCATTTTGATTGTGTATAATTTGTTCAGTAGTAGGTCCCTTTTGCTGGTTCTGGTGTCAGAGGTACCTTCGTGCGATTCAATCAGCTTACTCCAGAGTTCTTTCGCACTGTTGAAGGGACCCACCCGGTTCAGTTCTTCTTTGGTTAATCCGCATTGCAGTGTTTGGGTTGCCTTTGCATCAGCCTCGATCTTTTTCTTCAGCGAGGCGTCCCATTCTATGTAGTATTGTGCCACTCCTTCAGCATTCTTGGGGATTTCGAGACCAGATTGGATTATTATCCACATATCCACCTGTGTTTTCAGGTGGACTTCCATCTGACTCTTCCAGTAGGGGAAGTCTTCTCCACTGAAGATTGGTGGTCTGGCTGTGCTGAGACCCTCTTGTATGACCATTATAATTTCTGAAATAACAAAAAAAACAAGGAAATTCTGTCCCAAGAATTGGTCCTAGATTAGTAGTGCGGGAATAAAATAATTGAGAAAATACGATCGAGTGGTGTTGCACCAACCTCGATTAACGAGAACAATTCGAAAAAAAATTAAAAATTTCGTAAAATCCAAAAAACTCTCAAATTGGTGGTTGCACAAAATTTGAGCCACCCGCTCTGATACCACTTGTTGGATCGAGGAAAATGATAGAGGGGGGGGGGGAATATGTTGGATCGAGGAGCCCGATAGAGGGGGGGGTGAATATCGGAAAACATTCGGATTTTATTAAAGAGTACGTACACAGCGGAATTAAACAAAAACAAAACCAACACAAGGGACACAGAGATTTTTACTTGGTTCGGAGCCTGTGTCGACTCCTACTCCAAGGCCCACGATCTTTGATCGTTTACTTTGGGCAATTCTATATGAGCGCAAATTCAGTTTACAAAAAGGAGATTACAAGTATAGCAACGTAAACTGTAAATTAAAAATTAAAACTCTTCTTTTACTGATGTCCGGTTGTAGGTTGACTTTCCGGAGCAGCGGGACATCGTCGGCTCTAGTTGGGTAGTTTCCGGAGCAGGGCGTGAGCACAGAAGAGTATGGAAGCGTTGGAGCGAAGTTGATTTCAAGCTTGGGGTCGAGGGGTGCTATTTATAGCACCTAGGGCGCCCTGGACGTCGGGGGCGCCCTGCCACGTGTCATCCGATCCGTGCTTCGCTCGGTCAAGCGTTATCCCATCGGAATAGGGATGAGGTTTGACCTCTGGGGCGCCCTGATCGCTGAGGGCGCCTTGGTTGACCCGGCCTTCTCGGCTGGATAGAGTTGATCGCCTTTGCTGGCTTAGGCGCGAAGCGCCTTGGCTCCTGAGGGCGCCTTCGGCGCTGAGGGCGCCTTCGGCGCTGAGGGCGCCTTCGGCGCTGAGGGCGCCCTGGCTGACGAGGGCGCCTTGGCTGCTGAGGGCGCGTTGCCCAGTAAGCAGCCGAAGCCCATTTTGCTTCGCTTGGTTCTGGTTCACCTTGAGGGCGCTCTGGACACTCAGGGCGCCTTACTCAGCTGTTGCCTCACTCCTTTGAGGCTCTCTGAGTTGCAGACACACGTTCCTTCGGTCCTGCATCAAGGGTTAGTCCAAAACACAATAAAATAATTATTATTTTATACAGCCTTAGCTGTCTTGGTTCTGACTTTGGTCTCCAAAATGGAGCCCTAGGTCGAACCGACACCTACTGTTCCCTCGACGGGGAACGCATCCTCACCTACTCCTCTTGGGAGAATTTACCTGATGCCAACCGCTCCTTTGGTTGGACTTTTGCCTGACGGTCCTTTGTCAGGTCTTGTATGCCGAGCTGTCCTTCGCCCGGTGCCTAGCAGTCCTTCGCTAGGGCTTTAATACTGGCAGTCCTTCGCAAGTTGCCTAGCAGTCCTTCGCTAGGGCTTGGATACTGGCAGTCCTTCGCCAGGTGCCTAGCAGTCCTTCGCTAGGGCTTGGATACTGGCAGTCCTTCGCCAGGTGCCTAGCAGTCCTTCGCTAGGGCTTTGTATCCTGGCAGTCCTTCGCCAGGAGCCTAGCATTCCTTCGCTAGGACTTTATCTCTGCACACTTAGTGAACAAAGTTAGATCACAAACAAACTTAACTTTGAATCCTTTGCCAATATCAAAACAAGGTTCGATATGGTGCTTCCTGCACCAACAATCTCCCCCTTTTTGATTTATGGCAACCCAATTCAAAGTTAAGTAAAAACTTATAACAATTCAGGAAAGACAGTTAGGAGCAATGAAATATAGCAATTCTGAACAGTCTAAAACCAAAAAAAATTTCTCATAGTCCCCCTAAATAATTGTGTTATAAAACACTTAACTTAACTTTGACCACTTAACTTAACTTTGACCTTTCCTCCCCCTTTGACATATATCAAAAACAAACATGGGTGGACAAGGTAAAATTTTGAAGGGTTTTGTAAACCTAAATTTTGTTAAAAAACCTTTTACTTACAAGACTTTACAAAAAAATTTACTTAGGCAAAATTTTCCATTCTTGAAGACAAATTTCCAAAAAAAATTCAACTTTTAGAGTTTGGAAAAATTTGTTTACTAAAGAGAATTTTGGACATTTAGACGAATTTACTTGGAAACACTTTGTGCATTTTGAAAAACATAATTCTTAAAAACTTTCTAGGCAAGTTTTTCCCCAAAGAAGACTTTACTTAGATATATTTGCCAAAATTTTCAAAAAGTTTTGCTCAGACAAATCTTGTTTACTAAGGAAAATTTCACTTAAAAAATTTGAAACACTTAGATACTTAGAGATTTTTGTTTTTACAACAAAACAACCTTTTTCTCTTTCTTTCTCTCCCCTTTGGCCATATATATATAAGAGAAAGTTTGTGTATCAGAGCCGATGGGTTTTGAAAAAAAACTTAGTATATTCCTTGAAAAAAACTTAAATTGCACTTTTGAAACCGAAAAAAGTTCGTACTTTCTAACCATTAGTGCCTTGGAAAGTATTAGTACTTTTGAAAAATAGTAGTATTTTTGAAAGATGTTATGTATATTTTGAAAATTATGCATTTTTGAAAAATATAAGTACTTTTGAAACATATTATGCATTTTTGAAAAATATAAGTACTTTTGAAACATATTATGCATTTTTGAAAAGTACTTTTGAAAAGTTTTAATATTATTTTCAAAAGTATTCTAAAGTCAAGAAAAATTTTGAGAGTGATAGTATATATAAGCAAAATGATTTAAAAGAATAGTATTTTGAAAGACAATTTATTTATGTTTTCAACAGGATTTTAAAATTGCAGTGCAAGAAAACATATATATATATATATATATATATATTTAAAAGTATTTAATAATTCTTTTAATTTAATCTCCCCCTGAGCTTGACCCAGTCCTAGGAAGCTTGTTGACTACAAGCGATCTTCCTCTGAGTCATAAGGTTTGACTCAAATTATAAGAATTATCTAATAATTTAAACAAATAGTTAGAATTAATTTCTTTCGATTTAGACTCCCCCTAAATTTGACACTTCCTTGGAGTCCTTGTAGATCATGAAGTAGTGGACCTTCCTCTATGTCTTTAGGGTTTACCAAAATCAAAAGAATAACTTTTAAAGTATGATAATTTTTAAGAAGATAATTTTTGAAAACACGACTTGAAATGATAGCACAGTTTTCGAAAATCATGATGATAATTATTTAAAGAGTAATATACGAGGTTTTTGAATCAAATTTTTGGAAACCTTATTTTGAGATGTTACTAAATTTTAGAGCATAAGGTTTTTGAAAAAATCTAATTTTTTTTTTGAAAAATATTAAAAGAAAACTCCCCCTGTATCCGACACAGTCTAACTTTTATCTAAATTCCTTAAGGGATTTCAGTGTTGACCAGGTTTGACTATGTTGACTAAGTTTGATTAAAAAAACTTAGATTCTATTTAAAATGAGTTTATCATGAAATTCAATAATAAAGGGACGAAAAAGTAGGCACAGTAAACTGAATTAATTTGACAAATAGAGACAATTTTGAATAACTTTTGAAAGTATATTTTATTTGAAAGGGTAGTGAGTTATGCATTTAGGTCCTAGATGTCTCACCCAGTTCTACATGATCAAGCATGTTAACCTTAAGGATTTTTATGAGACAGGTTTTAGTAGAAGATTTATTTTGAAAAGAGATATTTGAATCTAAAATTAACTGAAAATTTGTGTTAGATTCGAATTTAACAAAAAATAATTTGAATTTGAATTTCAAAAATTGGCTTCCAGGTCTTGGCGAGGCACTAGGCCTTCTTTGGCCGTAGCCTTATGGGATCATCCACCCTTTTCTTGACAAAGCCTTTTAATGAAATTTCATTTTCAAAATTATTCTTTGAAAAATTTCTGGTCTAACTAGTTTGGGTCTTGGATCGGTAGCTTCGGCTAGTTCCGCCAAATTGACTTCCCTAACGTACTATCATCTCACCTCCACCCAATACTATGTTGTTCATTTTTCAATTAACTAATTTAGTCCCAATCCTTATTCTAAGCAAAAAATAAAACACATAATTAAAACAAGCAATTGTCTAAGTAAGGTCACAATTGGAGTAATACTCTGGATTTTCGAAATCAGCAAGATTATGAATTAAATTTTCTAACTTATTGACCTTATATTTTAGGGTTTCATTTTCTTGTTTCAATTTTCTGAAATTTGTTTTAATTAAGTTACATGAATCAATCACATTATTTAAGGTAAATAACGGATTTTCAAATACTGTAAATTTACCTTTGTTGATTGTTTGTTCGGCATTCTTGGTAGCTCTTTTATCTGTGCATTCACTTTTGTAATGCCCGAACTCCTGGCACTTGAAGCATTGAATGTGACTTTTGTTCTTTCGTGCTTTTGGAATTGATTCCTTTGTCGCCAGTGGTGTAGACCGAGTCTTACGAGTAGGGCACTGATTTTGGTAGTGCCCTCTCTCCCTGCATGTGTAACAGATTACATGATTAAAATTTGAATTTACACTTTTACCTTTTGGTTCTTTATTGGGAATCTCCCCCTTGATCATTGCCGCCTCGGATCTAGGCTCATCTTTTGATTCTGTGTCTGAGCCGGACTCGGGTACTGGTTGAAGCTCCTTCTTTGGTGGTTCTTTAGGAGTTTTCCCTACAATAAAATTTACACCTTCCTCGACCATTATAGTATCTGTTTGATTATCTAATTTTGAAAAGGATTCGAAATCGGTTACCGTCTCAGTCAATTCGTCGTCTAATTCTGGTTCGACGTTGGATTCGGGTTCAGACTCTGACTCGGCTGTTTGTGCTTGGACTGAGAGGGCAAGATAATTTACCTGATCTTCTTCTTCATCTGAGATCTCTTGATGAAGGTTAACCAATGTTTCCCAGATTTCTCTAGCACATCTGCATGGACCTACTAGTTCGAGTTGCTCCTTGGTTAGGCCACATTGCAGGATTGCAGTTGCTCTTGCATCGGTCTCAATTTGGTTGAGGGTGTGTTCATCCAATTTGTCCCATTCGATGGATAACTCATCTTCTACGGGAAGAGAGAATCCTGTTTGGATGATCCGCCATAAGTCCATGTGGGCCTTCAGAAGGGACTCCATTTGTCTTATCCAAAAGTTGAAGTTCTCGCCGGAGAATAGCGGTGGACGGGCACTGTTCCACTCTTGGTTGGCCATTTAAAAATAACCCTTGCACACAAAAGAAATAACAGAATGTACCAAGACTTGGTCTTGGATTAGTAGTGCGGGAGACGAAAAAGTGACCCTATAAAAATATTGCACGTATTTCAAGGCAGAATAATAATAAAATAATATTAAAAAGCTTGAGACAGATTTTTAAAAATTGACTATTCTGATTAATGATGGAAAAAGTAAGGATTTAATGTTAAAAAAATGCTCGAATTAAGGTAGCACGAATTTCGAGAAAAAATATTAAAATAATAATAAAAAAATTTATGACAAATTTTCAAAAATTATTTATTTTATCAATTTTGACTTATAGTTAAAAAATGAGTATTCAAATTTGAAAAAGGCGTAAGGATTTTTTAAATACACCTACAGATATTATTTATTGAAAATAAGAGGCCGAAAAGATCGAATAGTGTTGATTAAAAAAAAAGAAATAATAAAAAAATTTGTAAATCCGAAAAACTCTCAAATTGGTGGTTGCACCAGATTTGAGCTTCCCCGCTCTAATACCACTTGTTGGATCGAGGTGCCCGATAGAGGGGGGGTGAATATCGGAAAACTTTCGGATTTTATTAAAGAGTACGTACGCAACGGAATTAAACAAAAACAAAACCAACACAAGGGACACAGAGATTTTTACTTGGTTCGGAGCCTGTGTCGACTCCTACTCCAAGGCCCACGATCTTTGATCGTTTACTTTGGGCAATTCTATATGAGCGCAAATTCAGTTTACAAAAAGGAGATTACAAGTATAGCAAGGTAAACTGTAAATTAAAAATTGAAACTCTTCTTTTACCGACGTCCGGTTGTAGGTTGACTTTCCGGAGCAGCGGGACGTCGTCGGCTCGAGTTGGGCAGTTTCCGGAGCAGGGCGTGAGCACAGAAGAGTATGGAAGCGTTGGAGCGAAGTTGATTTCAAGCTTGGGGTCGAGGGGTGCTATTTATAGCACCTAGGGCGCCCTGGACGTCGGGGTCGCCCTGCCACGTGTCATCCGATCCGTGCTTTGCTCGGTCAAGCGTTATCCCACCGGAATAGGGATGAGGTTTGACCTCTGGGGCGCCCTGGTCGCTGAGGGCACCTTGGTTGACCCGGTCTTCTCGGCTGGATAGAGTTGATCGCCTTTGCTGGCTTAGGCGCGAAGCGCCTTGGCTCCTGAGGGCGCCTTCGGCGCTGAGGGCGCCCTGGCTGACGAGGGCGCCTTGGCTGCTGAGGGCGCCTTGCCCAGTAAGCAGCCGAAGCCCATTTTGCTTCGCTTGGTTCTGGTTCACCTTGAGGGCGCCCTGGACACTCAGGGCGCCTTACTCAGCTGTTGCCTCACTCCTTTGAGGCTCTCTGAGTTGCAGACACACGTTCCTTCGGTCCTGCATCAAGGGTTAGTCCAAAACACAATAAAATAATTATTATTTTATACAGCCTTAGCTGTCTTGGTTCTGACTTTGGTCTCCAAAATGGAGCCCTGGGTCGAACCGACGCCTACTGTTCCCTCGACGGGGAACGCGTCCTCACCTACTCCTCTCGGGAGAATTTACCTGATGCCAACCGCTCCTTTGGTTGGACTTTTGCCTGACGGTCCTTTGTCAGGTCTTGTATGCCGAGCTGTCCTTCGCCTGGTGCCTAGCACTCCTTCGCTAGGGCTTTAATACTGGCAGTCCTTCGCCAGTTGCCTAGCAGTCCTTCGCTAGGGCTTGGATACTGGCAGTCCTTCGCCAGTTGCCTAGCAGTCCTTCGCTAGGGCTTGGATACTGGCAGTCCTTCGCCAGGTGCCTTGCAGTCCTTCGCTAGGGCTTGGATACTGGCAGTCCTTCGCCAGGTGCCTAGCAGTCCTTCGCTAGGGCTTTGTATCCTGGCAGTCCTTCGCCAGGTGCCTAGCATTCCTTCGCCAGGACTTTGTCTCTGCACACTTAGTGAACAACGTTAGATCACAAACAAACTAAACTTTGAATGCTTTGCCAATATCAAAACAAGGTTCGATATGGTGCTTCCTGCACCAACAGAATATCGTTAAAATCTTTTCGGATTAAGATAGAGCAGATTCGCAACGGAAAGAAATTAAATGCACAAGAACACAAGTCTATTTTTTACTTGGTTCGGAGTCGCGGTCGGCTCCTACTCCAAGGCCCATGGTCCTTGACCGTTTACTTTGGGCAATACTATAATCACGCAAAAAGATTTTCAAGTTAAGTATATTGAGGCAATCGGCCCTTAAATGATTGGAAGATCATGGTTTTGATGTGTGTGTGTGTGAATATGTTTAAGGTTAGAGAGTTATATTGTATTTGATATGTGTGATTGAGTTTGCAGGACTTGGAAAATCACACTTGGTGAACATATCCGAGGGACGAGAGCCGCGGGAGGAGGACTCCAAGGGCAAGCCGGGAAGTGGACTTCAAGGGCACACGTAAAGGGTAGCATGGAGGCAAGCCAAGGGAGGCTTGTGTGCGCATCCGAGGGATGAGAGCCAGAGAAAGATGACTTCAAGGGGCGAGCCAAGGAGTGAACCTGAAGGCACACATGAAGGACTATGTGGAGATTGGCTGGGAGTGAGTGGGCAGTCGACTGGCCATAGGGCAGTCGACTGCCAAAACTCACAGAAGGTTTTCAGCCTTCTACCAGTCGACTGGCCCAGAGGCAGTCGACTGGTATACCCCCTAAAACTAGCCGTTGGCTAGCAATTAATGCTAGACCAGTCGACTGCCCCAGGGGCAGTCGACTGGTGTGGGGCTGGACAGACTGCGAGTTTGTCCTGTTCTCCTATAAAAGGAGGACCTTTTTGCACGTGGACGGTACGGTTCCGTACTATAACGAAGTGCTGCTGATGTGAAAAGCTTTCTCAACTTCCTCTCTCTCTCATTTACTTCATTTTGTAAAGAGGAAGGCCACCACTGTAAAGGTTTCTCCACCTGAAGGAGATTTTTCATAGTGGAAGTGGTGTCGTGCGTGGATCCTTGGATTAGTCACCCATCTGGGTGGATACCAAGTAAAGTATTGTTGTTAGCATTGTTCTTATATTCTTTTGCATATTATTATTTCCGCTGCGCTAACAACCTTGTAGAGATTCAACCGAAAAAGTGTTATTCACCCCCCCTCTAGCACGCCGATCGATCTATCAAAGTACAGGAGTATTTCAGGAAATTGAAATTGCTACACTTTTCGTTACCGACGCCCGATGTGGATCGAATTTCGGAGCAGAGGGTCGTCGTCGGCGCTGGGATCTCGAAGTCGGAGTTTGCCGGGGCGTAGCACTTCAACGAAAAGCTTTGGAGCATTGAGAAAAGTGATGTTGAAGCCTTGGGGTCGAGCCCCTTTTATAGTGCTCATACAAGCGCCTGTGATATTGGGGGCGCCTGACACGTGCCCTTCGATCCGCGAATCCTTATCCGCGGGCTCGGTTAGCGCTTATCCTCCCCTACTTGGGCGCCTGAGCTGATTGGGGCGCCTGTGACCTCACGAGCACCTGATCCGGCTTGGTCCAGAGGCTTCGTAGATATCTTTTGGGTTTTGCCTTCACTCTTGGGCTCCCGTATCCATACAGGCACCTGTCTCCATTCGGGCGCCTAGGCCTAGTGAAGTACCTCACTTGCAGATGACCAGTCCTTCGACCCTGCAACTTAGGTTAGTCCCAAAAAACATAACAAGTATTAATTATAGCTGTAGTTGTCTTGGTTCTGACTTCGGGTCTCCCAAATGGAACCCTAGGTCGAACTGACGCCTACTGTGCCCACGATAGGGAACGTGTCCTCACCTACTCCTCTCAGGAGAGTTTACCTTTTGCCAACCGGCTCCTCCGGTTGGACTTTTGCCCAATCCACCTGACCAGGTCTTCATGCCCAACCTCCGGTCAGGTCTTCTTGCCCAACTTTTGATCAGGTCTTCGGTGCCCAGCCCCTTGCCAGGACTTCGTGCCCAGTCCTCGACCAAGACTTCTTTGCCCGACTTTCGGTCAGGTCTTCTTGCCCAGTCCTTGACCAGGACTTCTTTGCCCAACTTCTGGTCAGGACTTCTTGCCTAGTGTACCTAGGACTTCTTCCTGCACACTCAGTGAACAAGTTAGATAACAATAACATCTTAACTTCTGAACACTTTGCCATTATCAAAACCCAGGTTTGACTTAAGTGCTGCCTGCACCAACAAGTCATACAATAGAAGATCGTGAGGTAATGAGAGGTACAACTTTCTCTTTGGTTCCTTTGATTTCTATCATTTCATATGGTTTAATTAATTATCATTGTAGTTAATTATTTGTTAATTAATTATGATAATTAATTATCTTGGACCCTGATAACAAACACAAAAATTGGTGATTCGCTTATCGTCTATTCCGCAACTAATTGGTTAGGCGAGTTACAAGGCTTGAACAACAAGTTTGGCCAAGTTGTAACTTGAATCAATTAGTACGACGACGAGACGGTCGTTTTGGGAAATATGTCTCCATTCGGATTGAAAATTTTTGATCCATGGAGATGGAGAGGTTTCCCATGAGTGACCCGGTATTCGCTTAGGAAACCCGCAATCAACACCTAGAATGGTTTACTTTGGGTTTCAAGAATCTTGATATGATTCTTGGAAAACAAAAGGTTATCCTTAACCGATATAAACTTGGATACAAAACCAACTTGTGATATAGATCGTACTTTTCTATTGTGGACCGTAATAGCACCCGAGTCCAAGCATAGGTCCCTAAACTTAGCTTAACAAGTCAAGCTAGACCAAACCATTATTGGATCCCCAAGGATCAAATTCATTACTTAGATAGACCGTATCGAGGTTTTGATCCAAGAAGAGCCAATAGAATGACTATTTCTATTATTAGATAAACCTTTCTGATTGCTTGTTTGCTTGTTTATTTAACTTTTTCAAAATTGTCATGCTTAGGTTAGAAATGGTTAGTTAAGGACTAGACATGATTGAAACTTGCATAACCTAGTACCAGGGTGGGGCGAGATGATAGTACATTAGGAAAATCTATCTAAGGAGTCAGGTAGGGTAAGACATACCCTATTTGCAGGGTATCCTATGCGACAAAATAATAAAATTCGCAATGAAAAAAGGATCCCTCAAGCGATCCATGTGAAAGAAAATTTTTACGAAGTTCATCTATCTAATAGATCTCTCTAAAGTGTATACCTTTGGAGCGTAGTCTTCGTTTATCCCACTGTCCAAGGTATGTCGGATCTCTTGCACGTTCAAGTGTCCGTGCCTCTATGCATATCCACACGAACATGAAATCTCAACTTCAGAGAAGAACTACCTTAGTTGTGTTAGCAACTTGAGGTAGTTCACAAAACACCAAGAACCCCAAAGATGGGTTTCGACCAAAGAGGGATAAGAGGAGGAAGAGAGGAAGAAAAATCACTAAGTCTCATCCAAAATGAAATAATTTATATTCATCTCATGAATATGAAGAGTTTGTCTTTTTAGCTTCCCCACATTAAAGCCAATAAAACTAATAAAACACATGTTTCACATTTTTGACTATTCACCCTCTTTTCATCTAATGAAGAGAAAATTATTCATCTTCCTCTATTATTAATTCATTAAACATTTTAATGAATTAATGTCTCATTGAAATGTGATTGAGTCTAATCTAAATGAGTCTAACTCAAATTAGACTTAATCCCATAATCCAATTGGATTCACTTGAGTCTAACTCAATTAATCCAATTTGGATCAAATCTTACTCAAACTAAGAGCAATTAATCTCCAAAGCATCGTGTTCTTAGTGTGTGACCCAATAGGTTCTCGTAACGTTGACAATGTGTCTAACTGCTTTAGACATATAAGTAATGAGCGACATCTAGTAATACATCATTGCTACCTAAGTGATGAGAAAGTCGAGATCCGACTTAACCTCCGTGACTATGACAATGCATGATCTTGTCCTTCTATCCTCGATATTTAGATTGACCAATGAGGCATAGACTGTGTCATCCTCGATATCAATCTTTGTGTTTCTTGACCCCAAGTAGACTCACTTAAACAAATGAGCTCAATATCTTATATTGACTCATTTGAGTATGATCATGCGTTTTAATAGTTCTACTCGATCAAGGGGCCAACAGATATCACTCTGGTCATATGGGAGGGATAGATTACATCTACATCACTCACATCCCTCCGCTTAATTCATTACATACACAATGATCACCTTTATAGTTCAGCCTCTTATGGGTGACATTTGACTATACCAAAATACATAACTCATTATGTAGGGAACCATAGTGACTTCAGGTTTAAGGGCTATTCATACTAATAGTCACATGAGAAAGTTTATGAGGACACTCATATGACAATCTATGAAACTTTCTCATGACGGGTCAATTCAGTACACATTCTCTAATGTCTACCCATGTGTCAACTTGATATCACATATCCATGACTTCTGAGCTCAAGTTATCAATTGACCTACATGCTAGTCTACATGCATTAATATTGTCCCTGAATATTAATGCTTGACTAGGAATGATTTAGTGTAGTATTTTCTACATCATCTCACTATTTGAGTTAGGGCGAACTCTACGGATATAAGAATGGATAAATGCCTAGTATATAAAAAAAATATAGCATATAGAATAAAGGGTATAAGTCTCGGGAATAAAGAACATAAATCAAATGCATTTGAACGAAAACAATACCTGAAAATCAATGTAATATGCAGGGGCATATCAGAAATCCCCATAATACCTCAATAGATAGCTCGTACTGCCGAGCAGATCTATATCATAATAAATACAAATCATAACTATGTATGCATGCCAATCAAATACAGCAATCATAGCTCAAACAAATGCAGTAAACACAAACAAATGCACAATTCATAATATGCACATGATGCAATTGTTAGTAGGAGCCCTAGAGCCAATTATGTGATGATTGACTAGGGACTTTTTGTATCATATTCTATCATTAATAAATGCATGTTTGGTTATTATACTTATTTTATTTTTGTGTCAGATAACTAAGTATAATAATGTCCTTGTGTAGTAGGTTCTTATCAACATTATATCGATTGGTTAAATAGATAGTGAGATAATGTAGAGAATACTAAACTAAATTATTCCTAGTCAAGCATTAATATTCAGGGACAATATTAATGCATGGAGACTAGCATGTGTAACGCCCGTCCTTATATCTACCCTTAAGGCGGGGTTACGGTCCATACATTCATATCATTAATCAAATAAAGCATGTATATTCCAGAACTAAATAGTTACATTACATGTAGTGTAGTAAGCATGCTTATTAAGGATTAATTCACCAAGCAAGATTTTTCATTTCTTTTATATCTACATGCATTTACAACCTAATCGGAAAATCATTTAACACACACTATAGCATGGAATCCTAAGTAAGAATATAACATGAGTTGTCTAGTCTTAGATACATGTCAAAGAAACATTCAAAGAAACAGACATAGGAAATCTACAGCATTTCACCTAATACGCATACAATAAGATTTAAATACTATTTATCTAGCATGACATAGGTTTCATGTCACTAACTTAGTCATCACATGTTCAGAGTATAACAATACAATTTCATAGGGAAGCAGTTTAGATTCTAGATAAAACAAGGTAGATAGAATCTTTTATTCTTTCCCGAGCCATCACCACACACATCCTCTAGCCTCCCCTCTGCCTTTTCCTTTAGTTTGAGTATTTCTTACCGCTATCTGCAGCATAAGACAATACATAAACTAATAAGCAAAACATGCTTAGTAAGAATCCGGGCCTACTCGCAAAACCATATCGATACATCATATCATGTACTCAGTAATCAAAATAGAACAAGATTATAAGCATCATAAGCATCTCATCAAAGCATCATGCATCATAAGCATCTTATCAAAGCATCATGCATCATAAGCATCTCATCAAGCATCATAAACATTACATCAAATATCTCTAAGTACTTACAGAACAAGATTATCTCATAAAGAGAACAACATGTTTTTCAAAAAGTTCCATAATGGTAAGTACTTCAAAATAACATATCATCATCCAGGGCCCAGTTGTCGTACCACATCATCATGCGCGTTCCCTAATGAAATTGGGGTAGCGAGCCACCAATCTAATTAGAGCAGGACCCTTCCGTCCTACCAATGCCATGACCCTTCCGTACATGCTCATTGGATTTGTTTAACGACCCCCTTCCGAGTCGGGTAGACAACTTTCCAAAGTAAAGTAATTTATCATGCAATTACTCATATAAGTATATGCCTAAAGGTACTCTTTAATCACTTCTCAAAGGGACACACCACGCATTCGGGTGCTCTTGATCCCCTAGGGACACACCACGCATTCGGGTGCTCTTGATCCCAGTTTTAATAGAGTATCCCTTTAAAGCATATTATCAACCACATCATGCTCATATCATCAAGGTGCCCCATGGGCTACAAGGCATGTTTTTACATCCAACAAAATAAGTCACATAAATTATACACATATCACATATGTATTAGCATGCTTCATGGTCTCATTAGGTACTTCCCAACCCTAGAACTAGGGTTGGCCGAAATATACGAATAAAGAATTTGGTTTTCCCACCAAGCATTCATACAAACACCTCTAGTATATTTCATGTTAACAATTTAACCATGGTTTAACCCTCAAGTGAGATTAGCATCCACTAACCCAATTTCCTAGGTCTTGGCCGAAACCTACACAAGGGGTAAACCCTAGAATTTGTACATAACATCATTAAGAAAACACCTACACATATACCTTAAAGTTTAAGGGATATAATCATGTAACAAAAGGAACCAAGGCCTCCTCTCAAGGGGGTGGCCGAAAGTTGTAGGGGCCTAAACCCTATTTTTTTGTCCTTCCAAAAATTTGGAAACAACACCTATATGTATAAAATCCCTAGGGGTACTAGCATGCATCAAGGTGTGATTAAAATCCTCTCTTGGACCTTTTTCCTAGGGTGGCCGAAAGTCCTCTAAAGAGAACTCCCCTTTTTCCAAAACAAGAACACAAGGAAATCATGCATAAACCATTATACTGCAGGCGAGAGGATTCTTACATCCTAGCGCTGGAATTTCGCCTTCTCTTAGTTGTAGGGTACCCCACACTTGAAGGGTATGCGAAGATCCTTTTTCTTCAAATCTTTCCTCTAAGACTCCTTGGTCTTGGTAGAATGAGATGGTACTTGGCTTCCCTTCCTTGCACTTGCCCTAGGGTTAGAACCCTTAGGTATTGGTTTCGAAAATGGCAAAGGGGAGAGAGAGGTTTTCGGCAAGAAGAAGAAAGGAGGAAGAAAGAGTGAGTAACTTCCTCTAACTTCCTTCTCTTTATCCTATTTATACACCTCTTGTGAAGAAGCATGTCTCTTCACTCTTACACACTTAACAAGCATGTTCCTTTCTCCTTCTACATGAAATATTGCTTGGTTCATTGGTTATGACATGGTGAGTGCAACTAGGAGGTCCAAGGTTCAATCCTTGCTTCCTCCACTTTGCACTTTCTTTTTAACACCATTCATTTCCAAGCCCAATAAACCAAGCCCATCATGAAATTTCATAATATGAATAATATTGTATGAATTCAGAATATTTCATAATATCCCAAAAATATTATTTCATAATATTTTTAATATTCCATATTCATGAATATAATATTTCATGCTAATATTTCATGATAATAATATCTCATGAATATAATATTTCATGCATATAATATTTCATAGCATGTGATTGCATGAAATTCATATCATTTCCTTATAATCATTTTCATACATTGTCATGATTTTACATTGACAAATTTGGGGTGTTACAATCCTCCCCCTCTTATAGAAAGTTCGTCCCGAACTTTAAACAATTCCCCAGGTATTTCATATTGTAAAAAGTTGGGGTGTTACAATCCTACATCTCTTATAAAAAGTTCGTCCCGAACTTTAAAATAGTTCCGGATACTTTGATCGCATCGTATCTTCCTGTTCCCAGGTGGCTTCTTCGAACTGCTCGTTCCGCCACAGAACTTTCACTAAGGATATTTCCTTGTTCCTTAGTCTTTTAACTTCCCGATCGAGGATCTGGATCGGTCGGTGTTCGGAACTAGGACTCTCTTGTTCTTGCACTGGTGGGGGTTCTATAATTTGAATTGCATCAGGGATACACTTCTTGAGCATCGACACGTGGAAGACGTTGTGGATAGCCGCCATTTCTGACGGTAACTCCAGTTCGTAGGCCACTTTGCCTACTCGTCTCAAAATCTGGTAGGGTCCCACGTATCGTGGACTCAGTTTCCCCTTCTTTCCGAATCTCATCACCCCTTTCATAGGGGCTACCTTCAGAAATACCGAATCCCCAACCTCGAACTCAAGCGGTCTGCGTCGCTTATCAGCGTAGCTCTTCTGCCGACTCTGTGCAGTCTCTATCTCTGGCGGATATTCTTAATAGCCTGAGTGGTCTCATTGACAATATCAATCTGGAGTCCCATCTCCTTCTTTCACCACTCTCATGCCAGCATAAAGGAGATCTGCATTTTCTTCCGTACAGTGCTTCGTACGGTGCCATCCCGATAGTAGCCTGATAACTATTGTTATAAGCAAACTCTGCCAGGCTCAGGTATCGACACCAGCTTCCCTTGAAGTCCAAGACGCAAGCCCGTAACATATCTTCTAGTATCTGGTTTACTCGTTCAGTCTGCCCGTCAGTCTGGGGGTGAAAGGCTGTACTGAACTTCAGCTTCGTGCCAAGGGCCTTCTGCACGTGTCCCCAAAAATCAGAAGTAAATCGACCATCTCGGTCAGAGACGATGGTCTTGGGAACCCCGTGTAGTCGGACAATCTCCTTGACGTACAGTTGAGCCAACTGCTCAACTGAATAAGTCATCCTGATAGCCAGAAAATGCGCGGACTTGGTCAGCCGGTCTACAATTACCCATATACTATCATATCCATTTGTAGTCCGAGGCAGCCCTGATATAAAATCCATAGATATGTCCTCCCATTTCCACTCGGGAATAGGTAGAGGCTGCAGAACTCCCCCAGGTCTCTGGTGTTCTGCTTTGACCCTCTGGCAGGTCAAACACATACTAATATAATGGGCTACATCTTTCTTCATGCCGGACCACCAAAATTTACCTTTCAGATCTTGATACATCTTGGTAGACCCAGGATGCATCGCGTAAGGTGTGCTGTGAGCTTCCTCGAGTATCCTTGTCCGTAAGTCGGAGTCGTCGGGAACGCATAATCGATCCCGGAGATATAAAACTCCACTATCGGAAATCCGGAATCCCTCGCCCTTGCCTTCAAGAATCTCTTGCTTGATTCTCTGAAGACTCGGATCAAGATTCTGCTTCTCCAGAATACCATCAAATAATGTCGGCGCAATCTGTAGAGTAGAAAGCTGTCCCGATATAATCTCGATTCCGAAATCCATAATCTCTTTCCCTAAGGGTTGTGACAAAGCTGATAAAGACAACAATGTAGCACATGATTTTCTACTGAGAGCATCCGCTACCTTGTTGGCTCTTCCCGGATGGTACAGGATCTCACAGTCATAGTCCTTGACCAACTCGAGCCATCGGCGTTGTCGCATATTCAGGTCTTTCTGGGTGAAGAAATACCGCAGACTCTGGTGATCAGTAAAGACCTTGCACTGAGTGCCATATAAATAATGCCTCCATGTTTTCAGCGCAAAGACCACCGCTGCTAGTTCCAAATCATGGGTAGGATAATTCTTTTCATGTTCCTTCAGTTGCCTAGAGGCATAGGCAATTACCTTCCCATTTTGCATAAGTACAGCTCCGAGTCCAAGTTTGGATGCGTCGCTGTACATATCGAAACCCGTATCATTTTCCGGAAGAGTCAATATAGGAGCGCTAGTCAGTCTCCTTTTCAGTTCAGAGAAACTCTTCTCGCATTCGTCGGTCCAGATATATTTCTTATCTTTCTTTGTCAGAGCTGTCATAGGAGCCGCAATTCGAGAGAAGTTCTCTACGAATTTTCTGTAATATCCGGCTAGCCCCAGAAAACTCCTGACCTCGCTAGCATTCTTGGGTCTGGACCAGTTACTTACGGCCTCAATTTTAATTGGGTCGACCATCACTCCGTCCTTGGAGATGATATGCCCCAAGAATGATACTTGATTCAGCCAGAACTCACATTTAGAAAATTTAGCATACAGTTGTTCTTTCTGAAGAATCTGTAATACTATACCCAGGTGCTCTGCATGCTCTTCGGAAGTCCTCGAATAAATAAGGATGTCGTCGATGAAGACGATCACAAATCTGTCGAGAAATGCCGAGAAAATCCGATTCATAAGGTCCATGAATATTGCCGGAGCATTAGTAACTCCGAACGGCATCACTACGAACTCATAATGTCCGTATCTTGTCCGGAAAGCAGTTTTGGGTATATCCTCATTTTTCACCCGGACTTGGTGATAACCAGACCTCAGATCAATCTTAGAGAAAACCGTAGCTCCCTTTAACTGATCGAACAGGTCATCTATCCTGGGTAGAGGGTACCTGTTCTTTACGGTCACATGTTTAATGCCCGATAGTCGATACACATACGCATCGGACCCGTC